>CM060964.1:203576903-204176903 GCA_030765045.1 Tenodera sinensis | reverse complement strand
ATGCCAAGTCTCTTTTGTACTCTCCCTGTCATAGTAATCAATTTGTTGTTCGAGTAGTGTTTGATACATTAGGCTTTACATGGTTCTAAATTATTTTTTGTGCATTTAACACAGGAAAGTCAACATTATTGTCAGTACTTGGTAACCGAGAAGTGCCCATTCCAGAACATATTGATATTTTTCACCTCACTAGAGAAATGCCTGCATCTGATAAGACAGCTTTACAGTGTGTAATGGAAGTTGATGAGGAACGTATTCGATTAGAGAAATTAGCAGAAGAATTGGTTTCCTGTGATGATGATGGTAAGGCAAATAATTTTTATTTTATCTAGACTGATTTATCCATTTTTCCTTTTTTCTTCAATTTTGATAACTTCAAGCTTCACATAGGTCTCAAGTGTTCATCTAAGGCTGAATGTGCATATATATTTGATGAATATTTTTTATGTGTCATTGTGTATAACCAAGGAATATAAGTTAAATGTTTGTCAACATGTTGCACAAAAACACTGAACTGTGAACTACAATTTATTGATTTGTAGTTCATTCTAAAATGCTTTTTGACATCATACAAGTCAGCAGTGTTTATATTAAAAAATGTTTTAGGTCTTAGTACTTCAGCAGTGGCCAATGAATTGTATTCTTATAATCCTGCTGAAATCATATTTTTGTAGCCAAGATTACCTGTATAAGCTTCAGTAAATAACTCATTTTGGCTCCTAGTGAAATGGTGGTGTAATCTCTCTATTCTCATGTGGAATTTCTATACAATATGTAAATATGTGCAGTATAAGGATAGTTTTTGTTTTAGATGTTAACAAGATCCTGAGTACTTGAACTGAGCAATATCATACTTTGTGAAACAAAAGTGTCTAAAATGTTTTGGTGTAGATGCTGAATCATTGCACCATATTGCAGATGAGAATGAAAAGAAGTGTTACAAATCATGTGGAATATATTGCAGGGGCAAATTGAAATGGAATACAATATAGCTTAGATTGGCTTAGGATTAAGTTTGTACTGTCATCGATAGAGTATTATGACATTAGGTCGCTCAACAAAATACGGAAGAGAGGAAGCTGGGTGACCCTGGATGTGGTGAGTTGCTGTGTGTGCATGGCTGCAAACATAAAGGAAGTCAGAGTCTATAGGACGACTAGCAACTGTGTGTATGCAATCAAACAGCATAATATCGTAGTGTCTATAGCTATTTTCACATCACGAAGGCAACACAGGCTCTTATGGACCATGTTATTCTTATGGAAGAATCAGGTGCACCATTGCCAAATTTGCGTGTTTTCAAATGTGACTTAAGATAAAGTATGAACATGCATTTTGCTGTAAAATGTGTCGAAGAATACTATGGTATGCACGATAAACCTTTTACGCAATTATACATTTTTTAAAATAATAAAATGTAAAATTTTGTTGAAAGCAGGTTTTCTAACATCTTTCTCGCTCTGCACGTTTAAACATGGTTTTAAACCGAAATAATTGCAATGAAAAAAATCTGTATTATTCGCTTGCTTTTATAGGCCACGTTTGTATTTAGATTATATCAATATGTCTAAATATATTTTTTTTTTAAATAAAGTTTAAAACAAAGTGTTAGGATTCTTCGTTTATACAGTGGAAAATGTCGTCGCTGTCTAATTCTCGTTCTGTAAGTCCATGTAAAAACTTCCAGCGACAAAGTTGTCAAGGAAATAACGAAATTATTTTTTATATAAATATAGAACATCTGCAGTAACAAGCCATCCATAAATCACCATTTAAAAGCAAATATTTTTAGCGTGCCAATCACACGGCCAGCAACACCCGGTTCTCCTGTCTTGCAGATGATGGAAACCAGATGTGTGGCAGTTGAAGGGCCGATAAGGGATTGTACTTCAGTGGAGGTTTTCAATAGGTTTTGGGAATTTGAGGTGTGAGCGAGTTTTACAAGTTCTCTGGTAATCGTGTGCATTGCAGTTAAGTGATCAGTGCAGAATGGATCACAGAAGGAAAGGCAAAATTATTAAAAATGGCGAGCGAAAAACAATTCTTAGGTTGTATGATTATTTAAAGGAAAAGAACTTCGGACACAGTGACTCGATTATTGTTAGTGAACTTTATAAGGCGACTGGTGTGAGTAGGCGTACATTTTTTAGGTTAAGAAAAGAATGTAAAAAGGGTCCCATCACTACACCGCGGAAAACAAGACAAACGGTACATACGTACAAAACCAGCAGGGAGGTGAAATATCACGATTTTGTACGCAGTTCTATACGATGCAAATTTCATGAATTTCTGTTTCAAAATATTCCCCGTACAATTCTGTCCGTGTTGAAAAAGGTCAATGAGGATGAGGATGAGGTCAATGAGGATGAAATTTTAAATATTCAACCTTTTATCGCTTAGTGAAGGAAATGGGATTTGATTTTGAAAAGAGAGGAAATAAATCGCTTATGAGTGAGAGAAGTGATATTATAGTGTGGCGGCATTCCTGTTTACGCTAAATAAAACAATTCAGAAAAGAGGGAAGGAAAATCGTGTACCTTGATGAAAGTTGGGTAAATGTAGGGCACACTGTATCAAAAGTTTGGAAGGATAGGACAATAAAAACTCCTAAAGAAGCGCTTTTGGCCGGGTTATCCACTGGCCTTAAAGCACCTACTGCTCGCGGACCACGATTTGTAATGTTGTATGCCGGTGGTACGATAGGATTTGTACAGGGTGCAAAACTTGTCTTCTTGGCGAAAAAAGGTTCTGCTGATTATCATGATGAAATGGACAGCGACAGATTTGAACAGTGGTTCAGGAACCAACTATTACCCAATATAGAACCGGGAACAGTCATTGTTATGGACAATGCCTCCTACCATAGTAGAAAAGTAGAGACTCTCCCAACTACAAAATCCCATAAGGAAGACATAAAACATTGGCTGATATCAAAACATATCCCCTACTCGGATGATTGCCTTAAGAGAATTGCTGACTATAGTGAATTCTGTGCGAGATAATTATAGTGCCACTGTTATAGACTCGATTGCAGAAAAACATGGAGTAATTGTTTGTAGGTTGCCTCCATATCACTGCGAATTAAATCCTATAGAAATGGTATGCAGTCAGGTAAAGGGACATGTTGGGCGACATAACATTACATTTAAGCAGAAGGGGATGGGACGTTTAATAGACAATGGTTTTGAATCAGTCACCCAAAATCAGTGGTTAAATTACTGCAAACACGTTGAGGGGATAGAAGACGATATGTGGAAAGCAGATCAGCTACAGGATGATATCGAGCCTCTAATCATTAGATTAACCAGCAGTTCATCCAGCAGTGACTCCAGTTCTTGTGAGGGCAGTGAACAGGCCAACCAGGGCTCCTCTTAGGTGTTGAACCCATGTCCGATTAAGGTAACATTACATGTATTATATTTAAGTCAAATGTAAAGTGCTGACAGTTATTAAGAGAGTGTAATAAATTGAGGCATATTACTAGAAATTAACTGAAAAATATATAATAATTATTTGAAACTGTCCTTGCAATAAATGGCATTTGTGCTACAAATTAAATATCTACAGCACGGTAGTTCTATAAACCATGTAGGTATATGCATCTTCGCAAGCACTCATAACAGGGGTTTTGCCAGAGACGAGAAGGCATACAGGGAAACCAAGACATAAACTAACGGTATTTCCTTCCGGCCTGAGGGGTTAATGACACATAGGTAAGGGTTGTTCCCAGGTGTGCGGGAAAATCTGCCGAAATTAATAAAAGTGGCGAGCGAAAAACAATTCTTACTTGTTTGATGATGATAATAATAGTAGTAATAATAGTAATAGTAGTAGTAGTAGTAGTAGTAATACTAATAATGATGATGATGATAATGATAATAATAATAATAATAATAATAATAATAATAATAATAATAATAATAATAATAATAATAATAATAATAGTAGTAGTAGTAATAATTATAATAGTAGTAGTAGTAATAATTATAATAGTAATAATAATAGTAATAATAATAATAATAATAATAATAATAATAATAATAATAATAATAATAATAATAATAATAATAATGATAATAGTAGTAATAGTAATAGTAATAATAATAATAATAATAATAATAATTATAATAGTAATATAATAATAATTATAATAGCAATATAATAATAATAGTATTAATAATAGTCATAATAATGATAATAATAATAGTAATAGTAAAGTAATAGTAATAATAATAATTATGATGATAATGATAATAATAACTAATAAGAAACCTGGTTATGAGCAAAATTGCGGTAATCACAGTGGCGCAAAATACGTGGCAATGCCGCGCTGATTCTCCATAAGAGCCATTGTGCCTTCATAACGTGAAAACTCCTATAGAAGGTTCTCGCTTTCTGCTGAATCATTGTACATGTGTATGTGGAAAGCACTTGAAGGAGGTTAAGTCATGCTGGCTCCAATATAAATAGGGCAGACAGTGATCAGTTCAGTTCAGTTCAGTTGAGTTTTAGAGTTGAGTGAATGGTAGTTGTTCGTTGTTGTGTACAGTTAGTTTTAGTTATGAGAGTGAATCGGCCAGCCTGCCAGCGAGTATGTATGTGTCATCGAGTGATTGTATCGCAATAGTAAAGATATAAAAGCCAGTGAAACTGGAGAAAAACTTTGAAAGGCTGAGAAAGATCATCAGAAGAACTGTGAATTGTAATAGTAGAGAAGTTTATAAACTGTGTTAGCACCAAGAAGGAAATTGTGCATTTGTAGTAAGATTTAGAGGAAATAAAGGGTTAGAAAAGAAAGCAGACTTTGCATTTTGGAGTGTATTTATTACATTAGTGTCAGAAGTGGGATTCGTTGGAATTCGTTGAAGTGACATTTGTTATATCGTTGTCAAAAGTGTGACATGAATGCCATGGTGGAGGAAGATTCAGATACCAGGATGATGGTAACAATGAGAGAATTATTAGCCCGAATGGAAGAAATGAAGACAAATAACAAACTCCAGTATGAAGGAAATGAAATCTATAGGTTCTCTCACCCTTAGATGATAGTTTGGAGTTAAATGGGGTATATCTATCTAGCACATACGAGTTGCCGTTAGCTTCATCCTTTTCTACTCTTGCGCTGTTGCCAGGTTCCTATAGGATGGTGTAAATATTCATTTGTTATAAATTATAAGTTTGAACACATTCTATGCCGAATTTTTTTCTCTAATAGGTTATATCCTTTTTAGGGCCGTTATACACTTCTATAGGCCCAAATTTCTACAGAAAACGTTTTTTTCAGTAAAACTCTGATATTTGCTGTTTCTATACTCATCATGCACTAACTAATAAACTAACTGCTAGACTATGCTTATATTTTTTTCTTAGAGTAAACTATTGTGCTGCCACCTGCCTACTTTGAATTCTCCATGTTTACTCTGTTAAGTGTTACAATTTTTGAAATTAAATGTTTTTGGAAAATTTTATATCTGTGCATTGCAAGTTACGCCGTGGGAAACTTTTTTATTATTGAGTTTACATCGGAGACCAAGTGAGAGCAAATGTTGAGGAGGGTTAGACAGTTTTTAAAATAAACCAAAAGCCTCTTGCTTTTATCGTGTAAGTCAAACAAAAGGTATTCCCCTATTCAGATAAAAGGCGTCGAGCGTAAGACACAAGGCAGCAGTAAAAGTGAACATCAGTTCGTAAACAAGTGTGCAAGTTTTATACTGTATGGAACCTGTGAAGTGTTATTACGTTATTTAACATTTTCCATAAATATTTGTAGTTATGGAGGGGGAAGCTAGGAAGAGAGGATATATTGGTAAATTAAGAAGTAAGAAACGTCAAATAATTATGAATCTGTTAGATTATTTTTTTTCAAGTCAAATGAGTATTAATAAGGCAGTAAAAGTAACAGGTAAGGCTATTGGGTATTCAGAAGCTGTAGTGTATAAGACTAAAAAGGAACTAATGAAAGGACCTCTAAGAACGCCATGAAAAAGAAAGCAAAAAGGGCAGGACAGCACAAAACGCTAGGTTAATGCAATATGATGGAATAGTGCAAAGTGGAGTGCTGCAAATTGTTCATTCTTAAATGTTTGAAAATATACCACCCATATTGAATATAATTTTGTCATGGTATCATCATGGTGATGATACCCAACCACATTTCTCAAGGGCCACTCTGAGTTGGTTCTTACATGATTTGGGGTTTGAAGATGAAAGAGGGTATACATATAGTACATGTTGCGATGTTGCACTCCATTTAACGTTCTATCTCCTAAGGTTGAGACAAGCTTTAAAATGAAGAATTTTGAAAGCAAAGTAAAAACGTGGAGATCCAAGCTGGAGGAGATGAAAGCCGAGACATCTCAGATGAAGATGGAGCTCCTGGCAAAGCATCAAGGAGCTGGATGCCAGGGGTGGACGGGATAGCGTGGACCTGAGGAGGGATCCCCTAGTGGCTGAGGTGACAGTTGCACCCGTTTCGGAGTGTGGAAGTGTACGTCGTGGGGAAGACAAAGAGTCAGCTCTAGGATGCCGAGGATCACTAGAGGTGTGTGTCGGGGATGTAGCCAACCAGGAGATGTCATGGGGGAACCATCGGAACCATCCAATCTGGTGATGCACAGTTCCGAGAACAGGAGGATGGAGGACATCTTCGCTGACGGAAAGATACAGGGGAAGCCATGCTGGATATGAGTGAATACGAGTGCAGCAATGACCATGATTCTACCGGATGTGGTGGAGGATATGCCAATGAGGATAGTGACAGCATCAGGTGACACCTTGCTTGTGGAGGAGGAGGCCTGGCTGGAGTTGACCTTGGGGCAGTGTTATGTGTCTGTGGGTGTTCGTTGTGAGGGTGACTGAGGAGGTGATACTGGGAACAGATGCCCTCAGGAGCCACAAGGCAATGGTCAACGTCGACAGGGAAGGCCTGCAACTTCAGACAGACGAGATAACATGACAAAGCCCCAGCGAGCATCTAAAGGTCTGCAGGGTGACCCTGGAGGTCTCAATTGGCTACGTCTGGAGCAAGGTGGCAGAGAAGGTGCAGTGGGGAGGTCTATGTATAAAATTGTATTAAAACCATTAATTACTGCAGTGTTGATGTGTTTGTTCTGTGTTAAATTCTTCCTTATTAAGGAGTGTATTTATTAACCTATAAATTAGTTTATTAAAACAGCAAATTTGTTTGAGGATTAACTTATATTTTATGTAATTATCAGTATGAGTAAATTTTCTATAACTGGCAAAATTCATAATATGATTTGAGGCTTTCCTGGCGACAAACATATTCAAGATGTTCTCGGGCTTCTAGCCAGGTGTAGTGATGCAGAGCAATCAACGTTTTGGGAGTGTACATCTCTCCCATCATCAGGATGATGAATGACTAGCATTTTTTTTTTTTTTTTTTTTTTTTTGTGGTGGGGAAAAAGGCTACTTACGCCCTAACCGCATGCACGCATGCGAGTGTAAGACTCCTACCCGGGCTTCGAACCCGGGCAGCCTACTCACTAAAAAACCCCACCGGAAGAGTCCAGAGGTCAAAGCCTCGGTGTTGCAGTACCGCAATAATGCACCTGCGCATTCTATGGTGACGATGGAAGCTGCTTGCCAGAGGCAGTAACAGCGTGGTGAATTAGCAAGAGTGAAGGGACCAATATATGTACTGTCTGCTAGTACGTACCGAGTAGAAAACACCCAGTGTAATGTGAAGGTGGTTCACCGCTCTGTTGGAATCTGTGTTTTCTGAGTCGGTCGATTTCCAACTTTAAGGCTGGTTTCCAGGAGGGACTAAACTGCAATCCAGCGTCCCGGTTCAGTGTGTTCTCGGAGGAGATGGACAGAGCCTCCCTAACTCTCCGTTCCCATAAACCGCTACATTTTGCCACAATGGTCGTTTCTTTAAAGTTGGCTCTGTGGTCTTCTTCAAAGCAGTACTCCGCCAGCCCTGACTCCACCAGCACTGCTGTGAAGAAGACCACAGAGCTCTGCATCACTACACCTGGCTAGAAGCCCGAGAACATCTTGAATATGGCAAAATTCAGTTTGTTTTACCATCTTTAAATGTAGGAACGGAAGGCAGCTATTTTCAGTTTATCAAGTGAATTTTATGGCTTCACCTTGTAAATTTATAAGTTTTAATGCATCATTTATGTTTCTCAGGAACAATAGCAAAAATGTCGTCCACATATGTATACCATTTTTTACAAATTAAACTGAATGCCTCAGTTGTTTGTATTTCAAAAACAGTTCATGAAAAGATCAGTAAGAAATGGCAGAAGTCGATCACTCATTGTTAAGCCAGAAGTTTGTTAAAAGAAATTACCATTAAAACTGAAAAAATTTTGATTCAAACAAAGATTGGTAAGCTTATGTGTTTAAAAACACCAACTGTAAGTTTGTTGACATAAATAAATACTGTGCATTCCCTGACTGACCCGACCGGACCACTCTGCGGTGGCACTCCACTCCACTGCTCTCCTCCAGGATTCAGAAGTTTCGCTACCATGAAAGCTGACATCTTAGAAATGTTAGTCGCTTGTGCTTTTATCATGGTGATTTTCATTTATGTTGAACATTAAATTATAAAGCTTAAATATCAAATCCATGCACATTACAAGAATGGAAGGACAATATCACTGGAGACGTACAAGCAGTCAGTCAACATGAACTTTTGTGAGTAAAGCAGAATTGTTTTCGGACATATAGGGAATGTGTTCACGTTGAAGATAATTAATTTCAGCATCTCTTGCGATTCAGGTAAGTCTAATGCAAGTTAGTACAGTAGTTAGTGTTCCGTACCTGTGACTTACCGGTTCCTTATGCGTAACTAGCGGAGAACGCACAGGTCCTCGTCCAGCGCAGAGCGCTCCGGTCGGTCAGGGAATGCACGGTAATAATTACCATCTGAAGGTTATTTAATCTCAGGACATAAAGTGCTTGCAATGGTAAGTCACCATTGGGGTTATTGTCTCTGATGTGATACTGCGTTTGTGCTTTACCGGGAAAAATACGAACTGATTTGAGAATTCAATGTCATTCTGGCAGGTTGTCACTGTAGCTTAATGGTTAGGGCACCTGCATAGTAAGCGGAGGGTCCCTTGTTCAAATCCCAAGTTCCAGTTCTACCTCTCAAACATTGCCCACACACAGCTTGTGTGTTTGAAAACACCAACAGTAAGTTTGTTGGCATACATAAATAATAATTCACAAAATCATGTGATCTTCATTAATTCTATCAAACTTAACCATTTTTTAAAAAAAAAAAAAAAAAACATCTAAAGCATTTTCTCTGAAATGCTTAGGAAATTAGGTAGTTATGTCAAAAGAAACAAATTTATCATTAAGGGAGAATACTGTATTACTGTATCTTTTCTACCGATTCAAAAGAATTTTTAATACTTAATCTTTAAAATTTATCAAAAGTACTGAATTTTTATTCAACTATTTAGCCAGATTGTAAATAGGTGAGTTTATAAAATTTATAGTGGATCTCACAAATCGGGAAATCAAATTAATTTTGGTAAATGTGTACTTTCTAGGTAAAACTGGATTACTGACTTTTACAATATGCTGTTCTTTTTTAGGTATTGTTTCGTCTTCATTAAGAACATAAAAGATGAAATGCGTGATTTTAATGGGTTATTAATTTTTATGTACCTAATCCTCGCTTTGAAGTAAAAGTTCTACTCTTAATATAATTAGATTCATCCAAACTTACAGTCTTATTTACTCTATCAGTTTTAGTATAAATTAAATATTTTTCATTCAATGATTTAATGATCTGATAATTATGATTTCCCTTATGGTTATTTTTACTCATTCTAAAAGATTTTACTGCATTTCATTTTAGTCGAAGTTCTATCAATTTCGTTTAAATCTTGACTGGCAATTTTGATATCTGCAACATAATCATCTGTTTGTGAGGTAGAAACCAGACTGAAAAATTCAGTGCCATAGCTGGTATTTGGACCACCAATCTTCTGCTTAACGGGTGGCTGCTCTAACCACTGAGTTCCATGGCCAACTTGCCAGTATGACATTAAATTCCGCAACCAATTTGTATTTTTCCAGTAGACCACAAGAGAATCTCACATCTGAGATAAGTACCCCAAGGGTGGCTTACAATTGTAAGTACTTTGTCCTGGGTTTAAATAGCCTTTGAATGTTTATTTTTTTTTTTTTTACGCCATTTAACTTACTACTATTGAATCTGGTTTTTTGAGTCACTTTATATACTTTTACCTTCACTTACAAAATGTTGAAAAAACTGGAATGTTTTCAAGATCATTCAATCTCATCCTCAGCCGTTGGGTGACTGAAGTCAACTTCTTCCTCCACCACATCTCTTTTGCTATTGTCCTGTCACCATCTGGTATTAGGGGTACTAAGTTTTAACACTTTGTTCAATGCTAGTATTTCAAAATTTACTACTGTTACAGCTTTTTATGTATATTTTTTCCTGTGATTTTTAACAATTTTATGTTATGGCCAATGTTATGGTTATCTATCCATCTAACCTTAAGATTTGTTGTTGTTGTAGTGCCAACAAACAGTGCTGGTGTTTTTAATCATGTGTTTTCTTTTTAAGTTACACAAGTTTTTATACCTTTATTTAGAAAATTGGGTTCTTTGTCATTAGTTACAATTTGAAAGATTAATTACATTATATATTGGATTGTTCTGTCTGTCTTGAGTTTGTTTTGAGCATAATCTATTTAATTTATTTTTTAACTTGTTTGGTTTACTTTTCATGCTGAAATTTAGATACCTACTCAATAATTTTGATTTCAAATTGGCTGTGCTATTCTTGCAACATTAAAATTATAATTGAACCATCTCACACCAGGCTTTATATGATGTTAAGTACCAGGCAGCAAAGTTCTACACCAATTTGTCAACACATCAGTGCCCTGATTAGGTCTCTGGGACTAGGATTCAAGAGCATGCTGCTTTAGGTCGTCCTGGGTTCCCTGCATGGCTTGTGGGCATACCACATAACCCAGGAGCAAATCCACCACCAGCTAAAGCTGAGCTCCCAACATAGTCCCGCTCAAGAGCTGTTCGGCTCTCAGAATTCTTCCCAACAAAAATTCAAAATTAAAATTTTATAAATGTTCTCTAAGCTTTTATTCATACTCTCACAGGGGTGCAGACCTTGCTATATCCTGAAAGACAATCATCAAGGGACAATAAGCTTCCTCTAAAACCCAACCATCCAAAATTTAAAAACACACCACCCTTAAAATCCTTTCCCACAAATTTTTCCTATCTTGATTATGCAGCAAAATCATTCAGGCTGAACCTCAGCCTGCCAGCAGCTTCATGGTCATGGCCATCATTCTACTCTTTGAAAGGAGACAGCATGCTGCCCAAGACCTCGGGGAAAGCTGCCAAAAAGGCCTGTAAGGCTCACAAGTACATCTCCAAGGGAGACAAGAAAAAATAGCTCAAGAGGAAGGGGAGCTATCTTCCGCTTGAAATTATTATTCTGCTTATGAATCTTAAACACTTAACTAACTTGCTATTGTGTGGTAGTAGATAGCATCATAGTATGCTAATAGATTATTTCCTGGTCAGGCAATATCAAATTCTGCCATAGCTAACTTAGATTTTAGCAGTCAGCTAAAATATTCTTGTTCTAGCAGTTATTCATTGTTACTGTGCAATACAATTTGACTTAACACAGTTTTTGAAGAAAAGATCAGATACCTCTGTGTTCTCCATTTATCCTTTATGACTTGCATTGCTTTTACAGAATCTCAGGAGCAGTTGATGGATGTGTATGAGAGATTAGATGACATTAGCGCAGACACTGCAGAAGCAAGGGCTGCCTGGATTCTTCATGGTTTAGGCTTTACAAAGGAAATGCAAGCTAAGAAAACCAAAGACTTCTCAGGTAAGGTTATTTTATATATGAGGGCGGTCTGATAAGTTCTCGGCTTAGCCCAGAAATACCAGCACTACTCGTGATTTCTTCCCCTTACATTGGTGCACATGTTAGTAAACGCCATGTAAATTTGCAGGTAATTCCAGCAGTATAGGCAGTTGTAGTGCTTTGGTGTTGAAAATTGAAAAAATGGGTGTTGTACAGTGATTCAGTGCTTTGTAAAAGAAGGTTTAACACCAAACAAAATTCACTTGTGGCTTGTATATGTGTGTGGCAACCCTTCACCTTCAATTTCCATCGTGAAGAAATGGGTGGCTGAGTTTGGACGTCCATGCAAAGGAGGTCCAAAAGTTGCAAAAACTCTGGAAATCATCGAAAAAGTGTATAGTATGATTTTGGAAGATCAGCGTACAAAGTGCGTGAAATTGCTAATGCTCTGGGGATATCAAAGGAATGTGTTGGTCACATCTTGCCCTAGGAATTGAACATGGATAAGTCTTGTGCAAGATGGGTGCCATGTGTGCTCACTGCAGATCTCAAATGCATTTAGGTGACACTGTCCGAAATGTTGGTGCATTGTAAGAAAAACAAAAGTGACTTTTTTCATTGATACGTGCCAGTGGAAATATGAATTTATCACTGCGCACCTGAATCCAAGCAGCAGTCTATACAGTGTACAGAAGCCAGTTCAGCTCCAAAGAAGGCAAGGATGGTGTCATTGGCAGGAAAGATCATGGCATCAGTGGTTTGGGATGCAAGAGGAATTTTGTTGATTGACTCTTGAAAAAGCTAAAAGCATAACCGGAGAATACTACTTCTAGTCTAACTGGATGCAAGCAATTGTGCAAATGGTCCTGGCTTAAGAAAAAAGGTTGTTTTCCATCAGGACAATATACCTGCTCACAAGTGTCTTGGTAATGGGGAAAATTGAGGGATCTGCACTACAAAGTGCTGGAACATCCACCCTAAGCCAGAGTAGGCTCCCTCAGACTTGTCTTTTCTCAAAACTGAAGAAATTCCTCACTGGTCAGCCCTTTTCATCCAATCAGAATCCATTGAAGCTGTAGGCAGCATTTCCACAGGAACATTACGGAACACCGCTGGAATATAATGTATTGATATTATAGGTGATTATTTTTAAAAATAAAACTTTTTGAAAGCATAAATTGTCATTTTCACTATCAGGCTGAGAACTCAGACTACCCTCATACTTTTAATAGGACATTTATATTCTGTGCCATAACACCTTTCCTGAAGTTCATAAGGAATTGTGGAGATTAAGGCAGAAATATGTGCTGTTAGCAACATGAAGTTATATTTGCTAGAGTTTATTGTATAATGTTCATTTAAAGAAGACACAACACATAGAGGTATTTATAGGGGAAATATGTCATTTATTTATGCCAACAATCTTGCTGTGTTTTCATACACACAAGCCATGTGTGGGCAATGTTTGAGAGGTAGAATTGGAACTGAAAAATTCAATGCCACAGCTGGGATTTGAACCACAAACCCTTTGCTTACCAGGTAGTTGCTCTAGTCATTAAGCTACTGTGATAATCTGCCAGAATGACATTGAATTACCCATACAATTTGTATTTCTCTCTGATGTAAGACTGCCTTTTGTGGTTTACCGGGAGAAATACAAATTGGTTGGAGAATTCAATGTCATTCTGGCAGGTTGTCACAGTAGCTTAATGGTTAGAGAACCCAACTGGTGAGCAGAGGGTCTGAGGTTCAAATCCCAGCTGTGGCATTGAATTTTTCAGTTCCGATTCTACCTCTCCAAAAATGTCATTTTTTAAAAGTGGATCTGCTCATTTTTGCTCCCTACCCTTCTCACTTCAGTGTCATTTATATGGCCTATGTTTAACTTCTGTGGTGATTTGGACAGCTTGGACTATAGGGACATCTGCTGTTTCTAACTCACTTATAGTAGTTTAAATAAACATTTATCGGTGGTTTCAACACAGAAAAAGTTGATATCTTTCCCCTCCAATTTTCCTTTCACATCTTGTAGCCGCCAGTTTGCCAAGTCCTCTACATATTTTTCCAGGAGAGTTTGGGTAAATGAGTGGTAAATCTCCTGCTCTTGTAGAAAAGAATAAAAGAGAATTAGGAATGAAATCACATGTTAGAGTTTAGGGACAGGGAGTGAAATAAAATTTTCCAGGATATGGGGATATTCCCTTTGGAATGTTTTTGGACTTAGGTTCTTCACATTCAAAACCCTATAACATTGTTTTTCTGATTAAGGTTTTTTCCACTTGACCTCTATTAATACACCAGTAAGCTGCATATATTTCACTATTACATACATTTAAGTAAAATTTAACACGAGTCTTGCCACCATGGCATTATAGAAGAATAACAATTCCTTCATGTTATAATGTGTTTTAAAAGAAAGCTGTGTTTAAATGGATCTTAAAATTACGTGCTAAAATATTGCATGAATATGGTTTGAGAATTTAATGCCATTCTGGCAGTTTGTCACAATAGCTCAGTGGTTAGAGCGTCCGCCCGGTAAGCGGAAGGTCTGTGGTTCAAATCCCAGTTGTGGCATTGAATTTTTAAGTTCCAGTTCTGCCTCTCAAACTTTGCCCACACACGGCTTGTGTGTTTAAAAACACCAACAGTAAGTTTGTTGGCATAAATAAAATAATAATTACCATCTGAAGGTTATTTAATCCTGGGATATAAAGTACTTACAATAGTAAGTCACCATTGGGGTAATTTGTCTTTGATGTGAGACTGCCTTTGTGGTTTACCAGGAGAAATACGAACTGGTTTGAGAATTTAATGCCATTCTGGCAGTTTGTCACAATAGCTCAGTGGTTAGAGCATCCGCCCGGTAAGCGGAAGGTTTGTGGTTCAAATCCCAGTTGTGGCATTAAATTTTTAAGTTCCAGTTCTACCTCTCAAACTTTGCCCACACACGGCTTGTGTGTTTAAAAACACCAACAGTAAGTTTGTTTCCATAAATAAAATAATAATTGCATGATAATTTCGCAAATATTGGCAGTACTAATAGTTGATCTTAAACTTATTGAGTTCACGCTCAGAGATGCGTGAAAATTCAAAAACGTGCTCCAAAGGCAAAAGTACCTATACTCCAGAATAGAATTGTTTATAAAAATATTGCGTACTGTACCTTCTTTGTATTTGGCCATCCATCTCCTAATGTTGCGATCGTCCACCTTTTCTAAAGGTATATTTGCCTTGAGGAATGCCCCTGTCATATCTCTGGCCAATTCTTAAGACACATTTTTCTTCTTTTTGGCAGCCCAGAATGATGTTGCAATTGATGCTGCAGTCCATGCAGGTCTTCTTGGAAGCACTTTTTTTATGCTTGTCAGTCTTCATGTGTTTTGTACAGCTATTTTTCTTTCCCATGATATAGACACTTTCCAATTTATGAAGTACAGCATTTTTACTTTCCTAAAGTCCATCTCCTCTAAATTCACTTGCGCAACTTTTGGCATTAACAACTTTCAGTATATTTATGGTCACCTTTTAGGTTATGTATCGTAGCACTACACCATGAGGTTTAGTAAGACAAAAAATGTATTTAATGTTTTGCTTATAGCAGTATGGCAATACTCCTCAGTTCAATGAAAACAGCACTAAAAGTATCCCATCTTTGACTGCCGTAAATGCACAAAAGGAACAAGCAGAAGTGACAACAAACTAAATCAGACGTGCCAGGCAATGCTCTCCAGGAAATGAGTGTGTTTATGTACTATCAACATTGAACTTGAACAAACACCACTTGTATTTTCTCTGAATGATTCTTCCATAACCATTGGCGATAGTTACCTGCACCATACTGGTGCAGTTTTTATCGTAGCGTCATTTCACGTTTGAGCGATGTGGCTCTTATTTCTCTCAGGGCGTGGTAACGGATGGAATGAAAAATCACACAATTTTTCTTCACCACAATGTATTATTTTATTAACACTTTTTCTCTATTTTACATTTAAATAATTCCTGTTAGCACCGTTCTAAATTATTTAAGTCTTTCCACTTTTTCAAAAAGTGGAACAAAAGCTTGATGAAAGTCTGGTAAACGTTCTACAATGTACCACGTTACCTCAACACGTCTTTTCACCTTGAATATACACACGCTAGTAAAAAAAAAGTTCAGCGTCGCCTCACGTGACACTACCTTTCTTGTATACATCCGCGTATGCGTCCATCAAATAGTTCCTTCTTGTTAGAGAAGCGATCCCTAACCATTCTCCCTTCGCTATCAAGACTGAACACATAATTCTAATATTTATACATATATATTAAAATTAAATATGGAAATATTTATGACGTCTTTAAACAAACTTAGTTGTTCGTAACAATGAACATTAGTAACACGTTTTCGTTATTTAACCATCTCATACCAACATCAAAAAACAAATTACACTCTTAACACATATTCACATAAACGATTTTCTTTTGGGGTCTTCTAATATTCTGTCTCACATGCCCCTTGTTTTGTTTTTCAAGTTGTCACCTATATTTACAATCTTGAAACACAATACAACATTTCTCCCTATTCCTCTGATACAATAACTTTGTACAATAGTTTGTTTTTTCTTTTTTTCTTTACAGTCTTCTTCGCTGTATGTTTTTGTCTTTTGCTTTGGCATGACACAGCATGTCTTTATAACTTTCACATATTCAGTTACTATACAACACATATTCAGTTGTTATACAACACCTATTCAGTTATTATACAACACATATTCAGTTATTATACAACACATATTCAGTTACTATACAATACATATTCAGTTATTATACAACACATGTTCAGTTATTATACAACACATATTCAGTTACTATACAATGCATATTCAGTTACTATACAATGCATATTCAGTTACTATACAATGCATATTCAGTTATTATACAACACATATTCAGTTATTATACATTTGACATTGACACAAATATAATTTAAGTGTATCCTGGTGGTGCTGTTTTTGCAATTATTTTTACGGAATGCGCTGTGCTATGAGACTCGTTTTCTATCTAGGTCGTGGTAACTGATGGAATGAAATATCACACAATGTTTCTTTACCACAATGTATTAATTTATTAACACTTCATCGATACTTTACATTAAACAATTTCTCTCAGCACCATTCTAAATGCTTAAAAACCTTTACACTTTTTCACTTAGTGGAACTTATGCTTGATGAAAGTTTGGTGAAAGTTCCATGTTCACACTACCTAAGTATGATTGTCTTTTCATCTCGAACATACACACGCGAGTGAGCAGTTTTTGGAGTCGTTTGATGCGACACTGCCTTTTTCATATTCATCCGCGCATGCGTCCATCAAATAGTTCTTTCTCGTTAGGGAAGCGATCCCTAATCATCCTCCCCTACTTTTATTATGGAACACATATAATTCTAATATTTATACATATATATTAAAATCACTTATGGAAACATTTATGACGTCTTTAGGCAAACTTAGTTGTTCATAACAATGAACCTTATCAACATGTTTTCGTCAATTAACTATCTCATACCAACATCAAAAAACAAATTACACTTTTAACAAACATTCACATGAACGATTTTCTTTTGGGGTCTTCTAATATTCTGTCTCAATGGTTTATTGTGTGGCTTTTGACTTATGTTCCTTGTTATGAGGAGAGAAAAACAGGATACAAATCTTGAGCTAATGATTATGATCATATTTATGGCAATATTTTATTCAGTTCTTTGCCTTCTTTGTCTTGTATAGGCAGGTCGTTGAGTCGGTTCTTAAACTCTGGTGTTACTAATGGTACCATTTTTTAATTGGGTTCTTATTCACTATTGTTTAGTTCGACATTTCTTCAAGCTTAGCATTGGCTATATCCATCTTAATTCATGTGCATTGCTTTTCTGACTATGGTTTTTCTTACTTCACTAATTGTCACCTCTTTATCTCTTATCTCTATAAGAGAAAACTTCTACACTTATAATTATTCTGCGATTGTATTATTTTTCTTCTCAATTCACCCTCGACACCTTTGTGTCAAAAATATTTTATCTTTGTCATCACAATTGATTCCTTTTTATTTTTTTGTCCCTGACATCCTTATGTCAAAAACACATTGTTTTCCGTCGCTATAATTCACTTCCTTAATGACAATAGTGTCCTCATCTGTCTTTGTTGACAATGCTCTCAGTGGTCATTATAGCCACTGACTATGTTGATTTTCTTTCTTGTTGTATTTTCCAATCTGAACATAATCTTCTATAAGTAACCCATCAAAAATTATTTTCCATCATCTCTACCATTCCTGCCTTACATGTTTGTTGGCAAAGACTATTTGGTCCTTTCTTTGTATGGTTTCAATTTGTTTTTATGGTATCTTCCTACCAACTTGCCATTTGTATTCTGTAGCTCATACGTATGGTCACCCAGCTGTTTTGTTATGACCAGTGGTCCAGTATACATTAGTTCCATTTTCTCTTTGTGTAGCCATCATGGTGACGATGTCAATTGTAAGTTGCTTAGGGTTTGTGTTGATCAACTCGATTGGGACGAACTTAGTTGTAATTTCCTTGAGTGTTGGTGGAGGTTGTTGTTTCTGTATTCTGTGCAACATCGGCCCTATTTGGCACATTTTCATTCTGTTCCTGTTGTCTTACGTTGTCGGTGTTCCATTGGTTTCTGCCCCTTTGGTGTGAACCCCTATTGTGTGGCAGTCTTCGGTTGTTCAAGTGTTCCCTACAGAATCGTATGTGGTTCACTTGATGGGCACGGTCTCCTGGTCTCCCACGATCATATGTATATGTTTGGTGTCTCGATTCACCCCTTGGTATCGTGTCGTGGTACCACTGTCTCATGTTCTCCATCCTTTCGCCATGATTGTGTGGTTGTGGGAAATGGTGTGCCCCTCTCCCTCTGTCATGGGTGCTCCTAGTATTTCTATCTTCTCTCTCATTCTGGTTGTTCGTAGCCGTGCTCTGGTTTAAGATAGGTGAGTTTGGGTGATCGTTCCTATGTCTATGCTCATTAGGCCGACCATTTTGTGTTTCAAAGGCTGTCAGTAATTCTATCATGTCTGCAAAATCTACTGGCCTCGCAACAATTAACCCTGTTCTCACTGTGTCTGGGAAATGTCTTGTTATACTGGTAATTAACTCTGCTTCTGACAGGTTAGGGTCTAATAGCTTTCCTTTGTTGGCTACTTTCATAAAATAATCGACTAGCGATAACCCTTTGGTTGGATCATATCTACCTGTCGCTAGCTCTACCCTAGTTTGGTTTTGCTTACCTGGGCCCCAATACCTTGATAGGAATAGATTTCTGAATGAGCTATACGATTCATGACCAGCTAGTGTTAACCTAAGCAATTCTAATGCCTTGTTTTTTAAGCTTGTTATGACTATCATCATCCTAAGCTCATTTGGTATCCTTTTCACTTTAAAATACTCTTCCATCTCTTTAACAAAGAGTTTTGGATCATCTCCCTTCTCCTCATCAAATGTAGGTGGTGTGATTTCATGTAGTATGCTGTTGGTGTAGCGTGTGTTGTGTGTTGTGTCATTGTTTGATTGTGAACCTCTTTCTCTGCATGGTGAGTCAACATTTTGTACATTATTCAAATAACTCTCATCTTGTACATTACTTACATCTAAATCATCTTGCCTTTGTAGTGCATTCACAACATCATTTACATTAGCCAAACTTTCTTTTCCTTTTTTCATTTCTTCACAAATTGATTTTAAATCATTCTTTATTTCTAAGTGTCTTTGTTTCATATCATTTATAGCATCCTGTTGCGACTGCACCACATCAGCCATAGTCTTAATTTTAGGAATGGCAATTTGTTCTACAGTTTCATTAATAATTCCTTTCTTTACTACCTCAATCTCTTTCCTTAATTCCTCAGTTATTTCTGCTTTTACATTTGTAATCTTACAGTCTACACTTGCATTACATTCTGTTGTTTCATCTCTACATCTACCAATTTCTCCTTCTAACACAATCTTATTTTCTCTCATTTCCGATTCAATTTTTCCCATCCTATCTTCTATGATTTCTATCCTAGCTTCTAAGGCTTCCTTTGTCTCATTTAAGTTTTTATGTACTAATTTTAAATTAGTTTCCATTACTTTCATATTTTCTTTACACTCCTGTCTTCCTAATTCTATTTTCTGTTCTAAGTTCTGTCTTCCTAATTCTATTTTCTGCTCTAAGTCCTTTCTCACTTCCTCCACTTTCTGACCTATATCTTTTTTATTTTGTTCTAAATCCTGTCTTATCTCTTTTTTATTATTTTCTAAGTCCTCTCTCACTCCTTCTATCTTCTGCCCTAAACTTTGTTCTAGTCTTTCAAACATGATCATTAATAACCTTTGGTCTTTTCCTATTGCTACCTGTTCCTCACTTTCTGGTTCTATCTGATAACTAGGCCTATCTGCCCCTTCCCCTACTCCTGTTACTAGAGCTCTCTCTTTTTGCGACATTTTAGTTTCTTTATTCAGTTCACTTTGGCTTAAAAGTCCTACTATTTTGCCGCTTCGCAGTAACATAAAAATAAAAATAAACTGGATGTAAAAATAAAAATTTTTGGTCCTACTTTTTTCTCGTTGATTTATCCAGTTACGTGCGTCTGCTGGGCGGTTTGCTTTGCTAGACGATCTCTGGTGTTTTCCCGCGTTGATTATCCGTTCATCGGTGTACTGATGCATTTATATTTCAAACGATGGTCTAATGGCGTCTTCTTTCTTTTTGGCGCGAAGATATGGCGTCACTTGGTATTTCGCATAGGTTCATTTCCCGTTGATTTGCATTCCATCCAGAATTCGTGTTCCACGTTGGGCAAGCCATTTGGTGCAGTTTTTATCGTAGCGTCATTTCACGTTTGAGCGATGTGGCTCTTATTTCTCTCAGGGCGTGGTAACGGATGGAATGAAAAATCACACAATTTTTCTTCACCACAATGTATTATTTTATTAACACTTTTTCTCTATTTTACATTTAAATAATTCCTGTTAGCACCGTTCTAAATTATTTAAGTCTTTCCACTTTTTCAAAAGTGGAACAAAAGCTTGATGAAAGTCTGGTAAACGTTCTACAATGTTCACACGTTACCTCAACACATCTTTTCACCTTGAATATACACACGCTAGTAAAAAAAAAATTCAGCGTCGCCTCACGTGACACTACCTTTTTCGTATACATCCGCGTATGCGTCCATCAAATAGTTCCTTCTTGTTAGAGAAGCGATCCCTAACCATTCTCCCTTCGCTATCAAGACTGAACACATAATTCTAATATTTATACATATATATTAAAATTAAATATGGAAATATTTATGACGTCTTTAAACAAACTTAGTTGTTCGTAACAATGAACATTAGTAACACGTTTTCGTCATTTCACCATCTCATACCAACATCAAAAAACAAATTACACTCTTAACAAATATTCACATAAACGATTTTCTTTTGGGGTATTCTAATATTCTGTCTCAATACTTTATATATTATTATCAAAGTAATGAGAAAACTATGCAGATAAGGTTACCAAGTCATTTAATATTATTGTACTCAGGAAGTATCAAAATTTAAAAACTGGGAGTTGGGAGCCTATGGTGAGCAAGGTCCAGGTCAGGACACTCACCTAAGACAGGGTGGTGCCCAGAATGTGAGCATGCCATTGGAGACATTCACAACAGTGGAGGATTTAATCACCATGGCAGTAAATGAAGAAATAAATAAAACACCTAAGGTTATTGTAAAAGTAGTAGTCAAAGAGGTAGAATCGGAACTGAAAAACCCAATGCAACAGCTGGGATTTGAACCACAGTTGCTTTGCTAACACCAACAGTAAGTTTGTTGGCATAAATTAGCAGTAGTTGAATCTTGTGGTCCTCCTATACTTGGTAATTAATAGATTAGAGGAAGGGAAAAAGTTTGTCGGCGAGTCCATTAATCAAGAAGGGTCTTGATAAAATAGCTGGTCAGGTCATGCACTAGATCTTGCAATGCCATACTCTTGATTGAAGCAGGTTCAGCATTCCAGTCAGCAAGTATACTTAAAGTGAATATGTTAGCCAGTTACCTTGTATGTGTTTAGATGCACATGAACTTGTACTCCTCACGCGGTATGGTAAATATCTATGCTTTGTCCAATGAGATTCAAGAAAATCTTGAGCAGCATGATGTTGCGTATGTGTATCATATTCAGTGGAAAGATATGGATGTGAATTCATGCCCACTCTTACCTTGTTCCTTACCTTTTAGGTAGATCTCCCACAAAGGATCAAGGCAGGGTATGAAGCCATTGAAGTTTAGGTCATTCATCCCGAACCTGCGGAAATGCTGTGTCAGTACTTTGGTCATACCAGTGATTTCTGTAATGGTGTAACTACATGTTAACTGTGGAGGCATCTTGCATGATGATGCATGTACATCACCTCCAACTTGTATAAACTGCAGCTGTGAACATCCATAAATAAATAATAATCCATCAAGTTCTTGAGAAGGTCTCCTTTTTGTGGACCAAAGGGCAATCCAAGAGATCCAGGTTAGAGAGGTGTCCTCAGAAGCATGTAAACTCCTGTGAATCAGCAAACCCTCTGCTCCAAGAGCTCAGTTTTTGGGCAGAACTGTTACCCGGTTGGGAAATAACTAATACTAGCCATGTCTACAGTGCCACAATTGCAGAGGAGGATTCTTGTGCCTAGATCACTTCCAGAGCCTTTGACATCAACATGCACATCTATATCAACATCTATCAAGTCCAATTGAAAAGAACACCTCGCAAAATCACCACCAAAAGCATTGACTTCAAATAAGACTGGTAATGCTTGATGAACCACCAATAAAAGTAATAGAGCCAATTTCCTGAAAGTAAGCAATAAGTCTGCTCCCAGTACATCAAAGGGAAATGAAAGTCCATGAACATCTTGGAGACCCTCCTCTGAGGAATCTTCAGGGGTGAGCTCAAGTCAGTGGTATTGATCTTTATCTCCATTTCCAATCAATTCGTCCTCTTTGGAGGACATGGTGTTGGAGGATTCTGTCCACACTCCCAGAACACCGGTGAAAAAGAGGCAGATTAAACCTACAGTGAAAGGTGTTAACCTGACATTCTAAGAAAAATGGTAAATTGAGCAAGTTCCATGAACCATTATTAGAAGAAACATCAGAAGAAGCATCACCATCCACACCATGGAAATCCTCTCATTGTCCGGTTGATAATGGAGGAAAGTTAACCTCCGAAACATATTCTGGAAAATTATAAATGTATGTGTTGTTTAGTGTTATTAATTGACTCACCTTTTGAATTAAATTGACATAATATGTAGGAAAAGTATGGCAAATATGTGTTAGACTTTCCCGTTACATCCCATCGCATTAAGTCACATTACGTTAAGTTCATCGTAATCCCGACATAAACCTGCTTGAAGATGGAACGTTACACCAGCATAGCATGAACATCACATTGTTTGGTGTGGCAGCAGCATGCTGTTCTATGTAGCATTATGCCAGTTCAAGGGCATCTGCAGCATCAGAGTGACATATCCATAGGAAGATCATCTCCTTCACTATCTCCATCTTCAGAGGTATCATAGGCTTCATTCTGGACCATACAGACAATGCCTTCATCACTGATGTCTTAACCATTATCGTCGGCTGACATCCATTCAAGAAGGAAATTCTACCCTGCATTTTCGCATCCCTGGATTTCTTGAATAAGTGGAACAATATCATTTTTGGATGCCGGAATGGGTGGGGATTCTTCAAAAAAACACAAGACTTGGCTACAGTTTCCTCCTCATTCCCCCCTCTCCCCAGTAAACCGAACAGACCACACCCCCAGTTAATTCAGATATGTGGGGTTGTACTGTATTTCCTTTTACTGTTACCTTCCTACTGTGAGGCTCCCCCCCTCCCCCATTCTCCATTATTGCTAAAGCTTACACCCAGGTAATCAAATTCTATTACCACTATTCTTCCCAACCAGATACCATTTTTCTTCTAATTTTAGTGTTGTCCCTTTTAAAAATCATTATTTTTGTTTTTATTTTCATTCTTATCCCCCAGCTTTCATAGAACGCCTGCACGGCGTCTATTGCTCTCTGTAGCCATATAAGTTATGGCCCCCACCATTAAGTCATGTGCATATAGCAATCCTGGTACCTCTGTTTGCTATTACTGGACTATGTATAGTTTTCTTTTTTACTCCCTCCAATACATCGTCGTTAAATAGATTAGCTAGTAAATGTTATTTTTTTTCTCCCAACCAACTTGCTGCTAGTGTTTTTAAACACACAAGCTGTGTGTGGGCAATGTTTGAGAGGTAGAATCAGGACTGAAAAATTCAGTGCCACAGGTGGGATTTGAACCACGGATTTTCCGCTTCACGTACAGCTGCTCTACCCACTGAGCTACCATGACAACTAGTCAGTATGACATTAAATTCAACAGATTTGTATTTTCTTGGTAGACCACTAGGGATCAGTGTCCTATCAGACAGACAAACTTGTAGGGAGGTGCCAGACTGTGCGTACACTAGATTTGCAGGAACAGGTTCTACAGTATATTGAGATGAACCCTAGTACAAGCTCCAGGAAAGTGGCACACCAACATGGTGTAAGCCAAAGTATGAATATGTGTCCTGCATGGCAACTGCTGTTATCCCTATCACTTGCAACAGGTGCAAGGATTATCACCAGCAGATTTCCCTCTGCGGGAAGGACTTTGTTGATGGTTTTTGCTCCAGACCTTTACAATTATGAAATTTCTGTCTTCAGTTCTCTTGACGGATGAAGCAAACTTTGCTAGAAATGGCCTTATCAATCTGCATAATCGTCATCTGCAGGCTAAAGAAAATCCTTGAGGGGTGATTGAAGTGTCTCATCAGTAAAGCCCGGATTTCTAAGCAAATAAAATTGTAAAATAAGCAAAATGACAAAAATAAGCATAAAAAAGAACAAAAATGGATGCATGCAAAATTGATAAATAGTTTTGCAGAACGCTTACCTTATTGAAGGCTGTTACAGTACACAAGGAAGGTCATCCTGAGATTTTCCTGTGTAAAACTCCTGCGTCTATCAGTGAAAAATGATTTGTACAGTAAAAAATGTTCTTTCCACGTTGCATGTCACAGGTGCATGAGAAAAGCACCACAGTTCTTCGGTGAATTGCTCTTCAATGTGTGTCTCTTTGCCAGAAAGCTTTTTAGAAATTTGAGTGTTTTGTAACCAGAATTTTTCTGTAGCACCTGATTGAGTTTATCAAATGCAATTTTTGCAACCCCGTGTGTTACTGACAACACTTACTGAAACTTCGTTAATCAGAGAAAATTTGTTCCAAGGGCTTATTTCGAGCTTGCAACTGCTTTATACCATTTTTAACAAAACATTCTTGTGCTGTGGCAGTGCGGACTGCATCATCTGCATTTAGGGAATTCAAAACAGTTTTCACTTCACTGAAATGTCCTGCATAGAATGACACAGCCTCTAACCACATTCCCCATCAAGTCAAAACTGGCTGAGGAGGCAAAGATAAATTTGGAAGTAGTTCACAGAATTTTTTATTTCTAATCAGTGAGTTTACGAACACTTCCACGTCTTTATATTGGCTTCTAACAGTTTCAGCAACACAATGTAAACCATGAGCAAGGCATGTCTGGTGAACTACTTTAGGGTAAAGGACTTTTAGTCCAGCTCCCACTTTAACAATATATGGGGCAGCATCACTGACAAATAGCAATACATTGTCATACCGTATCCCTTCTGGCCACAAGAAAGATAACGAGTCATTGAAAAATCTGGCAACAGTTGAATGATTTACTTGTTCAAGTATTCGTATATTCAGAAGAAATGATCTGCTACCTGCTTTCATAGCACCAACAACAGCACTACACACGCACTGTCCCGATGCATCTGTGGTTTCATCAATAGAAATACATATGTTTTCATGCTTCAGTGTGAGACAGAATATTAAACGACCCCAAAAGAAAATCGTTTATGTGAATATTTGTTAAGAGTGTAATTTGCTTTTGATGTTGGTATGAGTTGGTTAAATGACGAAAACGTGTTACTAATGCTCATTGTTACAAACAATTAAGTTTGTTTAAAGACGTCATAAATGTTTCCATATTTAATTTTAATATATAAGTATAAATAAAAGAATTATATGTGTTCAATATTGAAAGCGAAGGGAGAATGGCTAAGGATCGCTTCCCTAACAATGCGGGAACTATTTGATGAATGCATACGTGGATGTACACGTGGCAGTCGGAATGCTAGACTCGCAACTAAAAGATTTGGGATTAGCGTCTATGTGTTTGGGGTAGATCGACATATTTTTGTGTGCCCGTCATAAAATAGTGAAAGCAAATTTACTAATTGTTTAAAGACCGTTAATTTGTGTAAAATAAGTAAGACATTAGCTAACTTTAATAAGTTAGTTAATACGAAGTGCGCGAGTAAATAAAAGGACGTAAAAGAGACGAAGTGGAAAGTGATAGAAAACACATTTAGCGAAATATCGCTAAATTTTCAGACATAAAATACCGGCGATGCTAGGGAAGTCGATCCACTGAAATAAAAGACTTGCTACTGTAATACGATTTAAATACTGTGAACAAGAAGGTGCGAATAAAATATTACACCAAAGTTAAATCCGAGTGTATGCTCATTCCATCCAGTACCACGACCCGAGATAACGGAAGAGTCAAAAGCTCATCACCAACTTCGTAATACATAAAAACAGCACCAAGTGTATTCCGAATATTACCAATCACTTCTTGAAAACACTGTGGCATATAGTTTTTGCACAATGTAGTTTCATCCGGCACCATTTTATTTCTGTATTTTTCTAAAAATACACAAAGCTGCACATTATTCAATTTATACAATGGAATGTCAATGCCCCATTGAATATGAAATAGAAAAGGCAGCTCTTATTCAACACGAAAAGTTGATCAGACTCCCATTCAATACATGGCACAAGAGAAATTTTACACATACACTAAAGACTCAGGTGAGCTTTCTTTCCAAAATTCAAGACATCAAGAAGAATGTATACCTTCCTAATTCAAACGAAAACTTCATATCTAAAGTCAATCCGACACAAACAGACATCACATATTATTTACACCTGACAGAACAAGTTAAGAAAAGTGATACTCAAACTAGTGTTCTAAAATTATTGGCATTACAGACAATCCATACTAGATTTCCAGAACACGAATGGCTCCATATTTATACTGATGGATCATTGATATCAAACCAAGATGGAGCAGGTGCTGGAGTCACATGTCACCTCTTTTCCTATTACAAATCTTTAAGTTATGGAAGTACTAACTTTGATGGAGAAATTGAAGCAATTCGAATGGTCCTACAAAATCTTTTGTACAGAATTTCACATTTTCAGCAAGCAGTTATTCTCTCAGATTCCAGGGCAGCAATTATAGCAATTACTTCCAAGTTGTCACCAAAAAAACCAAACAATTATAGAATGTTGGAAAATGCTTAGCCATCTAACAGCACTTCAAAAACACCTAGTCTTCCAATGGATACCAGCTCACTGTGGACTGAGTGGTAATGAGAAAGCTGATTTTCTTGCAAAAAAGGGTACCGGCAGTGTGCAGAAATCAATAGTTAATCTACCATTTTATGCAGCTAAAAGATTAGTCAACTCTGAATTCAAAAAAATTGTTGAAAAATATTACTATGAAAAATCAAAAAATAAAAGATGGGAACTACCAAACATTCAAACAGTAATTCCTGAGTATCCTCGAAAAACAGCAGTTGCAACCTTCAGGTGGATTATAGGACATGATTGTCTGGCAAAACATTTAAACAGAATTGGGATATATTCTTCACCACTCTGTCCTCTATGTGATCTGCAAGAGGAAATGGATCGAGACCACCTTCAAATATGCCCGGCCACTTCTAGTGCCCCATCCATCAGTGAAAAATATTGGAGAGCAAGAGAATTAATGACTTCATTGTCAGAAATCCAGCATTAGCTAACAACAACAATGGAATATCTGAACCCACTAATGCTAAACATAAGTCTTTGGAAAATGTATCACTAGAAATCGCTCACCAACATTGCCTTTAATCAGTTGCTGGTTTAACTTAGATTTATTCTTAATCCTCTCTTTATGCCACATTGTATTAATGTGCTGCACAATGTCATATTTTTTCTGTGCAGAAACACTTTTCACACACCAAACAAAATAAGACACTACCATCTTCACTGAAAATATTTTTTCCACACTCATTCACACATTTGCATAGGAAAACTGACTGAGAGGTTTTTGTGGGCAGCATTCGTAACTGCAATATCGAGCTGTAGTAAACACTGTAGCACAAGAAGATGCAGCTTGGATCTCAGGGAATCAGCATCCTTGTTTATGACATCATTGCGATATCTAAATGATGAGTTGACACTATGCAATCGTGCACACCTTGCTGGACTAAATGCTGCAGCTTGGAACTTGCAGAATCACCATGCTTGTTCATGACATCATTGTGTTACCTCAGTCGATAAGTGACTGATAAATTCACTTTACTAATTGCAGCAAGTAGTTTTTCTCCTTGGAGTATGATTTCACAACACTGGTCTATATCCTAGTGTTTCTTTCTTACGAATTTAGCCGAGAAAATAGCAAATCATTGATAAATCACAGATAACTGTGAAATATGCGCTTTTAAATTTACATTTAAATTTAAGTTTTGGGTAAAATATGCTCTTTTAATTAAACATTGTAAAATAAGTAAGCAAAAATGTTTTCCTGCAAAATAAGCCTAAATAAGCACAAACAAAAATAGTTGCTCATCTAGGTGTGTCTTATGAGATATAGAAATCCGGGCTTTACTCATCAGCATCAATGTTTGGACAGGGATTCTTGGCGACCACATACTTGGATCAGTTATTATTCCACCATGCCTCAACAGAGCCACCTGAACTTCCTGCAGAATACTCTGCCTGGTTTGCTTGAGAATGTGCATTTGGCAATAAGACAGGTTATGTGGTTTCTGCATGATAGATCACCACCTCACTTCCGCATTACAGTTTGTTGACACCTCAACATCCTCACCAGATGCTGGGTAGGATGCGAAGGCCCTGTTGCATGGCCTGCTTCCTGGGTTTTTACTTCTGGGGACATCTGAAAAGCATTGTGTATGCTGAACTGGTTCCTGATGTGCAGACCCTTCAACAGCATGTTCACAATGCCTGTGATGCTATTTGGAGAGAGGCAGGAATGTGCAAAAGAGTGAGGCAATCCATGATATGATGTGCAAACGTGTGCATTGCATCCAATGGATGTCACTTTGAACATCTGTTCTGATGTGGATGTGATTCAGCTATGTATTGTGTTCCAGGGTGATTTGTTGTCCTTGCATTCACACCGTCCATTTCTGGACATGTGTTCACAGGACCTTTGCTCCGCCATTTCCAGTCCGAAATCGGTCCCTGCAGTTTGTCAGTTTTGTTAAAGTTCATCCTGTATATAGTAAGTAGGAGAAATACTGTATTGCATCTAAAAAGATTTCACAGAAAATCAACACTTTTGAAGCTGCAAAATGGTTTGAACAATTTTCATTTAAATACTGAACCCTTAGGACATTTTGCATAAAAAATAAAGATACCCTGAATTTTCTGCAAATAGTTTGTCTTTGTAAATGAATTTTGTACTCTTGTACTGCTGAAACATTAGTTTGAGACAGAAGCTTACCACAAAAAATGTTATGCAACTGCCGTTTTTTGAGGATACTCAGGAATTACCATTTGAATGTTTAGTAGTTCCCATCTTTTATTTTTTGATTTTTCATAGTAATATTTAGCAATGATTTTTTTTAATTCAGAGCTTACTAAGCTTTTAGCTGCATAAAATGATAGTTTAACTATAGATTTCTGTGCCCTGCTGGTACCCCTTTTTGCAAGAAAATCAGCTTTGTTATTACCACTCAGTCCACAGTGAGCTGGTATCCATTGCAGGAATTGGTGTTTTTGAAGTGCTGTTAAATGGGTAAGGATTTTCCAACATTCTATAACTGTTTGGTTTTTTGGTGACAACTTGGAAGTAATTGCTATAATTGCCGCCCTAGAATCTGAGAGAATAACTGCTTGATGAAAATGTGAAATTCTATACAAAAGATTTTGTAGGGCCATTCGAATTGCTTCAATTTCTCCATCAAAGTTTGTAGTTCCGTAACTTAAAGATTTGTAATAGGAAAAGAGATGACACAGGATTCCAGCCCCTGCTCCATCTCGGATTGATATCACTGGTCCATCAGTATTAATTTGGAGCCATCCATGTTCCGGAAATCTAGTATGGATTGTCTCTAATGCCAATAATTTTAGAACACTAGTTGGAGTATCACTTTTCTTAACTTGTTCTGTCAGGTGTAAATAATATGTGATGTCTAATGTTTGTGTCAGATTGACTGTAGATATGAAGTTTTCCTTTGAATTAGGAAGGTATACATTCTTCTTGATGTCTTGAATTTTGGAAAGAAAGCTCTCCTGAGTCTTTAGTGTATGTGTAAAATTTCTCTTGTGCCATGTATTGAATGGGAGTCTGATCAACTTTTCGTGTTGAATAAGAGCCGCTTTTTCTATTTCATATTCAATGAGGTATTGGTTGGTTAGTATTTCCATAGCTGCTATTGGTGTGGTTTTGATAGCACCTCTAACTAGTCTCAGACTTTGGTTTTGAAAGATTTGAATTTTTTTATATTTGCTGTTACAAGAACTTCACTGCAGTAAGTAAATAATAGCTTTATATATACAATGTATGTCATGTTAAGAGTTGCTCTGGAACACCCCCACTTCATTCCTGATTGACGTTTTAACAGTGAAAGGTGCCTTTCTGCTCTTTCTATTACATCTTCTATTTGTTTGGTCCATGTAAGTTTGGTATCAAATGTAACTCCCAAATACTTAGGTTCCTTTGTTTCTGGTAATTGTTGACCCTCAAAATTGTTTTTTTTTATTTTATTATTATTATTATTTTTTTTTTTTTTTTTTTAGTAGTTTTTCCTTACCACAAAAAATGTATATATTGATAAATAAGGGCACAGATTTTTATATGTCCTATATTTATCCTGACTTATTTTTCCAAGCCTATGTTAGTTTAAGGAAGTTTCCAACATTTATGAACACAGTGAAACTGCTTTTATTGGTTATGTAAATTGCATATTTGACCATATTTCAGTGTTAGGTCATAATTTTGCCAAATATACAAATAAGAGCCTACTACATACATTTAAAGTCTGCGCACTCTTAGTTGGTGATTGACGTTTCAACCAGTGGAGACAATAGAGTTGCCTCTTTAAGCACTGCCGTCCACGTGGTGACCAAATGCGTAGCAGAAACATGAATATTGCTGTGCTAACTTGCGGGAATTAACAATGACTGTACACAGTAACGGATCATAGCAGATTAACCCTCGCATTACCTTATGCCCACGTCCTGTAATTTTTCAAATTTTTTATTAAAAGTATGCAGTTAGTAATTATTGTCAATCACTGTTTCTACAATTAAATTGCGTATTTGTTTCCAAGTTTTCATTGTTGGTCTTTTTGAGAAATAATGAAATTTGAAGATGGTCATAAAGTACTGCCCCGTTGGTTAATGTGATTCATGTAAAAAAGTAGAAAGGAATAGTTAAACAATGTTAAATATTATCTTTTTAAACATGACAAGATATACCCAATTTTAAAGTAAATTTGTTTTAAAATTTGCTGAGATATCTTGTTACCAGTGGTGCTCACCTCCGTTGGTATTATAAGCTCCGTGAAAGCATTGGCATAATAACTGATTCATTTGCTGCAGTTTTAGATAAAGTGGGTGCATCGAATCTTTGTTATCTCAGGTCGTGGTACAGGCTGAAATGAATTGTAGACTCTGGGTTAAATTTTTGCGACTTATTTTATTTACACCTTGTTCACAGTATTTAAATCGTATTACAGTGGCAAATCTTTTATTTCAGTTGACTTCCTTAGCATCGCCGAAATGTTAATGTCTGAAAATTTAGCAATATTTCGCTAAACACGTTTTCTGTCACTTTACACTTTGTCGATCTTATGTCCTTTCATTTAATTGTACACTTCATGTTGACTAATGTGTTAAAGTTATTCAATATTTCACTTATTTTCTTGTAATTACCAGTCTTTAATCACTTAGTCACTTTACTTTCGCTATTTTATGACGCAAACATATAAAAACGTTTAAGAGGTAGAACTGGTACTTAAAAATTCAATGCCACAACTGGGATTTGAACCACAGACCTTCCGCTTGCCGGGCGGACGCTCTACCACTGAGCTATTGTGACAAACTGCCAGAATGGCATTAAATTCTCAAGCCAGTTCGTATTTCTCCTGGTAAACCACAAAGGCAGTCTCACATCAGAGACAATTACCCCAATGGTGACTTACTATTGCAAGTACTTTATATCCCAGGATTAAATAACCTTCACATGGTAATTATTATTTATTTATGCCAACAAACTTACTGTTGGTGTTTTTAAACACACAAGCCGTGTGTGGGCAAAGTTTAAGAGGTAGAACTGGTACTTAAAAATTCAATGCCACAACTGGGATTTGAACCACAGACCTTCCGCTTGCCGGGCGGACGCTCTACCACTGAGCTATTGTGACAAACTGCCAGAATGGCATTAAATTCTCAAGCCAGTTCGTATTTCTCCTGGTAAACCACAAAGGCAGTCTCACATCAGAGACAATTACCCCAATGGTGACTTACTATTGCAAGTACTTTATATCCCAGGATTAAATAACCTTCACATGGTAATTATTATTTATTTATGCCAACAAACTTACTGTTGGTGTTTTTAAACACACAAGCCGTGTGTGGGCAAAGTTTAAGAGGTAGAACTGGTACTTAAAAATTCAATGCCACAACTGGGATTTGAACCACAGACCTTCCGCTTGCCGGGCGGACGCTCTACCACTGTGTCCATACTGAACTGGCGCTATCGGCAAAGAGAGAGAGACTGACCTTACCGCATCTTTTAAGTTATGCGCATGTATCCATCCGCATATTTGTGCATTTAGTAGTGTCATTCTATGACTGTCGTTTTCTACATACTTTTATAATCCCAAGAATGCTAAGAAAGCTATTTTAAACATTTTTGGCATTAAATATTTAAAATAACCCTTAATTTCTTACACACAATCGAAACATGTTAGTTAAAATTAAAACATTGATAAACAAGCCATACTCTCAACAATTGAGGAATGATGTAACACAAAGTCAATTATAAATTTGAAATAAGTTAAATTCACAACGTATTTAATTTAAATTGAGAGCGAAATTTATATACTGTTTCATGTGCCCCTTGCATTGTTTTTCAAGTTCTTCACTATTTTTACAAGCTTGAAACACACAACACTTCTTACTCCTTCATTGCACTATTTCACTTTTTCACTTTACACAATAACTTTTCACAATCTTCTGAAATGTATGTTTTTGTTTTGACATGATGCAGCATGCCTTTATATTAACACATTTTACCACCTCACAATACAATACGTTGAATATGTCTAGGTTCTTACAATTGATATTGACATTAACATTACCTAAGCATGTTGTGATTGAATATGTGCCATTCAAATTGTGTTTTGACAGTCTACCAGAATGTCACAGTAGCTCAATGGTTAGAGCAGCCACCTGGTAAGCGGAAGGTCTGTGGTTCAAATCCCAGCTGTGGCATTGAATTTTTAACTTCCAGTTCTACCTCTCAAACATTGCCCACACACAGTTTGTGTTTAAAAACACCAACAGTAAGTTTGTTGGCATAAATAAATAATAATTACCATCTGAAGGTTATTTAATCCTGGGATATAAAGTACTTACAATAGTAAGTCACCATTGGGGTAATTTGTCTCTGATGTGAGACTGCCTTTGTGGTTTACCAGGAGAAATACGAACTGGTTTGAGAATTTAATGCCATTCTGGCAGTTTGTCACAATAGCTCAGTGGTAGAGCAGCCGCCCGGTAAGCGGAAGGTCTGTGGTTCAAATCCCAGTTTGGCATTGAATTTTTAAGTTCCAGTTCTACCTCTCAAACTTTGCCCACACACGGCTTGTGTATTTAAAAACACCAACAGTAAGTTTGTTGGCATAAATAAATAATAATTACCATCTGAAGGTTATTTAATCCTGGGACATAAAGTACTTACAATAGTAAGTCACCATTGGGCTAGTTGTCTCTGATGTGAGACTGCCTTTGTGGTTTACCAGGAGATATACAAACTGGTTTGAGAATTCAATGCCATTCTGGCAGATTGTCACAGTAGCTCAGTGGTTAGAGCAGCTGCCTGGTAAGCGGAAGGTCTGTGGTTCAAATCCCAGCTGTGGCATTGAATTTTTAAGTTCCAGTTCTACCTCTCAAACATTGCCCACACACTGTTTGTGTGTTTAAAAACACTAACAGTAAGTTTGTTGGCATAAATAAATAATAGTTAAACTTTTGTTACTAGTGGTGGTCACAAAGTACTACCCCTGCCCCCTTGATAATCTAAGTTATGGAGTAAGGCTTGATAATGCTAGATTTAAGGCAACAAACACAAAAAGGGAATGAAGGTTCAATTAAAATATTTAAACACACTGATTGTCATATTTTATACAATACTTGTGTCAGTGTTTATTATAAAATGAGCAATAATTGTGTGCATAAGTGCAATATTACAAGAAAGTGAATAAGGAAACTTAAGTTCTTGCTCGCTTGACTGTAATAAAATACTAGATCCATTTTGGAGCTATTTTAATTACATCATATTAAATGAAAGAACCATACCTTCAATTTGATAGTTAATTCCAATGGGAAGATGCTGCTCATTTGTGAATCATAATCAACAGCACTGTTGTTACTGCTGGTATTGCCGTTATCTTCATCATTATGATTGGCATCTGACTTTTGTTATTTTCAGTCGTCATAGTTAAATAACAATATTTAATCCTGATTACACAAACACACACACACATACCTACAGTTAATAATTATAACTGAATTCTGTGTTCGTAAACACGAGAGTAATATGGCACTACGTGTAATAATTATCAGTGAATATTGTATTCGTGAATGCAAGCGTAATACTGACAGTACAGTAATAATTATCACTGAATTCTGTGTTGGTAATTTCACAAAGTAAACATTGCACACTAAACAAGTAAACTAATGTACCAGGCATGTGATATGAATGACTCGCCGATTTGCAGTGCAACAAAATAGCATACTGTTGGCATCAGGTAGAGTTCTCGAGAGGAATTCAGTCACTGTGCTAAATGGAAAACACGTGCTATTCAATGTTACTGCTGACAATCGTGCAATGGCCCCTGTCATTGCTACGGAAATGGCTTGGGGAAGCTTGTCTCTAATTGGTGCCTCCAATGGTTGCTATGAGACCAGAGTGACACTTTAACCCCGTCCCTCCTCTCTGCCAAAGTTTCCAGAGCACATTAGCACGTAGGCAGGAAACGTCAATCACCAACTAAGAGTGTGCCAACTATAGTCATATTTATGTAGTATGTAACACAAGGTATTTTTGTAAACATAATTTCATAACCAGGAATTGGCTCAATGCTGCAAACTACTGTTGCATAAACTGTAGTGAGATTGAGATTTTCAAAAGATTTGATGAAAGTGATTCACCTTCAATCAGAAATGTACAATAATTTTCAGTCACCTGGTTAAGAAACAGCCTCCAGTTGATATCCCCTTATCATACAGCAAAATTTTATATCATGTTTGCTAATGTTTACCCTGATTTGCATGAGGGAGGTAGAAAAATAAGTTTTATTGAGAATAATTAAGGAAATTGAAGCTATTAACAGTGAAGCAACAAGATTCTAAAGTAAGAACAAATTAGAAACTAAAAACTTCACTTATCTTAGTAATGTTGCAAGTTATTTTTTCAAACACAGAGAAAAATGAAGGATTGTAGCTTTGGTAACGAATTTGTATAGCTTTGAGAATGAGTTGGAGTCAACTCGAAACTCGAGTCAGTGTTTGAAGAAATAACTAGCAACATTACTAAGATAAGTGAAGTTTTTAGTTTCTAATTTGTTCTTACTTTAGAATTTATTGAGAATAGTTTGTGAAAGAGTGGCTAGAGAAAGTTATGTGAAGGTAAGAGATTTTTTTACTGTATATGTGTGACTAAAACACCACCATGCTGGGTTGCAAGAAAATTGCCATATAAGTAGTTATTTCCTTTTAGTTGATGGATCCATAAACTATTAATGTGTGTAAACTATAGGTTGTGGCAAGAACAGCATTATATGATTTGTTAACTATTCCCTTCTTTAACAAGAAAGAAAAATTATTGAACCCATGTAGTCGGCATGCATAATTATCTTGTCAGGCATATCACATTGCTGCAACAAACAACTGACACTGCACCTCCAGGATTATACTTCTGTTGTGATTTTGTTGAAAAAGTTTTGCATTTTCTGCAAGCCAAAATGAAGAACAAAAGGAATAGGAATAGAAGTTCCTCTGAAATGGAGAAAATATTATTGTCAGAATTGATTTCAGAAAACAAGAATAGTATAAAATAGTCATGAGTGCAGTTACAAACAAATAAAAGATAGAATGTTGATAATGTGTATCATGTCCTCAGATTTGCATCTCAGACTAATTGGACTTAAATAGAAAAGTAACCTATCCTTTTTTAAACATTTCACTTTCTGCTAGGCTTCTCATGTGACTGCAGTCTTAAGCACTGATAACATGGGGAGATTACCAGTATCATAGAAACCTTGTTTCACAGTTAGTCAGAAATTGCCTTTAGGCGTATTTATGTACTGTACCCTCATTTTTGCAATGCTGAGGCTCTCATGAATTATTCTACACACTGTATATTCCTGAACATGAATATGGCCTATCACATTCTAAATAAAAGCTCCTGTTGCCTAATAACAAATGGTAACCAACAGCTGATTTTGTGCCAACACAGCCATACTTTGTGCAGTCAGTTTTTCAATCTGCAGCCACACCACATGCAAGGTATCCATGAATGTTTATTTGGAAAACCCAAATCTAAGTTCAAGTTCTATGTTGTCATAGTCAAGAAAAGGATTGGATCTCTATCTAAAAGTCCTTGGTCTTGGTAAAAATGCAATCAGATCAAGTATAACCTTCTTTAGATGAAGATTCTATAATGAACAGAATGAAATAATGCTTTTTGGGATAAAACTATAATTCTATACACTAATTATTTACTTTTATCTGAACATGACATCTATGAAAAAAAGAAAAAGAGAGAAGCCTATGATGAACAGCAATCCACAAACCTTTTATGGGTCTGAGATCTGAGATTTGACCTATAGTTAGGACTTGGAAGTTCATGCCCTAAAAAACACTGAAATATGTGGTGCTGTTTTTATAATTATTAAAGGTGATGTTGATGAGCTTTTGACTCTTTCATTATCTCGGGTCGTGGTACTGGATGGAATGAACATACACTCGGGGTTAACTTTAGTGAAATATTTTATTCGCACCTTCTTGTTCACAGTATTTAAATCGTATTACAGTAGTAAGTCTTTTATTTCAGTGGATCGACTTCCCTAGCATCACCGATATTTAATGTCTGAAAATTTAGCGATATTTTGCTAAATGTGTTTTCTAACACTTTACACTTCGTCTATTTTACATGCTTTCATTTAATTGCACACTTCGTATTAACTAACTTATTAAAGTTAGCTAATGTTTCACTTATTTTACACAAATTGTCTTTAAACACTTAGTAAATTTACTTTCACTATTTTATGACGCGCACACATAAAAATGCTTCCATCTACATCAAAGACATAGACGCTAATAACTAGACAATTGGCGCCACATCACACCTCTTTTTGTGTACATCCGCGTATGCGTCCATCAAATAGTTCCTGTATTGTTAGGGAAGCGATCGTTAGCTATTCTCCCTTTGCTTTTAATATTGAACACATATAATTTTTTACTTATACATATATATTAAAATTAAATATGGAAATATTTATGACGTCTTTAAACAAACTTAATTGTTTGTAACAATGAACATTAGTAACACGTTTTCGTCATTTAACCAACTCATACCAACATCAAAAACAAATTACACTCTTAACAAATATTCACATAAACGATTTTCTTTTGGGGTCTTACAATATCCTGTCTCATATGCATGCAAGTATGTTCTTAAAAACTTGAAAATATGCCAAGAAATATGCACTATTTAATTAAAACAGTTAATGTCCCTTTGCAGTAGACAAGACGAGTTAGTATAAATAAGTTACCTTATTGCTTAGAGGCTGAAGCAGAAGTGGTCCCGCTGCTAGTATTAACTGCTAAATTGCAGTTCACAACCAACACTTTGCACAAATTTTCAACTGTAAACATCGTCTGTTATCTCGCAAAACACTTTTGTAACGTGAAAAACTTCTCTCCACGTCACAAGATGTTATCGGGGCATATTTAAATGATGTTAACTGCTTCACAGAGAGAGTCAAGTCTCTTGGTGTGACAGATGGTTTTCTTTCGAGGATGTCTTGAATATCGCATATCTGTTTATAACCAGAATTTTTTGAACTTACATAATTCACTTTCTCTTTCACTTTTGGTCCTATGCTACCAGGAACCAAACTTAGATCACATATTGTTTTTTCAAAGACAGTAAGTGATTCATGCAAAGGAGACCCTACAGCTTCCAATCCTGTTATGGCTATTGGTAAGAAAGAAAAATGGGCAGATATGAAACTAAGATCCCGTTTTAACCCAGTGCCTGATAGAATATTTTGCAGAGTTTCTATTGATGAAGCATGTTTGGAGTCCAATGAATTGACAACCTCTTCAACTATTTCTATGTGCTCAGCATAATATAAAACTGCATCGACCCATGTTCCCCATCAAGTTAACACTGGTGCAGGAGGAGGTCGGATATAAGGTACCTCTTGATCTAAACAAGTTATATCTTTTAGGAGATTTAACAAAAATTCTCTTTGTACTGGACACAAATCTGTCTACCAACGGGAAAGAATCACGTATTGTCTCAGAAATGCGATGAAGAGCGTGTGCCAAACAAGTTATATGAATTAAGTTAGGAAAAATACCTTTCAGAGTTTGTCCTGATTTTACCATATAAGGACCTGCATCAGTAACAAATAAAAGTACCCGGTCGTATTTGACTCCACATGGCCATAGTAATTTCAAAGAGTCCATCACAAACTGGGTCACAGCTACATTGTTAGTGGGCGACAATTCGCACACACTAAGAAGATAAGGTGTAGTGTTTTGTTCATTATTTAAAGCACCCCGATTATATTAGCGATAGAACGGCGCTCAGAATCGGGTTTCATCAACAGGACAACCACACAAACTGATCCGCTAATTCATTTTGTATATTTGACAATACATTATTGTAACAATGTCCTACATAAGTCTTATGCAGTGTACTTTCTTCAGGCACATGTTGTCAAGTGTACTTGGCAATAAAGTTTTTAAATGTTGGATTATTAATTTTGAACAAGGGAATATCAGCAGCTGAAAATGCTTGGCACAAGTCATAGGAAAATTCAGTAACCCTACTTCCTAAACACACTACTAGCTGTTTTTGAACTGGTTCTTTGCGAGTTTTCTGATTAAATTCTCCTTATGTTTTGTTGTGTTTATGTGCTGAACTATTTGAAATCTTTTCTCACTCCCGACATTTTTCTCACACGCTCCAGAAATAGTGCCCTATTATCTGTAGATATTAAATCACCCGAAAACTCGTTCTGTAAATTAATTAATCTAGCACTCAAAGTTGGTTTTAGTTTCGGCATTTGAAGAGCTTTTTAACGTTTTGTACGCCTGTTTTAATTTGGTGGGAACCAGCTCACAACACTGTTACGTTTGAAGACCACAACACAACTACTGGTGGGCAGGCAAGCATTGCTATAATGGTGCTGCTCAAACCGTTGACCTCCACTTTATCTTTGCTATAATAAACCTCTCAGATAATGCACTGATTCTTTTCTACGAACATACATATAATGAAAGGATGGAAATAGGGGATTCACTGCATGACAACATGACTCGGCATTAGTTCTCGCCACCTCACGAGTTGCATCATCATGTGCAGTACTACCAATGTGAAAAATATTATACATATGGAAAAAATAATAAAAAACCATAAAAAAATAATTAAAATATGCAATATAGGGGCTATAATATTGAAATCTTCGTGAGTTGTATCATCATGTGCAATATTACCAATGTGAAAAATACTATCCGGATGGAAAACAATAATAAAAAACCATAAAATCATTAAAATATGCAATATTGGGGCTATAATATTGAAATAATATGAATATCAAAAATCAAGAAAATATGCAGTTATATGCACCATAAAATCATGTCCAAATAACTGAAAATTCCATAATTCGTGCACATAATGTTGTTAGCTAATGCTGGATTTCTGACAATGAAGTCATTAATCCTCTTGCTCTCCAATATTTTTCACTGATGATATTGAAGAGAGCAATAGCAGTAATAGTAACCGCTTTTTAGAGAACACCGTATTTTTATGTTTTGGCGGTCACATCACTCTCTCACAACCCCCAGAATGTCTGGAGGACCACACCTGTCATTGGTTTACGGGTCTCACCGACCTGACCGGGAGAATTATCAAAATAAATTCACTGACCACATCCTCTGATCACCAATCACAGGACGTATTACATGCAATGACAGGTCAGCATGTTAGGGGTTAAGATTTTATAGAGAAATGGAGAAAATAAAGACTCCCTAGCCCTCGGAAACCCTAATAGCATCGGGGTCGGAACAGAACAAGAGATGACCAAGGTAAGGTCAGATAGAAAAGTTACAGTGAGGAGCAAAACACCAGTAAGTGGAGGTAATGTTCTGCTCAGCTTGGGTACCTTGTGGTCGCTATTCACATATCCCCTAGACGGAGACCCCTGAGTCAGTGCACGTAATGTAAAAGCATACATTTTTAACCCCTATGAAAAAACATGCAAATGCATGAACTTCCTAGCCCTACCTATAATGTAAAGGGTCCATTAATGATCCAATATTTGTCTTGTAACTCATTTCAGGGGCTAATTAATGCCAGTGCTATCAAAACCAATAAATGCATTCTTGCAACCCATCACAAGACTGGTAAAATATATGAAATGGCTTGGTATTGATATTTAGCCCATACAGTATGTTTTTTGACCTGTAGATTAGGTACATATCAATATAAAACCAAGGAAAACTTAAGAATCTAGGCATGGGTTTTAGAGCTTCGAAAATTAAGGTCACATTGTAAGGAAACAGTTTGACACCTTTACAAAGGACTTATTTAGTATTCAGCTCAGAATAATTATTGAAATGTATTTTTAACGTGCTTGTTTAGGAGGATGGCGAATGCGTATTGCTCTTGCCCGAGCTCTGTATGTAACACCTCATCTACTACTTCTGGATGAACCAACAAACCATCTTGATTTGGATGCTTGTGTATGGTTGGAGGAAGAACTTAAAACGTAAGCTTTTACATGTGACCATAGTCAATACTTTCTCATTCTTTTGCATATATTCAAGAGTATTATAAGGTATAAAATTATGAATGTTCTGTCTTTTTTCAGGTACAAGAGAATTTTGGTGATAATTTCACACTCCCAAGATTTTCTAAATGGTGTGTGTACCAACATAATCCATCTGGACAAGAAACGACTCAAGTATTACACGGTAATTTTTTGTTTCTCTTACATGTGCATCACTTTTGTAACGAGCTATGAAATCATGTTGATCGGTTATTCATTTAGAGGAATAGACTAAGATCATTAAACTTTAGCATCCATATTTTCCTGCATATAACGGACAAGAAAATTTGTGGGTTTTAGGGCATACTATGAAAGAATATTGCCCCTGATTTTTAAACCTATGTTTGGAATTTTATTACACTCAGCCCAAAATTTCACCAGATATGCACTTTTAGAGCCCTCCCATGAGTAAAATGAAAATGTTCAGCGAGAGAGGAAGCAATGACTATTTGTGTTTGCATTTCTGAATTTGACAAGTGCAACCTTTGAAGACTTCATAATCTCTAAAACAAATGAATGTTTGTTTCCGGAAGTGAGTGAAGTATTACTGTTGTATGTGAAAATACTGAGAATGGGTCTGTGAAATGAAGATACATTGGTTAGCTATTTTAATAATCATTTAATAATGTAGGTTACATACATAGTAGTTGTTTTAGATATAACCAGTTAAATTATTTTCACAGAAATCAGGAACTGGAAAAGATTAGCTCCAATTAGACAGAAAATCATCCAAACTCTCTAAGTAGGTTAAACGTTGCCAATAGATGGTAATGGTTATCTTCTTATGCCAACCAACATACTGCTGGTGTTTTTAAACACACAAGCTGTGTGTGGGCAGTGTTCCATGGTTCAAATCCCGGCTATGGTACTGAATTTTTCAGTCCTGATTCCACCTCCCAAACACTGCCAGTAGAATTAATTTTGGAAAAATTCTTATACCTGCTTTCTGTTTATAAGGCCTATTAATGGTAATTGATTGTTTTAACACAATCATGTTTAGGTTAACTTTAAAACATAGAAACAGAACTGAAAAATTCAATCCCTTAGCTGATATTTGAGCTGTGGATCCTACGCTATCTGTGTGGCTGCTGTAATAATTGAGCTACCATGGCAACATGCCATTAAGGCATTAAATTCATGTACTTGCATTTTCCTGGTAGACCAAATTACCCACTTGTCAGATCATTATGCACAGAGTGTTCATTTAATGCATGTTATTTGCCATATATCAACCATTAAAGAAACAAAAAGGTCAGGTTAATTAATGATACAGATATAAGAGATTTAGTCAACAGATTAAATGAAGTAAATTCGGAAGGAATATTTCAAATGAAGTCCATAAATAAGTAGCATGAGTTTTATAAGATATTTCAGTACAATATCGATATATGTTGTCCGACTAAAAGTAAAATTATATACTTAAATAAAGAACCAAAAATTATATACCTAAAGGAGTTTTCACGTTATGAAGGCACAATGGCTCTTATGGAAAATCAGTGCGGCATTGTCACGTATGTTGCGCCACTGTGATTACTGCATTTTTGCTCACAGCCAGGTTTATTATTATTATTATTATTATTATTATTATTATTATTATTATTATTATTATTATTATTATTATTATTATTATTATTATTATTAATATTATTATTATTATTATTATTGTGAGTATTAGTATTGTCAGTGATTATTGTTAGTTATTACTGTTATTAATAGTATTGTTCCTAGTTTTAGTATTATTATATTAGTATTATTACTTTCTCTACTGGTAAGTAGGGGAAGTATTGTATTCTACCCAAAAATGCGATGTCAAGATTTCCCTGGAAATGTTTTGTGACCCCCTGAATCCAAAAAAAGCATTTTTAGAAAAAGGTCTGTGTGTGTGTCAGTCTGTCTGTGTGTCTGTCAGTCTGTGGACAGCATAACTCAAAAACATAAAGTCTGTTAAAAACCAAAGTTGGTATTTAAGTTTAATGTCTTTCAAGGATGTGACACGAGGATTTTGAAGAAAATAGCCCCATCCTAAACTACCCTTTACATGGAAAATTTTTCGAAAATGTTTATTTTCTTGAAAGTGACTCTAGCGATTTTGATTAAAATGCCATATGTTTGAGATATTTTTATGACAAATGAAAAGTTGTTGTTGTTGTTTTCTAGTGCCTTGCATCTGGCAATGAAGCCATTAGCATTCGTGCTTTCCAATACTTTTGAACTGTAGTTTCTTCTGATCTTAATGCTTCACAGGTCTTCAAGTGTTCTTCATTCATTTCTGCTGGATCGTTACACAGGACACATATTGGTGAGGCTGAGATACCTATTCACAAATGAAAAGTATGGGGGTTTAAGTCGGGTGATGTAACTGCCACATTGTAAAACTGGTGCCCGTTAAGAAAACAGTTACATGAAAGCCACATACACAAATGAAAAGTATATCTTGAATTTTCTGGCTATATCCCTTGTAGTCGTATCTACTCTGGATGACTTTTGCATAACTCGTAAACTGTTAGAGATAGACCAAATCATACCATACAAAAAACGTAGATCTTGCTAAAATACATACTTTATGTCTGAATAAATTTCTTGTAAGGTGAACCATTTTAGAGATATTCCTTGTTATGTGTGTGAGTTTTGGAAAACTTTTGTGAAATGGAACATCGTTCATTTTTTTATATGTTAAGTGTGCAAAGAGAACGGAATCTCAAAGCTTTTGGTGCTGTTTTTATAATATTTGCTTTGTATGCACTGAGCTATGAGATTCTTTTTCTACCCCAGGTCGTGGTACTAGATGGAATGAATAAACACTCGAAGTCACTTCACTATGATATATTACTTTATTAACACTTTTTCTCGTCTTTACACTTTCGTCGCACCTATTTATATTATATTGATAGTCTTTCCAGTTTTTTAACAACTTAAGAACAAAAGCTTCATGAAAGTTTAGTCAATTTTCTACTCGCATCCAAGAGCACTATAAAAACACGTCTTCTCATATTAAGCACACGAACGCTATTTACTAAACAATTGGTGCCTCTTCACATGATGCTACCTTTTTGTGTACATCCGCATATGCGTTCATCAAATAGTTCCCGTATTGTTAGGGAGGCGATCTTTAGCTATTCTCCCTTCGCTTTCAATATTGAACACATATAATTCTTTTATTTATACATATATATTAAATTTAAATTTACATATGGAAATATTTATGACGTCTTTAAACAAACTTAATTTTTTGTAACAATGAACAATAGCAACACGTTTTCGTCACTCAACCAACTCGTACCAACACCAAAAACAAATTACACTCCCAACAAATATTCACATAAATGATTTTCTTTTGGGGTCTTACAATATCCTGTCTCACATGCCCCTTGTTTTGTTTTTCAAGTTGTCAGCTACATTTACAATCTTGAAACACAATACAACACTTCTCCCTATTCCTCTAATACTTAATACTTTGTACAATACCCTATTTTTTTTTTTACAGTCTTCTTTGCTGTATGTTTTTGTCTTTTGTTTTGGCATGATACAGCATGTCTTTATCATTATAACATATTCAGTTACTACACAACGCAACACCAAGAAGGCGGCACCGTGGCCGAGCAGTTAGCGCACTCGCCTACCACCTAGGCAGCCCGGCTTCGATCCCAGGGACCCTCATGTGGTATTCGTGGTGGACGAAGCGGCGTCAGGGCGGGTTTTCTCCGGGTGCTCCGGTTTCCCCCGCCATCTCATTCCACCGGTGCTCCATCTTCATTCCATGTATCATCAGTGTCACCACCTGCGGTGCCGTAGTAGTAAAAGCGGTGTTAAGCACTACATCATCAACACCAAGAATATTTCTAAGTTTTTACATTTGAGATTTACACTAATATTATTTAAGTGTATCATAGTTTATTGTGTGCCTTTTGACTTATGTTCTTTGTTGTGAGGAGAGAAAAACAGGATACAAATCTTGAGCTAATGATTATGATCATATTTATGGCAATTTTATTCAGTTCTTTGTCTTCTTTGTCTTGCAAGCTTATTATGTATAGGCAGGTCATTGAGTCAATTCTCAAACTCTGATGTTACTAATGATGCTATTGTGACATTGGGTTCTTATTCACTATTGTTTAGCTCGACATTTCTTTAAGCTGAACATTGGCTATATCCATCTTAATTTATGGGCATTGCTTTTCTGACTATGGTTTTTCTTACTTCACTAATTGTCACCTCTTTATCTCTTATCTCTATAAGAGAAAACTTCTAGATTTATAATTATTCTGCAACTATATTATTTTTCTTCTTAATTCACCCTTGACACCTTTGTGTCAAAAATATTTTCTCTTTGTCACTACAATTGATTCCTTTTTATTTTTGTCCCTGACATCCTTATGTCAAAAATACATTTTTGTTGTTGTTATAATTCACCTGTCTAATGACAATCAGTATTCTCATCTGTCCTTGTTGATAATGCTCTTGGTGGTCATTATAGCCAATGACTATGTTGATTTTCTTTCTTGTTGTATTTTCCGACCTGTATATAATTTTCTATAAGAAACCCATTAAAAATTATTTTTCATCATCTCTACTGTTCCTGCCTTACATGTTTGTTGGCAAAGACTATTTAGTCCTTTCTTTGTATGGTTTTAATTTGTTTTTATGGTATCTTCCTACCAACTTGCCATTTGTATTCTGTAGCTCGTATGTATGGTCGCCCAGCTGTTTCGTTATGACCAGCGGTCCAGTGTACAGTAGTTCCATTTTCCCTTTGTGTGTGGCCACCATGTGTCGATGTCAATTGTCAATCGCTTAGATTTTTTGTTGGTCAACTCGATTGGGGCAAACTTAGTCGTGGTAATTTTCCTGGGTGTTGGTGGTGGTTGTTGTTTCTGTATTCTGTGCAACATCCGTCCTATTTGGCCTCGTTTCTATCTACTTCCCGCTGTCTTATGTTGCCAGTGTTCCATTGGTCTCCGCCCCTTTGGTGCGGACCCCTGTTGCATGGCGGTCTGGTTGTTCAAGTATTCCCTACAGAATCGTATGTGATTCACTTGATGGGTACGGTCTTCTGGTCTCCCACGATCATACGTATGTGTTCGGTGTCTCGATTCACCTCTTGGTATGTCGTGGTACCGCTGTCTCGTGTTCTCCATCCTTTCACGATGATTGTGTGGTTGGGGGAAATGGTGTGCCCCTCTCCCCCTGTCATGGGTGCTCCTAGTATTTCTATCTTCTCTCTCATTCTGGTTGTTTGTAGCCGTGCTCCTATTTAAGATAGGTGAGTTTGGATGACCGTTTCTATATCTATGTTCATTAGGCCGACCATTTTGTGTTTCGAAGGCTGTTAGTAGTTCTATCATATCCGCAAAATCTACTGGTCTCGCAACAATTAACCCTGTTCTCACTGTGTCTGGGAAATGTCTTGTTATGCTGGTAATTAACTCTGCTTCCGGCAGGTTAGAGTCTAATAGCTTCCCTTTGTTGGCTACTTTCATAAAATAATCGACTAGCGATAACCCTTTGGTCGGATCATATCTTCCTGTCGCTAACTCTACCCTTGTCTGGCTCTGCTTAGCTGGGCCCCAATACCTTGATAGGAATAGATTTCTGAGTGAGCTATACGATTCATGACCAGCTAGAGCCATTCTGATGCTTTGTTTTTTAATCTTTTCTTGACTATCATCATCCTAAGCTCATTTGGTATCCTTTTCACTTTAAAATACTCTTCCATCTCTTTAACAAAGAGTTTTGGATCGTCTCCCTTCTCCTCATCAAATGTAGGTGGTGTGATTTCATGTAGTATGCTGTTGGTGTAGCATGTGTTGTGTGTTGTGTCATTGTTTAATTGTGAACCCCTTTCTCTGTATGGTGAGTCAACATTTTGTACATTATTCAAATAAATTTCATCTTGAACATTACTTACATCTAAATCATTTGGCTTTGTAGTACATTCACCATTTACATTAACCAAACTTTCTTTTCCTTTTCTCATTTCTTCACAAATTGATTTTAAATCATTCTTTATTTCTACATGACTTTATTTCATATCAGTCATAGCATCTTGTTGTGATTGTACTACATCAGCCATAGTCTTAATTTTAGGAATGGCAATTTGTTCTACAGTTTCATTAATAATTCCTTTCCTTACTACCTCAATTTCTTTCCTTAATTCCTCAGTTATTTCTACTTTTACATTTGTAATCTTACAGTCTACACTTGCATTACACTCAGTTATTTCATCTCTACATCTACCAATTTCTCCTTCTAATACAATCTTATTTTCTCTCATTTCCGATTCTTTTTTTCCCATCCTATCTCCTATGATTTCTATCCTAGCTTCTAAAGCTTCCTTTGTCTCTCTTATGTTCTATGTACTAATTTCAAATTAGTTTCCATTGCTTTCATATTTTCTTTACACTCCTGTCTTCCTAATTCTATCCTCTTTCCCAAATCTAGCTCTAATTCCTTCTTATTAAGTTCTATTTTCTGCTCTAAGTTCTGTCTTCCTAATTCTATTTTCTGTTCTAAGTCCTTTCTCACTTCCTCCATTGTCTGACCTATCTCTTCCTTATTCTGTTCTAGTTCTGACCTATTTCTTTTTTCTTATGTTCTAAGTCCTGTCTCAGGTCCTCCATTTTCTGACCTAAACTTTGTTCTAATTTCTCAAACATGATCATTAGTAACCTTTGGTCTTTTCCTATTGCTACCTCTTCCTCACTTCCTGTTTCTATCTGATAACTAGGCTTATATGCCCCTTCCCCTATTCCTCTTCATAGCGCTCTCTCTTTTCGCGACATTCTCGTATTTTGATTCAGTTCACTTTGGCTTAAAAGTCCTACTATTTTGCCACTTTGCAGTAACATAAAAATAAAATGAATGTAAAAATAAAATTAAATAAGGAAAAATTGAAGCTATTAACAGTGAAGCAACAAGATTCTAAAGTAAGAACAAATTAGAAACTAAAAACTTCACTTATCTTAGTAATGTTGTTATTCTTTTGCTAACCCTGGGGTTTCAAGCTATGTCCAGCTCATTCTCAAAGCCATATAAACAAACTCGTTGCCAAGCTACAATCTTTTATTTTTTCTGAAAAACAATTATTCTTATTCAATTTTTATTTACCAATCTCTGAAAACAAAAATTTATAAATACAATCTATAGATGGTAATTCGAAGTTCATGACACAGTTCCTGTTTTTTAAAATAAACATTTTTTCCCAAACCATTAAATCTATCGGATTACTTAATTGTTTTAGTAATTTAACCTCCGGATTAATTTCATGATTAAATGACCAAAAATGATCTGCCACAGCTGATTTATCAGTTTGTTTATATTTAATATTTCTAAAATATTCTTTTATTCTGGTTTCTAGATGACGTTTAGTTTTACCAATATAAACTTTATCACAATCTGAACAGCTAAATTGATAAATGCCAGATTTTTTATAATTTGGTATTTTATCTTTTTTTCAAAAATTAAGTAAATTTTGTATATTAAATTTATTTTGAGGGACCAAATTTATTCCATATTCTTTAAAAATCCTTGTAAATTTTTTATTAGCCCATGGATGGTAAGTAAACTTTTTAAAAATACAATCATCTTTTATTTTTTTAAGGGTTGAAACTTCTTTGGCAGCTTTTTGATACTTAAATTCCCCTATCCTTTTATGTATAAAATCTGTATTAAAACCATTAATTACTGCAGTGTTAATAATATGTTTATATTCTATGTCAAATTCATCTTTATTAAGGGGTATATTTATTAATCTATAAATTAAACTATTAAAAACAGCAAATTTATGTGCAAAAGGATTAAAACTTTTATATTTTATGTAATTATCAGTGTGAGTAGATTTTCTGTAAATACCAAATTTCAATTTATTTTTATGTCTTAATTTTTAAGTCCAGAAATGAAAGGAATCCATTATTCTCAGTTTCTAAAGTGAATTGTATAGCTTTATCTTGTAAATTTAAAAGTTTTAAAGGATCATTTATCTGTTTTTTAGGGACAACAGCAAAAATGTCATCCACATATCTATACCATATTTTAAAAATTAGAGGGAATGATTTTGTAATTTGAGTTTCAAAAAAACTCGTGAAAAGATTAGCAAGAAATGGCGAAAGTGGACTACCCATTGCCAAGCCAGAAGTTTGTTGAAAAAAATTACCATTAAAAATAAAGAAATTTTGATCTAAACAAAGATTTGTAAGTTTTACAAAATCATCCACTAAGTCATTGTCTAATTCTAAAGAATTTAACAATTTTTTTATAAAAATCAAAAGCTTTTTTCTAGGAATGCTAGGAAATAAAGAAACTACATCAAAAGAAACTAGTTTTATCATTCTCAGATAATATTAGGTTATTAATCTTTTTTACTAGTTCAAAAGAATTTTTAATGCTTAAACTCTCAAATGTTTCAAAATTACTAAATTTTTTTGTTAACCATTTAGCTAAATTATATGTAGGTGAATTTATTGAATTTATAATGGGTCTCATTTTATTTCCTGGTTTATGTATTTTTGGAAGTGCATATAACCTGGGTAAAACAGGATTATTGAGTTTTAAAATACTTTTTTTCTTTTTTAAGTATCATTTTCAATTCGTTGAGAGTTTTATTAAAAGTTGAAATACATGATTTTAAAGGATCATTATCAATTTTTAAATAATCTTTACTTTTAAGCAAAAGTTCTACTCTATTAATATAATCAGATTGATCTAAAATTACAATTTTGTTGCCTTTGTCGGCTTTAGTATAAATTACATCCTTTTCTTTCAATGATTTAATAATCTGATTATTATAATTACTTTTAAGATGATTTTTATTTATATCTTTCAAAATTTTAGTGCATCTCACTTTAATCAAAGATTTATTAATGTCATTTAAATCTTGACTGGCAATTTCAATATCTGCAACAAAATCATATGTTTTTTGAAAAACTTACACAAGTTTTCATACCTTTGTTTAGAAAATTTATTTCTTTCTCGTTAAAGTTACAATTTGATAAATTAATTACATTATTTTTTCGATTATTTGGTTCATTTATATTCAATTTCTGTTGTTTTTGGCATAATCTATTTAACTTATTTTTTAACCTATTAGTTTTTCTTTTCATGCTAAAATTTAGATACTCAAACAATTTTGATTCACAATTAACCCAAATTAAGTTTCCTAAAATACGTGTTAATTTTAAATGTATGTCATATAACCTAAGTTCAATATTATTTAATTTTTTAAAATGCAAATTTCTTTCAACCTCAATAACTTTCTTTTCTGCTGACTTTTGATGAATACTATTATTATCTAGTTTAACAATTCTTCTAACAAAAACAGGGGTTACTTTTCTTTTTAAACAAATATTCAAAAACCTAATGTCTGCAAGAATATGTCTTTTTTTCTCTTGTAATTTTAAATATGATTTAATTTGATATTTAGTTCCATATTAGTGAAGTTTTTAGTTTCTAATTTGTTCTTACTTTAGAAACTTTAGTAAAAATAAAAATTTTTGATCCTACTTTTTTCTCGTTGATTTATCTCGTTACGTGCATCCCCTGGGTGGTTGACTTCGCTAGTGTGTTTAAAAACACCAACAGTAATTATTATTTATTTATGCTTGCGTCCGCCCGGCAAGCGGAAGGTCTGTGGTTCAAATCCCAGTTGTGGCATTGAATTTTTAAGTTCCGGTTCTACCTCTTAAACCAACAGTAAGTTTGTTGGCATAAATACATAATAATTACCATCTGAAGGTTATTTAATCCTGGGATATAAAGTACTTACAATAGTAAGTCACCATTGGGGTAATTTGTCTCTGATGTGAGACTGCCTTTGTGGTTTACCAGGAGAAATACGAACTGGTTTGAGAATTTAATGCCATTCTGGCAGTTTGTCACAATAGCTCAGTGGTAGAGCAGCCGCCCGGCAAGCGGAAGGTCTGTGGTTCAAATCCCAGTTGTGGCATTGAATTTTTAAGTTCCAGTTCTACCTCTCAAACTTTGCCCACACACGGCTTGTGTGTTTAAAAACACCAACAGTAAGTTTGTTGGCATAAATAAATAATAATTACCAGCTGAAGGTTATTTAATCCTGGGACATAAAGTACTTACAATAGTAAGTCACCATTGGGGTAGTTGTCTCTGATGTGAGACTGCCTTTGTGGTTTACCAGGAGATATACGAACTGGTTTGAGAATTCAATGCCATTCTGGCAGATTGTCACAGTAGCTCAATGGTTAGAGCAGCTGCCTGGTAAGCGGAAGGTCTGTGGTTCAAATCCCAGCTGTGTCATTGAATTTTTAAGTTCCAGTTCTACCTCTCAAACATTGCCCACACACTGTTTGTGTGTTTAAAAACACTAAGAGTAAGTTTGTTGGTATAAATAAAGAATAATTACCATCTGAAGGTTATTTAATCCTGGGATATAAAGTACTTACAATAGTAAGTCACCATTGGGGTAATTTGTCTCTGATGTGAGACTGCCTTTGTGGTTTACCAGGAGAAATACAAACTGGTTTAAGAATTTAATGCCATTCTGGCAGTTTGTCACAATAGCTCAGTGGTAGAGCAGCCTCCTGGTAAGCGGAAGGCCTGTGCTTCAAATCCCAGTTGTGGCATTGAATTTTTAAGTTCCAGTTCTACCTCTCAAACTTTGCCCACACACGGCTTGTATGTTTAAAAACACCAACAGTAAGTTTGTTGGCATAAATAATTATTACTCCATGTTCTTCTGCAACCGAGTATAATAGTGGCACTATAATTATCTCGCACAGAATTCACAATAGTCAGCAATTCTCTTTTAAGGCAATCATCCGGGTAGGGGATGTTTTGATATCAGCCAATGTTTTATATCTTCCTTACAGGATTTTGTAGTGGGGAGAGTCTGCTTTTCTGGTAGGAGGCATTGTCCATAACAATGACTGTTCCTGGTTCTATACTGGGCAATAGCTGGTACCTGAACCACTGTTCAAATCTATCACTGTCCATTTCATCATGATAATCAGCTGAACCTTTTTTTGCCAAGAAAACAAGTTTTGCACCCTGTACAAATCCCATCGTTCCACTGGCATGCAACATTACAAACCGTGGTCCGCAACCAGTAGGTGCTTTAAGACCAGTGGATAACCCGGCCAAAAGCACTTCTTTAGGAGTTTTTATTGTCCTATCCTTCCAAACTTTCAATACAGTGTGCCCTACATTTACCCAACTTTCATCAAGGTACACAATTTTCCTTCTCTCTTTCCTGAATTGTTTTATGTTCTGTAAATAGCAATGCTGCCACACTATAATTTCTCTGAATTATAAGCAATTTATTTCCTCTCTTTTCAAAATCAAATCCCATTTCCTTCACTAAGCGATAAAAGACAAAAGGTTGAATATTCAAAATTTGGCAAGTCCTCATCCTCATTGACCTTTTTCAACATGGACAGAATTGTAGGGGGAATATTTTAAAACAGAAATTCATGAAATTTGCATCCTATAGCACTGCATACAAAATCATTATATTTCACCTCCCTGCTGGTTTTGTATTTATGCCCCGTTTGTCTTCTTTTACGCAGTGTAGTGATAGGACTCTTTTTACATTCTTTTCTTAATCTAAAAAATGTATGTCTGCTCACACCAGTTGCTTTATGAAGTTCACTAACGATAAACAAGTCACTGTGTCCAGGGTTCTTTTCCTTTAAATAATCATACACTCTAAGAATTGTTTTTCGCTCGCCACTTTTAATAATTTCTCCTTTTCTTCTGCGATCCATTGTGCACTGATCACTTAACTGCAATGCACATGATTACCAGAGAACTTGTAAAACTCGCTCACACCTCAAATTCCCGAAACCTATTGAAAACCTCCACTGAAGTACAATCCCTTATCGGCCCTTCAACAGCCACACATCTGGTTTCCATCATCTGCAAGACAGGAGAACCGGGTGTTGTTGGCTGTGTGCCTTGTGCGCTCAAAACATTTGCCTTTAAATGGTGATTTATGGATGGCTTGTTACTGTAGTTCTATATTTATATAAAAAATAATTTTGTTATTTCTTTCACAAATTTGTCGCTGGAAGTTTTTACATGGACTTACAGAACGAGAATTAGCCAGCGACATTTTCTACTGTATAAACAAAGAATCCTAACACTTTGTTTTAAACTTTATTTTTTTAAAAAAAATATGTTTAGACATTGATATAATCTAAATATCAACGTGGCCAATAAAAGTAAGCAAATAATCCAGATTTTTTTCATTGCAGTTATTTCAGTTTAATACCATGTTTAAACGTTCGGAGCGAGAAAGATGTTAAAAAATCTGCTTTTAGCAAAATTTTAGATTTTATTATTTTAAAAAATGTTGTTAGCTAATGCTGGATTTCTGACAATGAAGTCATTAATCCTCTTGCTGTCCAATATTTTTCACTGATGCATGGGGCACTAGAAGTGGCCGGGCATATTTGAAGGTGGTCTCGATCCATTTCCTCTTGAAGAGACTTAGCAGTAAATGTAACCGCTTTTTAGAGAGCACCATATTTTTATGTTTTGGCGGTCACAACCCCCAGAATGTCTGGAGGACCACACCTGTCATTGGTTTACGGGTCTCACTGACCTAAACAGGAGAATGATCAAAAGAAATTCACTGACCATATCCTCTGATTACCAATCATAGGACGTATTACATGCCATGACAGGTCAGCATGTTAGGGGTTAAGGTTTTATAGAGAAATTAGAGAAATGGAGAGGTTGAAAAAATAAAGACTCCCTAGCCCTCAGGAACCCTAATAGCATCGGGTCCGAAGAGAACAAGAGATGACCAAGGTAAGGTCAGATAGAAAAGCTACAGTGAGGAGCAAAACACCAGTAAGTGGAAGTAATGGTCTGCTCAGCTTGGGTACCTTGTGGTTGCCATTCACATATCCCCTAGACGGAGACCCCTGAGTAATATTTATTAGACTAGGTGTTTGCATTGCAGTGTCAGCATCATGTTGTATATGCTCAGACTCGCTTTTATCCCTGTTACTGTACACTTGTCACTCAAAGTCAACACTCTTTGCATAATGGTCTCACTCGCATGTCACTTGGAATATGATAAGAACATAGAACTTTATAAACCCAAAAGCTCACACAGAAGCCCCAAAGGACTGAATAGCTGTTCATATCAGCTCAGTCAAAGCCTTCACCATTTAATGTTGAAGCAACCAAAACATTTTCACCAGTAGACAACATTCCTGAAGCAGAAGTGTCCCTTTGCTCAGAAGTCGTCCAAAGTGTCAAATTCAGGGCAACTTATAATGGAGCATGGAAGACTGCTGCTTTGAAATCAACTCATTCAACTGAACACCCCAATGGACTAGAGCTTCATTGTCTGTTTTCTTATTTGAGTAAGATTGTGCAATGATCTCCACACCTTGTCTACTTTCACTATGATATAGCTTAAAATAGTTATATTCTATATTTGCAGACCTGCTACCCATTTCTCATGAGAAATACCAGGGCCTACAGGTTTTGAAAACATTTTCTGGGTTAGAAGCACAAAAGTATCATGAGTGTTCCTATTGGTTGAAGTTCTCACAATGGGCAAAAATTATACTGCTTTGAACTAATGGAATCAGCCCCTTCTTTCATAGAATGAGTTACTATTACTCAACTCTTAATGTACAATTGTACAAAAGGTTTATCATGCATACCATAGTATTCTTCAACACATTTTACACCAAAATGCATGTTCATACTTTATCTTGGTCACATTTGAAAACGCGCAAATGTGGCCTCAGTGCATTTGATTCTTCCATAAGAATAGCATGGTCCATAAGAGCCCGTTGTGCCTTCATGACGTGAAAATTCCTGTAGGGAAGTAGTTTTAAGAGAAGAAATGAAAACCATGTATAAAATCAATAAATTGGCAGGTCTGGATCATTATAAAGTTAAATGTAAATATCACAACAGACTACAAGAATTTAGAGCAGTGAACCACATTGACAAGATCAATAAATGGTCCAATATAAATAAAACTGTCTGGGAAATAAATAACACTAGGTTTGCAAAAAATGTACACAAAAACATGGAACTACACAAATGATGTAGTGGAAAAGGAACCAAATACAATAGCTGAACACATAAATACTTTCTTAATGTAGCAGAGCAAAACACTATAGTAAAACCTAATAAGAATACATGTGGTACGGTTTTTAAATATTAAAAGATGCATTGTTGAGCTTTCGACTCTTTTGTAATCTTGGGTCGTGGTATAGGGTGAAATAATCGTGGACTCAGGATCATGTCTTTGAGTTATTTTATTTGCACCTTTTTCACTGTATATTAAACATGTGTCACAATAATAAACACTCTTAGTTCGTGGATTTCATTTTTACCGTCTTCTACTGCGCACATATTAAAATGCGCACATATATGTATATTTTATAGCATCTCCTATGATGTCATCTTCCGTATATTTCCCTAGTCCCCAAAATGTTAAGATAACAATCTCAATCTAACTTCCTAGCATTATTGGCGTTGTAGTTAAAATAATCCTTAAAATTATATACATTAAATCGATACTGGTACGGAATTTATTAATAAGTCTTTACTTAGCATACCGGAATATAGCAGCAGGAATAATGTTTTTACTGAATGATGTAATAGTTAGATAGTAGACGCTACTCTTATCTTCAGGGTTGTGGTCACAGAATGGAATGCATAAATCAACGTTCCTTTATCACAACATATTTATTCGTTAATTTACACTTTTAGCACCATATTAATTAATCAACAATCTTCACAGTTTGGTAGAATCTACACTGTATAAAGGTTTGGGTGAAAGTTACATGTTCACGCGCTATCAAAAAAAACACATCCTTTCAACTTGAGCTCACAGACGCCAATAAAAAAAGAGTCCCTGGCGTCTCTATGACGCAACACCGCCATTCTTTTGTATTCATCCGCGCAACAGTTCTCATTGGTTGAACACGAAGTGACAAGAAAACATTGGCTATCTTGAATATTGAAAAATAAGTCCCTGATACACCCAAATTAAAAGAATTAGAAATTTACACACTCTTACAAAAATATTTACCTGAACGACCCTCCATTGGTCAATATTCTGTCTCATATGCCCCGTGTTTTGTTTTTCAAGTTGTCACCTTATTTACAATCTTGAAACACAATACAATACTTCTCCCTACTTCTATGATTCAATCACTTTGTACGATTATTATTATTATTATTATTTTTTTTTTTTTACAGTCTTCTTCACTGTTTGTCTTTGTCTTTTGTTTTGACATGATACAGCATGTCTTTATAAATTTCACATATTCGATTACTACACAATGCATTCAGTTATTATACAATACATATCCAGTTATTGTACAACACATTTAGTTATTACACAACATGTCCAATTATTATACAATACATATTCAGTTATTGTACAACACATTTAGTTATTACTCAACATATTCAGTTATTGTACAATATACCCTGCTATCATACCACATATGTTCTGTTATTATGCAATACATATTCAGTTATTACACAATACACATTCAGTTTTTGCATAACGCGTTTAGTTATTACTCAACATATTCAGTTATTACACAATATATCCAGTTATCATACAATACATATTCAGTTATTGTACAACACATATTCAGTTCTTATACAACACATACTCAGTTATTGTACATTTGACATTGACACAAATATAATTTAAGTGTATCATGGTTTATTATGTGGTTTTTGACTTGTATTCATTGCTATGAAGAGAGAAAAACAGGATACAAATTTTGAGCTAATGATTATGATCATGTTTATGGCAATATTTTACTCATTTCTTTGCCTTCTTTGTCTTGTAAGCTTATGTATAGGCAGGTTGTTGAGTCGGTTCTTAAACTCTGATGCTACTAATGGTACTAATTTTCTTAATTGGGTTATTATTCATTGTTGTTTGGTTCAACATTTCTTCGAGCTTAGCATTGGTTATATTCATCTTAATTCATGGGCATTGTTTTTCTGATTATGGTTTTCCTCGCTTCACTAATTGTAATTTCTTTGTCTCTTATTTCTATAAGAGAAAACTTCTATACTTACAATTATCATGTAATTGTATTATTTTTCTTCTCAATTTACCCTCGACATCTTTGTGTCGAAATATTATATCTTTTTCATCATAATTGATTCATTTTTATCTTTGTCCCTGACATCCTTATGTCAAAAACATATTATCTTCCGTCGCTATGATTCATTTCTTTAATGACAATCAGTGTCCTCGTCTGTTTTTGTTGACAATGCTCTTTGTGGTCAATATAGCCAATGACTATGTTGATATTCTTCCTTGTTGTAATTCCTAATCTGAACATAATTTTCTATAAGTAACCCATTAAAAATTATCTTCCTTCATCTCTACTACTCCTGCCTTACACATTCGTTGGCAAAGACTATTTGGTCCTTTCTTTGTATGGCTTCAATTTATTTTTATGGTATCTTCCTACCAACTTGCCATTTGTATTCTGTAGCTCATACGTGTGGTCACCCAGCTGTTTTGTTATGACCAGTGGTTCCATCTCTCTCTTCGTGTAGCCATCATGGTGTCGATGTCAATTGTAAGTTGCTGAGATATTGTTGTTTGTCATCCACTCGGTTGGGACAAACTTAATTGTTGTAATTTCCCTGAGTGTTGGTGGTGGTTGTCGTTTCTGTTTTCTGTGCAGCATTTGCCCTATCTGGCACATTTTCATCTACTTCCTGCTGTCTTATGTTGTCAGTGTACCATTGGTCTCTGCCCCTTTGGCGTGAACCTCTGTCGTATGACGGTCTATGGCTGTTCAAGTATTCCCTACAGAATCGTATATGATTCACTTGATGGGTACGGTCTCCCGGTCTTCCACGATCATATCTATGCGTTCTGTATCTCGATTCACCCCTCGGTATCGTGTCGTGGTACCGCTGTCTTGTGTTCTCCATCCTCTCGCCATGATTATGTGGTTGTGGGAAATCGTGTGCCCCTCTCCCCCTTTCATGGGTACTCCTAGTATTTCTATGTTCTCCCTCACTCTGGTTATTCGTAGCCGTGTTCCGGTTTAGAATGGGTGAGTTTGGGTGACCGTTCCTATGTCTATGCTCATTAGGCCGACCATTTTGTGTTTCGAAGGCTGTCAGCAATTCTATCATATCTGCAAAATCTACTGGCCTCGCAACAATTAACCCTGTTCTCACTGTGTCTGGGAAATGTCTTGTTATACTGGCAATTAGTTCTGCCTCCGACAAGTTGGGGTCTAATAGCTTTCCTTTGTTGGCTACTTTCATAAAATAATCGACTAGCGACAACCCTTTGGTTGGATCGTATCTACCTGTCGCTAGCTCTACCCTAGTTTGGTTTTGTTTAGCTGGGCCCCAATACCTTGATAGGAATAAATTTCTGAATGAGCTATATGACTCATGACCAGCTAGTGTTAACCTGAGCCATTCTAATGCCTTGTTTTTTAAGCTTTTCTTAACTATCATCATCCTAAGCTCATTTGGTATCCTTTTCACTTTAAAATATTCTTCCATCTCTTTAACAAAGAGTTTTGGATCGTCTCCCTTCTCCTCGTCAAATGTAGGTGGTGTGATTTCATGTAATATGCTGTTGGTGTAACATGTGTTATGTGTTGAGTCATTGTTTGGTTGTGAACCTCTTTCTCTGTATGGTGATTCAACATTTTGTACATTATTCAAATAACTCTCATCTTGTACATTACTTACATCTAAATCATCTTGTCTTTGTAATGCCTTCACAACATCATTTACATTAGCCAAACTTTCTTTCCCTTTTTTCATTTCTTCACAAATTGATTTTAAATCATTCTTTATTTCTAAGTGGCTTTGTTTCATATCATTTATAGCATCCTGTTGTGAATGCATCACATCATTCATTGTCTTAATTTTAGGAATTACAATTTGTTCTACAGTTTCATTAATAATGTCTTTCTTTACTACCTCAATCTCTTTCCTTAATTCCTCAGTTATTTCTGCTTTTACATTTGTTATCTTACAGTCTACACTTGTATTACATTCTGTTATTTCATCTCTACATCTAGCAATTTCTCCTTCTAAAACAATCTTATTCTCTCTCATTTCTGATTCTATTTTTCCCATCCTATCTCCTACAATTTCTATCCTAGCTTCTAAGGCTTCCTTTGTTTCATTTAAGTTTTTATGTACTAATTTTAAATTAGTTTCCATTACTTTCATATTTTCTTTACACTCCTGTCTTCCTAATTCTATTTTCTGTTCTAAGTTCTGTCTACCTAATTCCATTTTCTGTTCTAAGTTCTGTCTCACTTCCTCCATTTTCTGACCTATCTCTTCCTTATTCTGTTCCAGTTTCTGACCTATACTCTGACCTAAACTTTGTTCTATGTCCTGTTTTAATTCTGCCCTATTCTGTTCCATGTCCTGTTTTAATTCTGCATTATTTTGTTCTATTTTCTGACCTATTTCTACCTTATTTTGTTCCAGTTTCTGACCTAAACTTTGTTCTATGTCCTGTCTCAATTCTGCCTTGTTTTGTTCCATTTTCTGTTCTAGTCTTTCAAACATCATCATCATTAACCTTTGGTCTTTGCTTATTTCCACCTGTTCCTCACTTTCTAATTCTACCTGATAACTAGGCCTATCTGCCCCTTCCCCCACTCCTGTTTCTATCTCTTTTCGCGACATTTTAATTTCTTTGTTTAATTCACTTAAGGTTAAAAGTCCCACTATTTTACCACTTCTCAGTAGCATATACAATGGAAATAAAATGTATGTAAAAACAAAAAATTTTGATCCTACTTTCTTTTCTGCTGGTTCTTCGTCCAGTTATTTACGTCTCCTGGGTAGTTGGCTTCGCTAGATGATCTCCGGTGTTTTTCCCACGTTGATTATTCATGCATCGATGTTCCGATGGGTCGTTAATATCAAACGATGTTTAATGGCATCTTTTTCCTGTGCGATGGGATGGCGTCATTTGATGTTAACACTTCGTACTCGTAATTTTGCATTCCATTCTAAATTCGCGCTCCACGTTGGGTAAGCCATTTTGGTGCGGGATTTATTAATAAGTCTTTACTTAGCATACCGGAATATAGCAGCAGGAATAATGTTTTTACTGAATGATGTAATAGTTAGATAGTAGACGCTACTCTTATCTTCAGGGTTGTGGTCACAGAATGGAATGCATAAATCAACGTTCCTTTATCACAACATATTTATTCGTTAATTTACACTTTTAGCACCATATTAATTAATCAACAATCTTCACAGTTTGGTAGAATCTACACTGTATAAAGGTTTGGGTGAAAGTTACATGTTCACGCGCTATCAAAAAAAACACATCCTTTCAACTTGAGCTCACAGACGCCAATAAAAAAAGAGTCCCTGGCGTCTCTATGACGCAACACCGCCATTCTTTTGTATTCATCCGCGCAACAGTTCTCATTGGTTGAACACGAAGTGACAAGAAAACATTGGCTATCTTGAATATTGAAAAATAAGTCCCTGATACACCCAAATTAAAAGAATTAGAAATTTACACACTCTTACAAAAATATTTACATGAACAACCCTCCATTGGTCAATATTCTGTCTCAATACATAATAATCAACAATTATAATACTAATAAACAAACAATATTTCCAACAATTGAACAGTGAAGTAACACAAACAAAATCAAATACAAACAAAAAATACATCAAATTCATAATGTTTTTGATATATTTTGGGGACAAACCATATATTCTGTCTCACATGTTTAACATCAGAAATTAAAGACTCATTTTTTATCAAGCCAACTGCAGAAAATGAAATTCTTAAATTATTAGCGACTATCAACTTAAAACAGCATTGGCTAGGATGAGATTAGTCCAAAAATGTTAACAGTCTGGGAGTGTGCTTGTAAAACCATTGGTACACTTAATAAACAGCTCAATAATAAATTAGGTTTTCCCACATATAGTGAAATGTACTATTATTAGACCATTATTTAAAAAGGGGAGTACAAATGTAATCAAAGCTACAGACCAGTATCACTAACATCTGAAATTGCAAAACTTCATGAAAAAATTCTTTTAAGTAGACTAACAGAATGCACAATGAAACAGTATTATAAAGAACTTTCAACATTGATTTAGAAAAGGATTTTCAACAATAACAGCAATGTGTAAATTTATAGTTGTTTATTTCAGGTTTACAATGTCTGACATCTGCCTGCACTAATTTAGGAACTATAATTTTTCTCCACTCTTCTCTGTCTTCCCAAGATCCATCTTCTAATCTCCTTTCTTTCATTGTTTGAATTATTCCTTGTTCCCATGTTAATTTTGGCCGTCCCCTCTTCTTACGTCCACTGGAGTTCATTCATGTATCTTCTTTGGCAGTCTGTCCTCATCCATTTGATCTATGTGAACATAATTCATTAAAAGTTTTAAATGGTTTCTTCAAACTCAGACATCCACAGTTACATGGCATCAGGATACTTAAAAATTAAAATCTGTAATTGATTTCATTATCGTAAGACAAAAAACATAATTCTTTCTGCCAGAAAGGTAATTTCATCAGTTTTCTAGAATACGAAGAAGATTCTGCTTGCAGATTATCTCCCCAGTAGGTTTTGCAAGGAAGAGTCGTCTTCCACCAAGGCAATGCGTGCCCGCGCACATGTGCTATCGCCATGGCGAAATTACACCAACTAAGGTATGAATTGTTGCCACAATTGTTGTCTGGCTCCGTCAGACTTCCATCTCTTCCCGAAGCTGAAAATTTTTCCTGGTGGACAAAGATTTTCTTCAAATGAATTGATAGCCATAGTTAACAACTATTTTGCAGTCCTGGAGGAATCTCATTTTCGAGATGGGATCAAGGCATTGGAACATTGCTGGACTAAGTGCATTAGTCTACAAGGAGACTATATTGAAAAATAAAAAAAAGTTTCAGTGTTGTAAGTACTTTTTTTCTATTCCGTTCCAAGAACTTGTCAAACAACCCTTGTATTTAGGGGTCAAAATAACAAAACATTTATAGATGAAGTAACAAAAAAGAAATAGAAAGCAATTAAAAATTTTGTTCACTTTTCTTGGATCTTCCAAAAGCCTTTGACGGTGTTGACCGTGTAACTTAATTAAATATTTTGGAGTCCTATGGAATTAGAGGACTCGCTAGACACTTAATCTCCTCATACCTAGAAGGCAGATATCAGACAACTGAGATTACCACAAAATAGGAAATAATATGCACTTATTCTGGTCAAAATATAAGCTGGTAAAATATGGTGTACTGCAAGGTACTGCCTTGGGTCCTTTTTGTTTTATACCTGATATGGTGTCATCAGGTACAACAATAGTGTCTTATGAAGATGATATTACAGCAATATGCTCTGGTGTAAACCATGAAGAACTGCACAAAAATACGGAAACATTTTTGAATTCAGAGCTGACTAATCTTTTAGCTGCATAAAATGGTAGATTAACTATAGATTTCTGTGCACTGCTGGTACCCTTTTTTGCAAGAAAATCAGCTTTGTCATTAACACTCTGTCCACAGTAAGCTGGTATCCATTAGAAGACTAGGTGTTTTTGAAGTGCTGTTAGATGGGCAAGGATTTTCCAACATTCTATAACTGTTTGGTTTTTTGGTACTTGGAAGTAGTTGATATAATTGCCACCCTGGAATCTGAGAGAATAACTGCTTGATGAAAATGTGAAATTCTATACAAAAGATTTTGTAGTGCTATTCGAATTGCTTCAATTTCTCCATCAAAGTTTGTAGTTCCATAACTTAAAGATTTGTAAAGGACAAGAGGTGACGCGTGACTCCAGCCCCTGCTCCATCTCGGTTTGGTATCAGTATAAATACGGAGCCTTTCATGTTCCGGAAATCTAGTATCGATTATCTCAATGCCAGTAATTTTAGAACACTAGTTGGAGTGTCACTTTTCTTAAGTTCTTCTTTCCGGTGTAAATAATATGTGATGTCTAATATTTGCAAAAAAGGATACCAGCAGTGTACAGAAATCTATAGTTAATCTACAACTTTATGCAGCTAAAAGATTAGTAAATGGTCAGCTTTTCCCTCACTTCTAACAGATGTGTTCAGAAATAGTCTTGGTATCTTCTAGAAATTATATTTACACATTCACGTTGTCTCTCTGTGATAAATAATGTTTTACATTGCAAGAGAAGGTTTTGAGTTTCTCCCATCTCTGTGGTGGTATGGTTAGTGTTCTGGCTTCTCAACCCTGAGGTCATGAGTTTATTCTTTATCCAGAGTAATTCTTTGTCCTCCATAGAACCTGTAGTATGAGTGAAGGAGTGAATGGAATTGTATTTGAAGAAAAAATTACTAAAAAAGACCAATGTAAAACACAAATGAAAAAATCTGATGTGTTGCACTCGCATAAGTTTCTCTACTCTTGTACTAAACATTCTTACATACTCTTATTCCTATATCTTTGTGTTAGTTGAGATAAACATTTCTACAAATTATCTTATTGGTTATTTCCTTGTACCTGCAAGGGGAATATTAGAATACCGTAGGCTTTGAGCGACAGTCAAATCTTGGAAACTGACAAATAACAAGGAATATCTTCGAAATGGTTCACTCTGCAAAAAAATGTATTTAGACATAAATTGTGTTTTAGCAAGATTCACATTTTTTGTATACTTTTGAATATTTTATTCAACCATCTAACTAAATTGTAAGTAGGTGGATTTATGCAATTTACTGTAGGTCCTATTTCATTTTCCATTGATTAATTTTGGGAAGTGCATAGATGTATCATAAATCTGAATTGCTGACTTTTACAGTATGTTCACTCTTTGATAGACAATTTTCCATAAAAAATGTGATTTTACACAAAAAATAATTTTATCCCCTCTTTTAAAATAATACAAATAATACAATTTTCTGTATGCTTAAAATGGAAATGTTACATATTACATTCACACTGTGTTCTCTACTCACTTTTAGTTCACACATTTACATCTCTTTCTCCACTCACTCTTCTATAAACCATTTTCGCACCAAGGAGTGCGATTTTACACAAAAAAAAATATATTTTATCCCCGCTTTTCATAGTCATACTATGTTGTGTATGTTTGAAATAGAAATGCAACATAGTACGTTCACACTGTTGACTCAGGGGTCTCCATCTAGGGGATATGTGAATAGCGACCACAAGGTACCCAAGCTAAGCAGAACATTACTTCCACTTACCGGTGTTTTGCTCCTCACTGTAACTTTTCTATCTGACCTTACCTTGGTCATCTCTTGTTCTCTTCCGACCCCGATGCTATTAGGGTTCCCGAGGGCTAGGGAGTCTTTATTTTTCCAACCTCTCCATTTCTCTATAAAATCTTAACCCCTAACATGCTGACCTGTCATGGCATGTAATACGTCCTCTGATTGGTGATCAGAGGATATGGTCGGTGAATTTATTTTGATAATTCTCCCAGTCAGGTCGGTGAGACCCGTAAACCAACGACAGGTGTGGTCCTCCAGACATTCTGGGGGTTGTGAGAGAGCGATGTGACCACCAAAACATAAAAATATGGTGCTCTCTAAAAAGCGGTTAATATTACTGCTATTGCTCTCTTCAATATCATCAGTGAAAAATATTGGAGAGCAAGAGGATTAATGACTTCATTGTCAGAAATCCAGCATTAGCTAACAACAAGATTAGTCAACTCTGAATTCAAAAAAATTATTGCAAAATATTACTATGAAAAAGCAAAAAATAAAAGATCGGAACTGCCAAACATTCAAACAGTAATTCCTGAGTATCCTCGAAAAACAGCAGTTGCAGGTTGATTACAGGACATGATTGTCTGGCAAAACATTTAAACTCTGTCCTCTATGTGATCTGCAAGAGGAAATGAGCTAAGGCCACCTCAAATATGCCTGGCCACTTCTAGTGCCCCATCCATCAGTGAAAAATGTTGGAGAGCAAGAGGATTAATGACTTCATTGTCAGAAATCCAGCATTAGCAAACAACATATTTTTGTCACATGAACTTTATACTGGGTGGAAGGGAAGTCTACAGTAATTTAAACCAGTGATCTCGGTATTTGGAACACATTTTGTATCTTACGTTTTTGTCTCTGACCATTTCCTACAGAGATATTTTAGTTTTGTCAAAAACAAGCTGGCAACACTGCAGGTTTCACTTTCACTAGGCCAGTACATAAAAAACACGTGTCACGCAGGCGTGCGGCTTGTGAGTGTAAACATAAACACATACCATGCCGTGTCTGCTACGTCATAATAAATAAGTACATCTGAATTCTCCAGTAACGCATACTGTAACCTAAACTTCTCAATCTAAGGACATTGTTTATCATTTCCTTCAACATCAAATTTAAATTGTTTCGTAGCTGATACTGCTGTCATTTAAAAAACCAAACCATCTCCCTGACCTATAAATGCTAAGGTACATTTGTTGGCTCTTACAAAGTGTACCAAATGATATTTTTAAGGTGACAGCAAAATAATCAGTGAACCAAATGGTTCACCCACTTCACATGTATTGTTCAAAATGTCCACCATATGTCCACCTGCAAGCCTCACAGCTTTTTAACCAATTACGTCGCACTCTAACAAAAACAACCTCAGAAAGATTTGAGGGCAGTAGTTGCTGTTTTATAGATCCTGCTTTTCACGTCTCCCCAGAATAAAAAATTCACAGGATTCATACCGGGTACAGTGATTTATCCATCCACTGATCATTTTACATGACATGGGATATATCATATATAGCACACTATAATTAATACATAATTGTTATACAAAATACAATAGTACAACCTTGTATCATTTATGTAGTTTACAATGCCATTGGTTATTACAAGATATATCATTAAGTATTTACATCTAAATACAACATTCATTATAGTTCAGCAATATTATACAAACATTTATCTATTAGAAATGATTTTAGAGTAGCTTTAAATTTTGAGTCTGCCCTATTTTTAACGCCTAATGGTAATTTATTATATAATATAGCTCCTATTTTATATGGGTCCTTATTGGTTTGACTTTATTCGTGCTCACCCTATGGTAATCATTTGCACTTCTTGTGTCATATTTATGGCAGTCTTTATTGAAAAAGTTAAACTTCTTTTTTTCTTTAACAAGCATAATAGTTCTGAACACACAAAGTGAGATCACAGTTAGGATATTTTGAGTTTTGAATGTTTCCCGACAGGTGGAAAGGAAGTCATTACATTAATTTAAACCAGTGGTAGATCTTGGCATTTGGAGCACATTTTTGTCTCTGACCATTTCCTATGGAGATGTTTGTCGAAAACAAGCTGCCGACACTACCGATAGTGTGTGGGTGTTGCTTTCACTGGTTCAGTATATACACAAACACTACTTCTCCTATGTTTACTGTACGAATGTAAGCCAATCACAACCATTACCTGATGAAACATTAGGGAAAGGGAAAGTGCTCAACCTGTTTACATGTGGAAATCAGGTCAATTCCCTGACCAACCTCAATGCAATGCTGTTGACATGCCTAGCATCTGAAAAAGGTACTCGGAGCATTCCTTCACATCTTTTAAATGATTAACTATTTCGAAACCCTGTGGGATGTCGCATAATTACTACCAAAGCTATGTCAGAAATAAGTTACCTTACACATCTTACAAGTAACAAACTGTGATCTTCGTACATCCTTGTGGAATAACGCATCCCGTTTGGAACAAAAACCATTTAGTTTTTGAAATCAGCTTAACAAAGAACAAAATGCCGTTAGACTTTTTTGCTTGTAATGCTTCTATGAAGCACATATTAGGATTGTAATGACTTTCCTTCCATCCTGTATATGAAGTTTTCCTTTGAATTAGGAAGGTATACATTCTTCTTGATGTCTTGAATTTTGGAAAGAAAGCTCTCCTGAGTCTTTAGTGCATGTGTAAAATTTCTCTTGTTCCATGTATTGAATGGGAGTCCGATCAAATTTTTGTGTTGAATAAGAGCTGCTTTTTCTATTTTATATTCAATTGGGTATTGGTTGGTTAGTATTTCCATAGCTGGTATTGGTGTGGTTTTGATAGCACCTGTAATTAGTCTCAGGCTTTGGTTTTGAAAGAATTGATTTTTTTTTTTTTTTTTTCATTTGTATTTGTTGTTACAAGAACTTCGCTGCAGTAAGTAAATAATGGCTTTATATATACTTTGTATGTCGTGTTAAGAGTTACTCTGGAACATCCCCATTTCATTCCTGTTAGACGTTTTAACAGTGAAAGGTGCCTTTCTGCTCTTTGTATTAAATTTTATATTTGTTTGGTATCAAATACAACTCCCAAATATTTGCCTTCCTTTGTTTTCCCTCAGAATTTAGTTTTATTTTTAGTGGTTTTTTCCTTAGTGAAAAGATTTGGTAGTTTGATTTTGTTGTATTAACAGTCATGGCTTTTTTCTAGTTCTGTACTTTTGTTTTTTTGGTTTTGAAGTCCACATTACTAAGTCATAGGCATATAGTGCACACTTCACACCTGATTCTTGTATTTGTTGTGGCAGATCGGTAATAAATATATTAAAAAGAGTAATGCTGAGCACTACGCCTTGTGTAAGCCACAGTGTACTTGTTTATATTTATGTATATTTCTTCCATATCTGGTAGCAATAAAGCATTGTGTTAGGAAATGACATAGCCATGAAAACATTGGACCTTGTATCCCTATTTTTTTTACTTTAGCAGTTTTGTTGTGCATATAGAATCATATGCACTTTGGAAATCAATAAAAACTTATACATTATCTTCTTTTCTATTAAAGGAGTCTGATTTCTTGACTGAGAAGTAAGACTTGTAGAGTGGAGCTCTTCGAGTTTGGCTTGATGTGGGAAAATTAAATTTTGTGATTCTAGAAACAAATTTAACCTGTTTGACACCATTCTTTTCACCACTTTTGCTATTATGCTAGTAAGAGCTATTGGTCTATAATTTTTTATTTCTGATGCTGTTTTATCTTTCTTCAAGAGTGCGACAATGATTGCTTTTTGCCCTTGGGCAGGTACAGGGTTTTCCAGGATAGATTGTAGAGTTTTAGTATTTCTGTTTTTCCAAGTTTTTGTATGAACTCTGGATGTATGTGATCTTTTCCAGGAGACCTTTTGTGTTTTAGATTAATTACAATGTTCAGTTCTGGCATATTAAAATTTTGAAAAAAGATATTGTATTGAGTGTTAGGGTCACATTCTCTTTCTTGTTTCAAATCTGTCTTAAATTGTTTACCTTCCTTTTTATTATTTCTTGTTACTTTATGTGAATTAGCATAATATTTATTGAATGTTTCGGCTATGACTGCATCATTTTATTGTTATGTATGATAGGTATGCTATTTTTTTCTTTCCTGTCTATATTTTTATTAACTTACGGCCTTTATTATCATCTGTCCTATAATCCATTTTTTCTAAGAAATAATTAGTGATTCTTTTTAGCAGTAATTTCATTAGTGAGGCACACTTCTTTCGACATGTATCCAATGTTTTTTGTTTGTTCAGCTGTATTTCTAGCTATATTCCTTTCCTTTTATCCCTTTCCTTTTTCAGTTCTTCTAACTGGGGGTTCCAAAAGGGTTCATAATTTTTTATTCTTCCATGAGGAATGTTTTTTTTTGCGGTTTCTAGGATGGCTTTACAGAAATTTTTGTACTTACAATCTGGTTGGTCATTCAGCTGTGAGTTGTTTAAATTTATTTTCCAGTTCAGTTTTATATTTATTCCAATCTGCTTTTTAAAAGTTACAATACAGATTCATGTGATGTTTACTGACATTTGTGCTATTTAGTTTTATATTGGCAACTAGCGGACCTGATAGACGTCCTGTTCAAATGTTGTACATCCAAAAATTATAAAATATTAAAAATAAACTATAAATTGTTTGGCTGTTTTGATGAAAAAATATGTAATAAAATTATTTTTAGAATACCTGACGTTACCATGTATACAGTTATTGCAACTCGACCTATCAAAAGTGTGTGATTGTATCTGTATACTATAAACTTAAAACTGTTTTAAATAACAGCAAGAAAAAAACTCAAATAATTTTCATTACAGTACAAAAAATAAATATTTAGGTACATTTTTAATATTAATGCAGAAAAACCTGCCTTAACGGAGCTGTATTAAGCAGAAGTCTATCTAAAACGGAAATATTTTACTTTACCATATATTTAGTGTTCAAAAATACGTTAAATTCCCTTTATTAAATGTAAACTATCCTACGCTGACAACAGAAATCATAGTACTCCTTTTAACGGAAAATTTCCGGTTTACATTTATGTATTACAGAAGAAATATCTGTATACACACAATAGAATAATGTACCGACATTTTTTACCTCATATTGTCCATTTATGTATGTTAATGGCTTAATTTTCTTAATAGCCTAGACCTGTCTTCGTTAAGTGGGAATTTCTGTTCAATGAAAATGTTCGAGACTCCCGTTCGATTCCGCTGAAGACAGGTTTCAGTTTATTAACAGGAATAACATTTGTTTTTTTATTTTAATGGTATTTTATAAACAATGCTTTTAGTTAATCTTTGAGGGGTATAAACAAAGAAACTTGGTTTGCCAACCCATATAATTGGTTATGCGAAAGGCACAGATTTTCCAGATGCAACATACAGATTGGTATTATTTGTCCTTGTGACTTATTAATAGTTATTGTGAATGCCAAGCGAATTGGTGATTGCAAACGTTTGAATAGAATGGGCAAGTCTGAAGGGATCATTGGGATCTGTGGTAGAACAAATTCACCTTGAAATTCTCCGTTTAAAATGGTAACTTCAAGAAAATTGTGATTTTCATTACCAATCGCTTGCCAATGAATAGCTTGTTGCATCCAAATTTGAAGCAAAATGATTGGTGAACCAATCTTCAATCGCAAGTTATGTGGTGGCATTTCAGGTGAATTCAAGAATTCAACAGGATAGTTGACAACTTCCTCCGGATGGACAATAGTGTCGATGGATTTGAATGATGTTTCATTGTTAGGCAGTGACTATTGTATTTTAAAATTAATTGCATCGACACCATATCTTTTGCGACCAAAATAACTCGTTCACGTAGCCACGCATGATGAGTGTAATTAACTTGTAAATTTGGAAATATAATTATTATTTATTTATGCCAACAAACTTACTGTTGGTGTTTTTAAACACACAAGCCGTGTGTGGGTAAAGTTTGAGAGGTAAGCGGAAGGTCTGTGGTTCAAATCCCAGTTGTGGCATTGCATTTTTAAGTTCCAGTTCTACCTCTTGGAAATATAATTTCATTCAAAGCATTGGTATCCACCATGTTGCAAAAATTGTGTGGGAGTTGTATTGTTACCTTTCTATCAGGATAGGTCCTCAATTGGCTCCTCAGGGACATAACGAAGCTGAGTACACCCCATACCAGGCCTCCCAGCGGTGGAAAAATCCCATGCTGGTACCGGGGATCGAACCTGGGTCCTCCGTGCCAGAGGCAGGTGCGCTACCAACTGTGCTACAGAGGCGGCCTGGGAGTTAAAAATGTTCCAGAGTTAAAATAGTCCCCATTCAGATCCCTGGGCGGGGACTACTTCTACAGAACCAAAACATTATATCAATAGAAGATCTAACATCAGAATCCTTCAGTGGAATGCAGGTGTTCTGACTAGAATTGGGCTATATTCTTCACCACTCTGTCCTCTATGTGATCTGCAAGAGGAAATGGACCAAGACCACCTTCAAATATGCCTAGCCACTTCTAGCGTCCCATCTATCAGTGAAAAATATTGGAGAGCAAGAGGATTAATGACTTCATTATCAGAAATCCAACGTTAGATAACAACAAATTTTCCTTTGCCAATGTTGAGTAACTGTTTGAAGAATGCTAGTGCCAATGGATCATTTTGAATTTGAAGACGCATGTTTATGTAAAGGCATAATTTACTGACACTTTGCCACAGGTATGATTCTTTCAAACATGTGCTAATGTCATCAACATACGTAGCATACAGAATGACTGGCAATGTATGTCTGAAATCATCGGACAGCAGCAATAGAGCACCATTGAAAAGCATGGTATTGGGATCCTTCAGCGTTATATCGAGAGCTTCAAGTGAAGGCTTGTGGGCCGTAGTGCATTTTCTCAAAATTTCAGACATGCCCAAATGCTTCTTTCTTTATGTTGCACATTGCATCTGGATTTGTGTGAATGTTTAATGGCAACTTCAGTGCTGAATGCGCAGGCCGCCCACCATCAAGTGAGATCGCTACAATGGCTGATGAAGCAATTGCCAACGCAATATGATTATGTGATATAACGTGCCTAAGTGTCAGTGAGCTAAATGTTTTGTCAGTGCATCAAAAAGAAAAAAAAGAGTCGCTCTTAATGATTTATGCTGCTGGACGGTAGGTGATGGCATGCCGAAATGAATGAGTGCCATATTCGAAATGAGAATAGAAATATCCTCAATCTTTATTAATGCCTTGTATATTTCCGGCAACGCACAATCTGCTATAAGCTATTTCCTGTGGTTTAGTGCAGTTTCAACACTTCACTGTAAAATAAAAAAATAAAAACGGCACTAATACTGTGAATTGTGCTTCTCTTTTGGCTTAGAAGTTGCCATTGCACATGCACTGTAGCAGGAAGATGGCCATGTTTGTTGCAGTTATGTGCTTATATTACTGTATAATAAAACCTACTATAAAGGCTATAGCACAATGTGTATTTTTTAATTATACTTTAATATGAGAGGTAGAACTGAAACTTAAAAATTCAATGCCACAGCTGGGACTTGAACCACAGAGCTTCCGCTTACCAGGCAGCTGCTGCTCTAACCATTGAGCTACTGTGACAATCTGCCAGAATGGCATTGAATTCTCAAGCCATTTTGTATTACACCAACAGTAAGTTTGTTGGCATAAATAAATAATAATTACCATTTGAAGGTTATTTAATCCTGGGACATAAAGTACTTACAATAATAAGTCACCATTCAGATAATTTGTCTCTGATGTGAGACTGCCTTTGTGGTTTACCAGGAGAAACACGAACTGGCTTGAGAATTCAATGCGATTCTGGCAGATTGTCACAGTAGCTCAATGGCTAGAGCAGCTGCCTGGTAAGTGGAACGTCTGTGGTTCAAGTCCCAGCTGTGGCATTGAATTTTTAAGTTTCAGTTCTAGCTCTCAAACTTTGCCCACACACGGCTTGTGTGTTTAAAAACACCAACAGTAAGTTTGTTGGCATAAATAAATAATAATTACACTTTACTACCTTACTTCAATAAATATTAATATATTACACATGTAGGTTAAGCTCATTACGTACTACAAAGCTCTAGCACAATTTGCACAATGTATATGTTTTAATTACAATTTAACACCGTACTTCAACAAATATTAATATATTATATTTGCAGATTGAGCTAAAAGAGGATGCACGTCTATACATTATGAATACTCACCTCAATGCTGTGCCTTACAAATTTGCACAATGTATATTTGTTAATTACACTTTTAATTACTTGTCAATAAGCATGCACATTTAATGTATTAATGCTCAGCTGTGACCAAAACCACCTACAGTTGACGCAAATGCTCCTCTCCGTCGAAGACGTCGCCTTTAAGATATATAACATCTCGTGTTTGGTGTCCGGACTAGCTCTAGCAAGAGGTCTTAATCTCAGGGTATATGCGAGTTATGGTAGGAATGGAACCAAACGAAGAATCAACCAACATATCACTTCATTTGTAAATTTCCAGATTTGTAGAGAACTGCCGACAATATTTAAATAGAATGTAACTTTGTAATTTCAACTACAACGTTATAACACCAACTTTGTCAACCTTTAGCAACCGCCGAATTATATATACGCGCTAGCTTACGTACAACTCCCAAGTTGCACGTGTACTCTCGACTCGATTCAAGACGAGTGTGTCTTGCGTTTCATTTGTTTTTGCGCGGGCAACAATAAAGAAGCGATTTCCATTGGCTAACTTTAGAGCACGTCATGGTAAGATAGGAATCAGCCCGCTAAATTGTTGCACGTGTTTGTTTTTCGTGTGCGTCAACAAAGCCTTATCACTGTTTTAAATCTGCCTAGGCTTCCATTCTTGAGACTTTAACATATTAGCTTTATTACGTCTTCTCCTTCACTATTGATTAGAATCTCCTTTTGTTTCTTTCGATTATCAAATATATTGACATTATAATTTCGGTTTCACAGTACACACTCAAATACTGGAAATTCTTAAATGCGATTGTAGCACTGTAGACGGATCCAATTGTGAACCTAAAACATCCAAAGATCATATTATGCTCTGTGAACAACACATAAATTAATTAATAAAAAAGAACATGTTCGATCTGGTCATATTATGAATGTAAAACATTATTGAATCACCTTTATCACACATGCGAAAGTTCATAAAAATCGGTCCAGCCGTTTAGGAACCTTACAGTGAAACATGTACAAACAGAAGAAATATATAAAGACAAGAATGATTGTTTACTCTTTTTTCATTCAGATGAGCTTATTTTCGCATTTGGCATTCAAACTCTGAAAGTTACTCTCTGCCTCCTGTGCAACATGATGTCAAGACAAGGAGCATCTAATTTATGGGATGCTTTCTACAAGGAAATTCGACATATCAATGTCATACTGCCCCTCCCCCCCTCAGCGCTAGCCATCTCAACCAGCACCATCCTGGTGGGCCAGACGATCTAAGTGTGCCACCAGCATCTTCCCATGGGGCAGTCTCTAGATGCGATAGACTACATCATTGATTAATTAAGAAAATAATGGAGCTATTAACAGCGAGGCAACAAGAATCTAAAGTAAGAACAAATTAGAAACTAAAAGCATAAAATCTTGCAATATTACTAAGATAAGTGAAGCTTTTAGTTTCTAATTTGTTCTTAATTTAGATACATCGTTAATCTTTTTTACCACGCAGGATGGTCCTTGCCATGGTTGTTGCAGCAGCTTTGGGCAGTGCCATTTGCTCTGGGTAGGGCAATACAGCCACACCAAATCACCCTGCTGGAACCCTAGGCTGTTGGCTTGCTGGTCACACTGGGTCTTCATCTGGTCACTGGCTACCTGGATGTGCTGCCGGGTTCAACTTGTGTCCATCATAAAGAAGATCCAGGAGGTTCTCCATGTAGTTGACCTGACCCAGGGGGACTTCCAAACATCAGATCGCACGGAAGGCGCAACTCTCTGCTGGCGTCAAACTAGCTGGCATTGTCCCTGTGGTGTCATGTGTAGATAAACGATAGGCCAGCAAACACAGCTGCACCATGACATCCAAGTCCCTCTGGTGGTTGGCCACGACCTTGCTCTGATGTTCTTTGAGGGTCTTAATGCACCTCTTGACCATGTCATCTGACTGGGTGGAGAAGTGCATTGTGTGTCTTGTGCGTTCCGAGATGCTCTAGTGTTTCTTTAATCAGATTGGAAGTTTCTGCCTTGATCACTGTGCAGTTCTAGCAGAACTCCAAATTAGCAGAGCAGTTCCACAAGGCAGTCCACTATAGTCTTGACCTCCTGGTTAGAGATCGCGTACATGTCTGGCCACTTAGTGAAGTATTCCATGACCACCAGTAGATATTTATTGCCTCCGTCAGAGACAGGGAATGAATCAGCTATATCGATGGCAACGCTGCATGTGGACTTGGTTCCTGGTCTGCAGGCCGCGACTTGCCGCTGGCGCCACCTCTTAGCATCTTCCCTTAGTCTCAACCAGTAGTGCCACTGTCACAGCTTATTGATAGTGTGGTTGGATACAAGCATCCCATTTTAAAAGCCAACATGTTAGCCAGCTATCCAGTGTGTGTAGTGATGCACAGAATGCCGAACTCCTCCCGCGGTGTTGTGAACACCCATGCATTGGACGATCTTTTGATCAGGTCGATCTCCTGCAAAGAATTAAAGCAGGGTATGAAGCCATTGAAGTTAGGCCTTCCATCCCAAACCTGACTTGCAGTAGTAGAGCTACCTGCGTGAACTGTGGAGGCATCGCCCATGACAATACATGCACATCACCTCCCAGTTGTGTTAACTGCAGTGGAGAGCATCAAGCTAGCTCCTGAGAATGCCCCAATTTTATGGAGGAAAGGGCGATCCAGGACATCCGGGTTAAAGAGAAGATATCCTCAGAAGCCTGTAAACTCCTCTGTATGCGACAGCCCTCTATCCCAAGGTCTGGTAGATATTGCTCAGTTACAGGTAAGCCAGTACTGAAGCGGGAAATCGTGATCATAACAGGGCCACAATTTCCGAAAAGATTCTTGTAGCAAGAACTGCACCAAAGCCTTCAACATCTGCAGCTACATCTCAATTACCCACCAAGTCAGCTAATAAAAAGAACATCTCTAGAAAGTCATCATCCAAATTGCCAATCTCCAGCAATAGTGCCAGTATATGATACATCACAGAAAAAGGTTAGAACCCATTATGAAAGAACAGACTTCCTCAAAGGAAGTAACCTCTGTTCCCGGTAAATCTAAGGGAAAGAAAGCCCAATGTTCATTTGCAAGATCCGCTTCTGAGGAATCTTCTGGTATGGAGAAAGACCGGCAACTTTCATCTTCCAATCAGTTCAAGACTCTTGAACAGAAATTCACTATGGGGAAGCGGACCTCCTCAGTAGAGAAGATGTAAGAAGATCTGCCCACACTGTGAGAGCCCCAGTGAAAAAGGGGCAGCGTAAAGCTTCTGAAGCTAGTGTAGGCCCAAGAGATAAGAAAAGGGCTAAATTAAACCGACTACCACCTACTACAAGGTAATGCAGAGTTACCTTGGAATACTTATTCCATACAAATACTAGAATGGCTATCCTACATTGGAACATATGTGGTATTAGAACACATTGACCAGAACTAGAGCCTGTGTTCAATAAGAACAAACCTTTGGCCGCATGTTTGCAAGAGACTAAGCTACGTACACAAGACGCTTTCCAACTAAGGCGATACACCCCAGTGCGGTGTGATGTTACACCAGAGAGGGCTGTTCCGACACATGGCGGTGCTATGATGCTTGTCAGAGATGTATATATGGATTCTGTACCCTTACAGTCTAATGTACACTCATTCGCCATAAGGATTGTACTGCCAACCTTTCAGTTTACCATTTGTAAATATTTATTTGCCTCCGTCCCTTGTCATCTCGCTTATTGATTTAGATGACGTAGTTTCCCAGTTACCAACACCATTTTTGTTGGTGGGAGACTTCGATGCGCACCACCCTCTTTGGGGTTCAAGTCACGCTTGTGCAAGAGGCATGCTCATTGCTCTTTTCTTGGACAATTACAGCCTAACTCCTAAACTCTGGAGAGCCTACATTTCTTTCTGACTCCTTCAGTAGTTTTTCATACCTTGACCTTGCAGTTCACCTCAGCTTTCAGTCTGCTTACAATGGAATGTCATCTCTGATTTACACTATAGTGACCCACTTTCCATGTCTTATTAGTCTCTTAACGCAAAATACTTGTTCCACACGTATGCCTAGATGGCACTCGGACCATGCTAACTGGAACCTTTACATCCAGTTGGCTGAGCTTATGTACAACGAGCACGACTCATTGAATGTTTTGGTGCAGCCTCTCATGGAGATGATTCTCTGTGCTGCTGAACAATCTATTCCACTGTTGACTTCCCACCCCCATCAATTCGCAGTCCTCTGGTGGACGGAAGAATGTCAGTATGCCATTCGTGCTCAAAGGCGTACTCTTAAGGGCTTTTCAACGTCATCCTACATTGGATAACCTAATCCAATATAACAAAATGCGTGCCAGGTCCAGTCAAGTCATTAAGGATAGCAAAAGGACAACATGGCGTAAATTTGTAGCTTCATTTAACTCAGACATGGGCAATCCTGAGGTTCTGATTACATCCGGTCACTGAACTCGTGTCACTTCCAGTTACCTCCACCCCTTCGGCAAGCAAGGAGTAGTGCCATTACCAGTGGCGGAATGTCTCAACATGTCAACATCCATGAACAGTCATAAACACGCATTTCAGGTTGAGTGGGAAGATAAATTCTTCTGTTGTGCTCATGGAGAAAATGAGATTTGCTTACTATGTAACAAAATCCTTACAGAAACGCTTAGAAGCAATATACAGAGACATTAAAGCAATGTCATAAGCACCATAGTCTACTAGTATGTAATCATACTTTTAATATTAAACCAATACATAGGTGAAAATAATATTAGCAATTCTTCATATTTTCTCTTCTCTTTTCCATTTCTATCTCAATTAGGACCAAAACGTATAGAGGAGCTTGGAAAATTAAAAGCCGAAATATCAGGTGGAAATAGACAGGAGATGAACAACTTGACTCCAAAGGAAAAGGAAATTCTTGCCAGTTACACAGTTACATGGGAGGTTGTAAAGTCGAAGCATATTGTTGACAGGGGATTTGTTAAAAGTGCTTAATTAACGTGGCAGGTGTTATGTCCAGAACAAAAGGAACAAGATGAAAAAATAAGTTTGTTTCATTGTACTGCAGGCAGAAGAATTAAAGATATTTCATCTCTCGTTAAGACGTATTTCCCAATTTATTGCCCTAGATGAAAGTTCAGACATTAATGGTATTGCACAATTAACATTGTTTATTTGAAGAGTAAAAGATGACTTCTCAGATGCGGTACTTGACTTGATTCTTTAGAAAGCCAAAACGATGGGAAACCACCTTTTCGAAGCATTCAATCATTGTTGTTTTGAAAAATACGAGTTCGATATACACAAGCTAGTATCAGTTTCGACAGATAGAAAAGAAAGGTTCAATAGGAAGGTTGACAGAAAAAGGAGAGGACGGTATGTTAAATTTTCAATGTATCATACACCAAGAAGCACTGTGTGCTAAAACAGTAAACGTGAAAAGTGTATGAGTTAAAACTTTCGCGGTGAATGTTACTAGTAATTGCTTCTCAGGTGATCAGCCACGTCAAATTTATAGAATTCAAGCTTTCAGCCATTTGATTCTCCATGACCTTCATCAGGGAGTTACCCTGGCATTAGTTCCTGATGGAGCCCATGGAGAATCAAATGGCTGAAAGCTCCAGTTTTATAAATTTGACACGGCTGATCACCCAAGAAGCAATTATTATTATGAAAAATGTAATGGACATTGTGGTAAAAAAAAAAAATAAAATCAAAATGCCTTACCCATCACAAATTAAGACACCTTCTACAGGATTTAAAGGTGGAATATAAAGACATGTTATATCATTGAAATCAGATGGTTGAACAGAGGTAAATGTCTATGGCGGTTTTTCAATTTGCGTAACACAACTCCAGACTTCATGGGGAAAAACGTATGTGTTTTATAATAGTATTGGTATGTTTTATAATATTTTATTACTTGCCAAAAATAGTTTTGCTAATTTATTTACTGGACACACCGATCCCCGAACTAGAAGATGAAAATTGGGTCAGTGACCTAGTTTTTCTTGTCAATATATCAAACCATTTGAATGACTTCTGTTTGCAAGGAAAAATGAGACCATAGTACATATGTACGGCATGATTAAATGTTTTGTGCTAAAAGTAGATACATGGCAAGCAAATTTTATTAATGCTCAGCTTTATTATTTTCCTTTAAAGACAGTATTTCAGTACAAAACTTTGAAAAAATGCTGAAATTCTGGATAAATTGAAGGCAAAATTTGCAAATAGTTACTTCAAAGATTTCAGAAGTTGGAAAATTACTTTTTGTCATTTGCTAGCCCTTTTGCCATAGACAGAGAGAAAGATTGGATTTACAAATTGAAATTGCCGATCTACAGACACTTTCCTTAAAATTCAATGCAAAAGGTTGTAGGGTATAGAAATACATAAATGTGTGTATAAGTCAAAATTTACCTGCCATAAGTTGTTGGCTGGTAGGATTTTTTTTAATGTTTGGGTCAAGCTACATTTGTGAGCAATTGTGAAATCAAAAAGCAGGTCCCGGATAACACACAAAGTAGTGCAACTAAAATTAGCCATGATTGAATCTCCTCCAGACTTCTTAAATGTGGTCCATCAGCATGAATCTCAAGGTTATTATATATTTTCTTGGTATATATAAACAATATAACAATGTTTTAGATGAATTTAGTTATAAAATAGTGATGAAGGCGTGCTCAATGCATCAACGGCAGAGTGCAGTTACAGTTCCTAACTGCACATAGAGTGAGTGCACAGTGCACTGCACATTTTATCTCCTACCACACAACCTCCCCTCTCTGTGGCAGGTAGCATCTCCAAATGTGCCCACCCCTGATTTAACTGATACACACCTTCCTCAGCTGTATGGGATAAGTTGGCGTGTTGCAGGTAGATCGACCCATATACCAATTGCAGGACTGAAAACAGCTACAGGAGCTGTATTTGAAGTGGCCAATACGTTTGGCAGTGCTTTCGCTCAAGTGTCTAGCTCGGATAACTACTCCCCTCAGTTCCTTCCAATCAGAACTCAGGTGGAATCTCAACGCTTCGCGTTTCGTTCTAGAAATGCAGAAAATTACAATTGCCTATTCACCATTTCGGAGTTGGAACATTCTCTTTCATCCTAGCGACTATCAGGACCAGGCGGTATTCATGTGCAAATGTTACAAATGCTCTCTCCTGAAGGTAAGACATTCCTGCTCGAGGTCTATAATCGTGTTTGGGTTGACAGAATAGTCCCAGAAAATTGGTGGGAAGTCACCATTATTCCCATCTTGAAGGCTGGAAAGGACCTTCATCTTTCCTCCAGCTTCTGTCCTATTTACCTCACCAGTTGCATTTGCAAGGTGATGGAACACACGATCAATGGACGATTGTTATGGTGGTCGGAAAGTCGTAACCTACTGACTAAACATGTTGTTAGCTAATGCTGGATTTCTGACAATGAAGTCATTAATCCTCTTGCTCTCCAATATTCTTCACAAGTGGCTGGGCATATTTGAAGGTGGTCTCGGTCCATTTCCTCTTGCAGATCACATAGAGGACAGAGTGGTGAAGAATATATCCCAATACTGTTTAAATGTTTTGCCAGACAATCATGTCCTGTAATCAACCTGAAGGCTGCAACTGCTGTTTTTCGAGGACACTCAGGAATCACTGTTTGAATGTTTGGTAGTTCCCATCTTTTATTCTTTGATTTTTCATAGTAATATTTTGCAATAATTTTTTTGAATTCAGAGTTGACTAATCTTTTAGCAGCATACAATGGCAAATTAACTATAGATTTTTGTACACCGCTGGTACCCTTTTTTGCAAGAAAATCAGCTTTCTCATTACCACTCAGTCCACAGTGAGCCGGTATCCATTGGAAGACTAGGCGTTTTTGAAGTGCTGTTAGATGGCTAAGCATCTTCCAACATTCTATAATAGTTTGGTTTTTTGGTGACAACTTGGAAGTAATTGCTATAATTGCTGCCCTGGAATCTGAGAGAATAACTGCTTGCTGAAAATGTGAAATTCTGTACAAAAGATTTTGTAGGGCCATTCGAATTGCTTCAATTTCTCCATCAAAGTTAGTAGTTCCATAACTTAAAGATTTGTAATAGGAAAAGAGGTGACATGTGACTCCAGCACCTGCTCCATCTTGGTTTGATATCAATGATCCATCAGTATAAATATGGAGCCACTCATGTTCTGGAAATCTAGTATGGATTGTCTCTAATGCCAATAATTTTAGAACACTAGTTGGAGTATCACTTTTTTTTAACTTCTTCTGTCAGGTGTAAATAATATGTGGTGTCTAATGTATGTGTTGGATTGACTTTAGATATGAAGTTTTCCTTTGAATTAGGAAGGTGTACATCCTTCTTGATGTCTTGAATTTTGGAAAGAAAGCTCTCCTGAGTCTTTAGTGTATGTGTAAAATTTCTCTTGTGCCATGTATTGAATGGGAGTCTGATCAACTTTTCGTGTTGAATAAGAGCCGCTTTTTCTATTTCATATTCAATGGGATATTGGTTGGTTAGTATTTCCATAGCTGCTATTGGTGTGGTTTTGATAGCACCTGTAATTAATCTCAGACTGTGGTTTTGAAAGATTTGAATTTTTTTTGTGTTTGCTGTTACAAGAACTTCGCTGCAGTAAGTAAACAATGGTTTTATATATATATATATTATATGTTGTGTTAAGCGTTGCTCTGGAACATCCCCACTTCATTCCTGTTAGACGTTTTAACAGTGAAAGGCGCCTCTCTGCTCTTTGTATTACATTTTCTATTTGTTTGGTCCATGTAAGTTTGGTATCAAATGTAACTCCTAAATACTTTGCTTCCTTTGTTTCTGGTAATTGTTGACCCTCAAAATTTAGTTTTATTTTTAGTGGTTTTTTTCTTAGTGAAAAGATTTGGTAGTTTGATTTTGTTGTATTAACAGTCATTAAATTTTCTTTGGTCCACCTCTGTAAGTTGGTTAAGGATTGTTGCATGGTTTTTTCCAGTTCTGTACTTTTGTTTTTTGGTTTTGAAGTCCACATTACCAAGTCATCAGCAAATAGTGCACACTTCACGCCTGATTCTTGTATTTGTTGTGGTAGATCATTAATAAATATATTAAAAAGTGTAGCGCTGAGCACTGCACCTTGTGGCAAGCCACGGTGTATTTGTTTGTATTTAGATATATTTCTTCCATATCTGGTTGCAATAAAGCGTTGTGTTAGGAAATGACATAGCCATGAAAACATTGGACCTTGTATCCCTATTTTTTTTACTTTCTTTAGTAGTTTTGTTCTGCATATAGAATCATATGCGCTTTGAAAATCAATAAAAACTGATAAATTATCTTCTTTTCTATTGAAGGAGTCTTTGATTTCTTGACTGAGAAGTAAGACTTGTTCATTTGTGGAGTGGAACTCTCTGAATCCAGCTTGACATGGGGATATTAAATTTTGTGATTCTAGAAACCAATTTAACCTGTTTGACACCATTCTTTCCATCACTTTTGCTATTATGCTGGTAAGAGCTATTGGTCTATAATTTTTTATTTCTGATGCTGTTTTGTCTTTCTTCAAGAGTGGGACAATTATTGCTTTTCGCCATTCAGCAGGTACAGTGGTGTTCCAGGATAGATTGTAGAGTTTCAGTAGTTGTTGTGTTGCTGTTTTTCCAAGGTTTTTTATGAACTCTGGATGTATGTGATCTGGTCCAGGAGACTTTTTGTTTTTTAGATTATTTATTGCAATGTTCAATTCTTCCATATTAAAATTTTGAAAAAAGATATTGCATTGAGTGTTAGGATTACATTCTCTTTCTTGTTTCGAATCTTTCTTAAATTCTTTACGTTCCTTTTTATTATTTCTTGTTACTTTGTGTGCATTAGCATAATATTTATTGAATGTTTCGGCTATGACTGCATCATTTACTAACATTTTATTGTTGTGTATGATAGGTGTGCTGTTGTTTTCTTTCCTGTCCTTGACATTTTTTATGAACTTATGAGCTTTGTTACCAACTGTCCTATAATCCATTTTCTCTAAGAAATTATTAAAGTGATTCCTTTTAGCAGTATTAATTTCTTTTTTTAGTGAGGCACATTTCTTCCGCCATATTTGTGTATCTGATATGTTTTTTGTTTGTTCAGCTGTATTTCTAGCTATATCCCTTTGCTTTTTCAGTTCTTCTAACTGGGGGTTCCAAAAGGGTTTGAAATTTTTAATTCTTCCACGAGGAATATGTTTTTTTGCAGTTTCTAGGATGACTTTACAGAATTCTTTGTTCATATGATCTGGTTGGTCATGCAGCTGTGAGTTTGTTTGTTCTTTAAATTTATGTTCTAATTCAGTTTTATATTTGTTCCAATCTGCTTTTTTGAAGTTCCAATACAGATTCGTAAGACCTTGACTGTTATTTGTATTCTCTAGTTTTATATCAGCAATTACCGCTCTGTGACCAGAACTTGGATCTTCTATAACTTGTTTTTTAATTTTTGAAACAATATCTGTTGTAGCTAACAAGAGGTCTGGGTTACTGCCCGCTCCAGAATAATGTATGAAGGTTGTGGGATCTTCTTTACTATAAATCAGTTCAAAAGTTGTGGTATTCAAAAATTCTTCCACTATCTTCCCTGTAGAATCCACTTTTTCATAACCCCATCTTTTGGAATGGGCATTGAAATCCCCAATTACGATTGTTTTATTTAATTGGTCAATAAGTGAGAGATCCGGTACATTCCTGGGAGGATTGTAAATACTGTATAAATGTAGATGTGTTTTGTTATCCCACAAATTTAGCTTGTGTTTTGTTATCCCACAAATTTAGCTTTATTAATTCACTTTTATCTGTGTTATCCATTTCTTTAACAATTTCAAAGGAGGTTTTAATATCCTTTTTGACTCCAACTAATATTCCACTACTTATCTGTCTATTTTTGGGTAGTAAGTGCAGTAAAAATCCAGTAAAATTGAAGTATTTAAGTTGGTCATTTGTTAGATTTGCTTCTTGTATTACAAATATATCAATGTTATAATCAAATACAATTTTATTCAGTTCTACTTTTTTTGTTTGTGTGAGACCACCCGCATTCCATTGTAGAAGTCTGATGTTAGATCTTCTATTAGTATAATGTTTTGGTTCTCGAGAAGTAGTCCCCGCCCGGAGATCCGAATGGGGACTATTTTAACTCAGGAACATTTTACCCCTCGAGTCATATTTCATAAAAAAAGAGAGCAATAGCAGTAATAGTAACCGTTTTTTAGAGAGCACCATATTTTTATGTTTTGGCGGTCACATCGCTCTCTCACAACCCCCAGAATGTCTGGGGGACCACACCTGTCGTTGGTTTACGGGTCTCACCGACCTGATCGGGAGTTATCAAAATAAATTCACTGACTAAACATACAGTGTGGTTTTCGATGACACTGTTCAACTCTAGACCATCTTGTGTCAATATTGGCACAGATAATGGACGGACTTATAAAGAACTGTCAAACCGTTGGCATATTTTGCGATCTTGGGAAGGCTTATGATACATGCTAGCGAGCAGGGATTCTACACTGCATGTATAACTGGAACATACATGGACGCCTATCGTTTTTCATTGAGGAGTTTATGAAAGACTGATTTTTCCAAGTAAGGGTCAGGTCGAATTTTGCTAATTCTTTTGTTCAGGAGGAGGGAGTACCTCAGGGTTCGGTACTAAGTGTCATGCTGTTGGCTATAGCAATTAACTCCATCTGGAAATGTGTTCCACATGGAATTCCATCATGCTTATTCGTGGATGACTTCACTGTCTGTTGTAGAGGGTGGGCCAAAAGTCGCGATCGGATATTTTCTAAGTTTGTGTAGCAATAATAAATTTTCACAAGTGATGTAAAAACGTTATTTATTTATTGATTGCTGCACTAATAAGGAATGGAAATATGAAAAGATAAATATAACTGGCCCAATCAGCCAGGGCCTGTATGGACGATAACTCTCATTTTTCATCCGATGTTCTTAGGATTTGCATTTCCACCGATCTTTCCTTGTTGATTTCTTCGGCGAATGCTCCAATGATTCAGACAGAAGGTTACATGATCACTGCAATATTTTTAGGTCCTCCTCTGCGTTTTGCATCCAATACAGAGCCTGTTGAGAAAATCTTCTTTCCCAGTTATCGGAGATTAGCTTCACTGGGAGCTGCTTTATTGAAACAAAGAAAGAAGTTTTCTCTGATTTCTTCATACGTTTCGCCAGTTCGTTCCTTTTCATGAACCCACACACTAATGTTGAGACGTTCATCAATTGTATATTTGCTCAATCATTGCTTACAACACAAACAGCGTTTCACATTGACGTCAACTAATAACCCGCAAAAAAAATCTGACTTGCTGCTGTAACATAACAATGCCCGTGCTCTATTGGAAAATTGACAGACTAATGCAACAAAAAGTATATGAAGGGAAAAAATATCCCTTTCAACCAATGAATAGTTTTTAATTTGTTTTCGGTTTGGGAAAGTGAGTTATTTTAATATAAACATTACCCAATCGCAACTTTTGGCCCACCCCATTATTTCTCAGCACACAGCGTTCTTACAACACTGCCTGCAGCACTGTTTAGACAACCTTCAAGAATGGGGCTCAGAAAAACGGCTTCCATTTCTCAACCGAGAAGTCAATCTGCATTAATTTCTGGTGCCGTAGGAGATGATTGCCACCTTTGCTCCATTTCGGTTCGGACTTATTTCCCTTCACAGAGGCGACGCATTTCTTGGGGTTGATCTTGGATAGGAAGCTTAGTCATTGGATGTAGCACAACTAAGAGCATGATATGACCGTTCCCTGAATATCTTGCGAGTACTAAATGGCAAATTGTGGGGAGCGGATCAGACAATTTTGCTGCAAATGCATTGCGCAGTGGTCCAATCCAAACTTAACTATGGTGTATTGTTTATTCATCAGCACGACCATCTATGCTGGGAAGATTTGACATAGTCCATAACAGTAGCATACGCATGGAAATAGCTTTTCCAACAAGCCCAGTTGGTAGCCTTTGCGCTAAATTTGCAGAACTTCCTCTGCAACATCAGTGTGAGATTCTCTTAGCAAATTATGGTTGTGTGCTTAGATGTATGCCTAAGCACCCAACATTCGCTGCTTTTTTCACCATCACGCTAAGAGAATTGTATAGGAAAAGCACACTTAGTCTAAGCCAGCGGGTTTTCCTTTCCAGGAACTTCTAAGGAAGCTTGAAATTGAGATGCCAAAAATGTTTCCCAAGGGTGAGAAGCTCTACCCCACTTGGTTACCTGGCGCGCCCCATGTTGATCTTGGGATGACCATACACCGGAAGTTCACAATGCCTATTTGCAGTACCCACACATTTTTTAGAATTTTTTTCAGGCTGCACTGACCGATGTTTTATCTACACCGATGGATCGAAGAACACCAGCAGTGTTGGATGTGTATATATTTATGGAACCAAACCACATACATTCGGTTTCCATAATAGCACTTCCATTTATACTGCAGAGCTGTATGCAATATACCGAGCTGTTCTATATGTGCACCATCGTAAATTAGGTGACTATCTGATTGAGTGAGTCCTTTAGCACACTTCAGACCCCTGTGAGTTGTGCAACTCCCATCCTATTGTACAACATATCCATGTTTTACATACTTCTGGCATTGACGTGTGTGCATGGATTCCTGGTCACGTAGGTTTGCCGGGGAATGAAATGGCAGATTTGGCAGTAAAGGCGGCAACCACAGAACTTAGTATTACCATCTCATGTGTTACTTCGGAAGACTTTAGGCTTGAAGTGCAGATAGTGGTGCTGTCATGCTGGCATGAAGAGTGGTCAGCTCTCCGCGGTAATAAGCTTAGAGAAGTGAATGAACTTCCAATAAACTGGGTAACTTCTTGCATATCTTGTTGCAAGGAGGTTAACCTAGCTCGGTTGCGAATTAGCCACATTTTTCGCTTGGTTACCTATTTAAACCCCGCCCTGCTACTCCTTGTCTGCTGTGCGACAACCTTTTGTCAGTCTGTCACATGCTGTTAGTGTTCCTCTGTAGCGCACCTTCAAGACTGCACCTGCCTGCCAGACTTGCAGAGGTCTTGGTGGACAACAAAATATCGATGGAAAGAGTTTTTAGATTTTTAGCGGAGTGCAACATGAGTTTGAGAATTTGAAACTTTTGATACCTAGTTTTTATACTCTTTTGACATCTTTGTCACTTTGTTTAAATTTTGGCTTTTGCCGCTTGGTTTCATATATTTATGTATATTTATTTTCCAATTTGCTAGTAATTTTGTTTTTGATTGAAGTTTATATCTGTCTTTTGCCATGAATTGTTTTTAAGGGTGCTGATGACAATCTAGTTGAGCACCCTTCAACTTATATCTCCTCCTCCAGCCAACTTTTTTTTTTTTTTTTTTTTTTTTCCCCTAGAAGTTCCAATTCTACCTCTCAAGCATTGCCCATACACGGGTTGTGTGTTTAAAAACACCAGCAATGAATTTGTTGGCATAAATAAGTAATAATTACCATCTAAAGGTTGTAAATCCTGGGACATAAAGTACTTATGATAGTAAGTTGCCTTTGGAGTAATTGTCTCTGATGTAAGACTCCCTTAGTGGTTTAATTAGGAAATATATGAATCGACTGGAGAATTCAATGTCATTCTGGCAGGTTGTCACAGTAACTTAATGGTTACAACACCTACCTGTTAAGCGGAGGGTCAGTGTTTCAAATACCAGTTGTGGAATTGAATTTTTCAGTTCCGATTCTACCTCTCTTTTCTATGTTTATTTCACCTAACTGTTTTAATGGTTTTCCTTTAGTATGTCTTAAAATTTTTCATACCTTTTTACTGAGTACAAATGAGCCTTTCCTACTAACATGCTACCCATCTCTACCTAGGTAGGTGTTATCACAAAACTTGTGTGGATTCACATATATCACCTTTTGTTCATCACATACAGCTTTAATGGACTTTAATCACTCCATCATTCTATGAATCACTAACACTTGTTCTGTATACAATACCATGCCCAAAATATCTGCTACGTCCTCCAACATAGTGTCATATCTGACAGTAAGTTAATTAAATGGGTGAAATGATGCTTAAATGAGCCCAAGGTCCATAGAGCTTTAAGTTACCCGACATTCATCTTCTCAGGATAAGCGAAAACCTTGGAAAAAACCTTATCCTGATAACACACCATAAGCAAGATTGGAACTCAAGACTTCTTGGACATGAAGCAGACACACTACCACCAGGCAGGTTCTTTTGCTACAGGGAATTGTGCATTTACAGTTCGTATAGGTTTTTTTTGTATCGTTTTGAAGTACTTCTGGTGTTACATTATGCACCGTTTGTTTGCACATACAACATTATTGCATTGTATTCCACTATTTTTTCTTGTTTTACAGCCTCAATTTTCCCCATTTGTGAGGTTAGTCAGTTGAGCAATTCATACATTTTCTAACTTCTGTTTTAGTTGTTCCATTTACATTCTTCATTATGAAATCTCCTATGAGCAGGGGCTTCTTTTTGGCATTTCTTTTTGTATTCTTCACTTTGTCATAGATATTCATCTTACTTGCAGCCATGTGCTAATTTAATGACACTAATTTCTTAGGTGTTTTGGTTTTGTATTATTGTCCTCTTCATCTAGCATGCTGAACCTATTTTGAATAGGAAGTAATACTGTCATTCTTCTGTGCCACTTGAATATTTTTTTTAAATTTACTGGGCCTACCCTTTACAACTTCTGTATAGGTTAGGTCAGTTTCCCGATCCCGTATTTTTAACATGCTTTCAATGAGCTTTGTGTTTTTCTCTCTTAGACTTAATTTAATTTTTTGCTTCATTTAAGTGCTTATTAAGTACTTGTATTACTCTGAGTAAAGAGAATGCACTTTAATATTCTCATTGTTTACTGACTTTGCAGCCATATTTATGTTTGCACTTTATTAATAGACATACTCTGTAACATATTGCAGGAAGTAGCCATATCCTTGTGCCTTATGATGCTACCATGCAACTAATTAATATATACAGAACTCCTGAACCTTGTTACCATGAATCTTATGCCATGTTTACTGCTTAAGTAACATAAGGAAGACATGTTTGCTCCAACATTGACAGCCTTAATTAGTGTGTGTACCATATTAGTAATGCAGCGTAAGAAATCCTGTGGAAATCATGAATGATGTAGGCACACAGCAGATAATGGTGGCAGTAGCCATTGAAACAATTGTACATAAGTAACATAACCTAGTAAGTGGAACTAAAGTGTAATCATCCTACTCGTAAATTTTAACTAAACATGAGTTCATTGCAATAACCAGAGCTAAGAAAAATGCACAAGAACTCATGAATACAACACCTTGAACTAGTAAATATTCAGTGTGGAGGCAATTTAATAAATGTAACAATAAATTTAGAATGTACAGAAAATAAGACATATTGGTCACTTTCAGAAACACTGGAAGTGCTGGACAGGACCAACCTCTTCTTATCCATGTTTTGAACACCTTTTCTAGCAGCAAAAGTTGAACCAGTCTTATATTTGTGAAAGTTTCATCAAGCTGCCAGTCAGTTTAGAACAGTAAATTAAGCAGTTCTATCAAAATGAATTTGGAGATATTAACCCTTTCAGTTCTGGTGTCCATGATCATGGACATAGGCATTTTTTTCCTATTTGTACTAGTTTTAACTGTTTTTATGCTATATTCCTGTTATACTGTCTGTCACCAGTTAAACATACGTATTTGAGACGTTTTGAATTGTAAAAAATTATTTTTTTTTTGCAATTTATATTGTAGTGTTTTTGTTTTTGTTTTTAAGAAAAGATGCAAAATCTGTGCAACCGCAGTCAAATGATACCCCGTCATCCATGCGTGCCATCACACCGATTATTTTACGTGGGCCCTCCCCGTCCTTTACCACAGGCACATTTGACTGCGGTTGCCAAGATGCGGACTCACGACCTCAGGCTTTGAGTGCGTGGCCAGTGCACTACGTGTTGCCTTAACGATCATGGCTATTCAAGTCAGCAGGCTGAAGGTGTCCCAGACCGCCTAATCTAAACCGGTTTCAAATTAGAGGAAGAACGGCATAAGTAGCAAAATCACTCAGTACTGAAAGGGTTAAGACAGTGCAGTTCCAGCAATAAACTATTCGTGTTGAAATGTTTGGACTAGAGAGAGTGCCCATTGACATTCATTTCTTTTAGCTTCAAGTGAGCTTTGTTCATCTTGTTTATATTGGTGGTATACTTGGTTTGGTTCTTTTGCTTTTCTCTGCCGCCCTCATTTTTTTCCTTTTCTTTTTGTTTTTAATAGCTGTTTAATGAAATGTAATTTGTTTTGTTTTTTTTTTTTTTTCTTTGTGCTAAGCAAATTACATTCAAATATTACGACCCAGGCTCATTGCCTACCATATATCCTATTTGCATTTTAAAGAAATAAATCCTTTTTATTAAGATCTAATGATTATTTTAGGTAACTATGTGTTCTCTCTTTTCACTGCCCAATTCTGCTTGTCTTTTACTTATCAAAACTGACCTAATTTCTAATTGCCACAACAGAACAAACCACTTATGGCACATTTTCTGCTGACTTTAAACCATTTTTCAGAGAGAAATGCTTTTGTCCACATCTGTCCTTTTACATGAAAATATATGTTCAGTAACCTTATTGCCACATTGGTCCTAAGTTATATCACATTTCTTCTTCTTTAGCTGATTACCCTCCCCTTGTAGGACTTACACCCCCTAGAACTCTTAAGGCACGCCTTTCTGGGAGCAGAGGAACCTATGGACCGGACAGAGTGAAGACCTGGAAGTGGATGGTCAGTCAAGCACCAGGTATGAAATGCAGGTGAAATCGAGAAATAGAAAGATGATGGAGCAATTGGTGGAATGAGTGGTGGGGTAACCCAGAGAAAACCTGCCCAGATGCCACTTTGTCCACCACAAATACCACATGCAAGTCCCTGGGATTAAACCTAGGCTGCCTAGGTGGTAGGCGAACAATCTATTTGTTTGGCCTCAGCACTGCCTATATTTTATTTAAATCTTTAATCTCCAAACACCAATTCTTAGCCATGCCATACCCTCTTGTTCTTTTTAATTTACCTTATCTATATGTTTCCCTTTCCTATGATCTCCTATCTGAGCATAGAAAGCATATGAGCTCTTATCTGCTATTGCACTAAGAGTTTTTGTGTTTCTGTCTTTCTTGCAACTTTCCAAAACCCCTTGATGTGGTTTTCCCTTCTCTTCTGTAACTCTCCGAAGTCCATTAATTTCCAAGTTATTTTGAAGAGTTTTTACCCATTCACTGGTTTTTAAGCTCTTCTCTTGATATTCTAAACATTGCGTTAGGACATTAGTGTTATCTAGATTTAGGATTTTGTACCAATATTTCAATACTCTCTCCATTACCACCCCTTTCTTTGCCACTCTTCATCTCAATTTGAGCTACCTGCCTTACAATTGCAGAGGGTAATCCAAGTAATAGTTTGACACCCTGTATCCAGCCTCCACATTTCTATACCATACAGCATTTTAGTCTCAACCACTGTGTTATAGATTCTTTTTAACCATGACCTCTGTGCCTGGTATTCTATTTTTATATGCTCTGATGGCTACCATAATACATTTCCCTTTATCTTGTACTAGCTTTTGTTTTTCCCATGAGCCCCCTCCACCAATTTCAACTATGTTATGCACCTTATACTCTATGCTCTTTTTTTCCATTTCTTGTATTCTTAATGTTCCTCCTTTCTTGAGTATTAAATGTATGTCTTAGCTTGATTCACTTTTAATTTCTGTTTCACAGTATTTGTGCATTGCTTCTAAGAATTGTTTAAGACCATTGGTTGTGACTGAGGCTACCACCCAGTCATTCACAAATAATAGCCCAGGAATCTGTATGACAGTGACTGGCATTAAGTTGTCCTTACTAATCTACTAATGTATCATTAATAAATAAAATGTAACTGGGCTTAATTTTCAAGTCTTGCTGTAGCCCTTTATTTTGGTTTAATTCTTTAGTTATTATTCCTACCTCAGTTCTCATGCAAAAGGTATTCATTCCCTTTGTACAAGGCTCTAATAGTATTCACCATAATCTACACATACCCTAGTTAAATAATTTGTCACAATAATGGCAATTCAACTCGGTCATACACTTTCTCTAGACAACAAAGGCTATACACCAGGTGAGTCAGCTGCCCCTTATTTTTTGGATGGCAGGGCACCCGTAAAACTGCATGTGCACTTTAAGTCTAGTTTTGTGCTTATTAAGACATATTGCTTGATGTCCTTAGATGAATGCACAAAATTCAGAGAAACAGCAGTTTAAGGGACAGAACGTATTCCTCTCTAAAGTACACCTCAAAAAGCTAGGACTCATTTACTGAGAGCAAGTTCCAGGTTTCCAGCTGACTTAACAAACCTTTTATTACAGTATACTTAGCAATGTAATTCAGTTAATGCCTCTGATAAAACAGACCTATAATATGAATACACTAACAGCCTCAGTTAAAAAGAAAGTGGTGATTTCTTTTACTTAGAGCTGGGGTTGGTTACTCAAAGTTAGAGGCCTGCTTCATCCACCATAGACCCTTACAGTCAAGATGCACATATTAAATAATGGTTTATTTAAATTTTTCATAAACTAGGTCTCGTACATCACAAATAACATGCATAATAGCTTTTGCCATTTAGCTAATATTAAAAAGCTCAGCAAAGGATTAAAGCTGTCTTAAAAGGCTAAATTACGCATAAAAAGTTGCGAAGTGACAGTGGCCCAGCTCAGCATACAGGTTCTGTGGTTGAATTCGGAATGTACTGTGTTGAGCCTCCAAATAACTGAATAGCATCCTGTGCGCTAACCACAGGGATACAGGTTTGCATCTCAGCATTGTGCCTCTTTTTTTTAATGCTCATCAAAACTGGAGACTGAATTCACAATCTAATTTTAAAGTCTATCATTTTTGGTTGTCTACATTTTGTAATAGAATAGGTATATTGAGTTCTGCCCCATTGGACTGGCATGATGTAGTGTGTTATTATGAATGCCAACTCCATTCTCCACACATACGCTGTTGCACAATATTTTATGCCAGTCCTTCATTGTGCATTCGACAGACGAGTACATAGATATGCTTTTGATATACAGAGAAGTAAAAGCCAATGCACAAGCAACTCAGTGTCTATACCAGGAGAGATATCCTAATAGACAACAGTGATAGGTACCATAAGGTGGAAATAAAATGATTACAAAATAATAACAGCTTTAAAAATAATTGTTCAACCAATGTGAATATTACACAGTACAAAAAATTAGTACATGCAGGAGATTCGCACTACCTCCACAACAGATGGATTACTTCTAAATCGTGCACTTGTTCCAACTGAGCTATCTAGTATCTTGAGAAATAAACATTCCGTAACATGTGGTCCCATTGTACATTTATAGTGGTGCAAACAGCTGTTTAATGAAAAGTATATTAAAAGGCGATGTGCTCTAACATCTACATTAGTACTAATTTCATCGGGTATGTAACCAAAGACATCCATGTTAAATATTTGGGTAGAACCTGGCATTAGTAGCCAATGTTTTCATGTTAAGAGTATAAAATACGATTAAATAAAACTGGAAAATAAGGGACAGCTGACTCACCTGGTATAACTTGCCTCTTTGTCTTTTAAATATTTATCTGCTAGTGTTTTTATGATGAATATATTGTTGACTGTTCTCTCCCTCTTCTGAAACATATTTGCAATTCTGAACGAATATTATGCTCTTCAATCCAATTTTGTTTTCTTCTTGCCAAAATGCCTGTTAATATTTTTCCTATATTTGATAATGCCATACCATGATAACTGCTTGACCTGTTGACATTGCACTTTCCTTTATATTTGGGTGGGTAATATCTTTCCTCTAGTTCTCTGGCACCTAACCTTTGATTTTTAATTGCAATAAAGGCCTCTGTTATATCCTTAATTCTTTCTGCATTAGAACCCCAATCTTTAATAAGGTCAGAATACAATCCATTGTGCTTGCTTTATTTTTTCTTCATTAGGAAAACTATTACTTCAACATCCAAAATCTCTTTACCTGGTGAAAGGTACTGCTTCGGCCATACGTTAACCAGGGATTCTACATGATGAGTGTAACAAATATGTCCAATACAACCCTTGTCAATAAAGAGCAGTTTTGCCAAAAACACGTTTTGTGTCAAATATTTGGAGTCATCTAGCTTCTTGATGAGCAGATATAAATTGTTTGTTTCACTGTCGCATAAGTATTGTGTGAACAATGCTGTAATGCCTTTTTAGTGTAATTTGAATGACTTTAGCCACAATTTAATGTTAAAATGTCATGCAAGGTTTCATTTCTAAGAGAAACGTAGCAACATCTTGTTGCATGTTCTCACTCGGGTGGTTGAACAGCCAGTACATTAGGCTGAAGGGGAGGTTAGGGGAGGCATCACAGACGTTACTAAAGTGAGCATCAAATTGCGAGGGAAGGGAAGGGCAGTTAACATGTTCTCGTGCCAGGTATAAGCTGTGGTGGGTTGGGTGGCAGCTTTAGCAGGTTCTACAATTGGAGACTAGAGCCAAATAATTTTAATAGGGACAATGGCCTATGCCTGAGCACATCTTGGACAGGAATACTTAAAAACAGAGGGAGAAGAGCTGCCAGCCCTTCTCCGGACCAATCAGTGAGTGTTGGTCTCCCATTGACCTGTGCCACTTATACCTGCCCCTACAACTGAGGCATGTATATATGTTGTCTGCCATAGCAACTTCATAAATTACACGGCAGGTAACCCAAGAAGCTCTAACCTTATTTATAATCACTGTGAAAGCTTCAAATCTTGTTTAATCAATGTTCTGCAAGACCATGGTTTTGAGATGGGCATTTATTGATTATTCATTTCCTGATGATGGCCCTGGAGTTTAACAGCCAAAAACTCTAGCAACTTCATAAATTTTACACGGCTGGTAACCCGAGAAGCTCTAATTAGCTAATAAGCTCTGGATGGCATGGGATTGCTATCTCTGTATGTTAGCATTGTTTTAACCCTATAATATGTGGTTTTTATTTTCATTTTTCTACTTAATTGTAGAAAACTGAATCTTCATTATTACTTTAACGAATTTCTGTTTGAATTTGCCTGAGATAGTGGCCATCTTAGCAGTATGGTAAATGTACTGGGTTAGTTTTGTTTACATCTGAGGACAGTGCTGGCCTCAAAGCATATGCTGCCGATGGCGTGTGTGAGGGCTCAGCATTGTCATTTATATTGCCAAAAAATGAACATTTTTACAAAATAATTAAACCTTCTGAAATGAAACTTAGTATTTCATATTTCTTATGCCAGCATCTATTAGCCAGGTTATTCTGGCCAAAGCAGTACCTTCCACCCTGTATAGTTATTTTAATTTCTAGCATTAGTGTCAAAATTTTATCACAGTCCCCTTTGTATAAGGTTCCAAGGTATACCATCCATTCACCTGACTTGATATTTGGTTTAGTTATATATTTCCTATAGATTCATTTTATAATCCTACACACCCTACTACCATCATTTTCTAAGTCCTAAGCAACTTATTTCCTTGTTCCTTGCTCTATTTTGCTTTCATTTGTTCTCACAGTAAGTTATAGTGGCTTTTCCCTTGCCAGATTATTCCTTAGCTTTCTCTCCTACTTCCCTCCATTTAATCAACTCTTTCAATACCCTTTTGGCCTACCTAAAATTTTCATTAAACCAGTTTTCCAGCTTTTCTTTTGCTCTCTCCATTTTTACTTCTCCTGCACTATGCATTATAAAGATTAAAATATTGATTGTACTCTGAATATCATATTCCTTAGTCATATAACTTACCTCATATTGTCAGATTTGATCATAATTTGAATGCAGTGGCTGCTTAAATTTACTACCTTGTTCCTCTTTCTATTTAAAACTACTCTATTCTTTACAGCACTCTAGTTTCTCTGAATTTGACTATCTTTTTGATGTACTTTAATTTCGATAATCAATGGAAAATGCTCAATATTGCTGTTTAAATTACAGACCCTAAACAATACTTCATATTGATTTGCCACAATATGCAGTCTATTACACTTGGTCCCTCGCTACTCATATGTAAACTCTCCTGTTTGTCTTCACTGAATTTCCCATTTTATAGGTCTAGCGAGTCCTGTTCACAAAATACACGTAATTTTTCACATCCTGTATCTACAAACTTATTTTTGCTGCAGCTGATCTCTTGCTTGTTCATTATTTTGTTACTCTTCCAAACATTCTTGCAAACCACATAATTTTTCCCTTACTAAAATCCCCTAGTATCATCACATTTGCATTTGCATAATTTTCTCTTAGCCTATCAATGGAGGAGGACATGTAGGTTTAAGGGCGCTCAACTGCATGGTCATCAGTGCCCTTAAAAGCATATGATGGAAAATGCCAGATATACACCTCAATCAAAAATAAAATTACTACTAAAAAGGAAAATATATACATACACATACAAATCACAGCGACAAAAGCCAGAATTAAAACAAAGTGATAAAGATGCCAGAAGAGCATAAAAATATATATAGTTTCAAATCCTCACATGAGCATTGGCAGACATTTTTCCGGGGGGCACATGTTTGAAATTTGCAATCAGATAATATTAATTCATTATTTTATTATCAAAATTTATATTTGTTGCATATAACCATAGTAATTGATTGCACATTAAGTTGACCAACTTTCAAGGGGGGACGTGCCCCCCCCCCCCTTCGCGACGCCCATGAATCCCCACTTATGTTACACTCTGCTAAAAACTTAAAAACTCTATCAACTGCTGTTTTGTCATCCGCTAAGACCTCTGCAAGTCTGGCAGGTAGCTGCAGAGAGTCTCAAAGGTGCACTATTGAGAAACACTCTAGCAGCTCATGATGGACTGAGAAAAGGTTGTTGCATGGTGGACAAAGAGGAGCAGGGTCCATTTAAATAGGTAACCATGCGAAAAATTGCAGTGGCCAATTTGCAACCGAGCCAAGTTAACCTCCTCGTGATGACATGTGAGAAGTTCAGCCAGTTCATCGGAAGTTCTTTCACTTCTCTAAGCTTATTACCGCAGAGCTGACACTTTTCATGCCAGCATGACAGCACCGCTCTCTGCACTTCAAGCCTAGTCTTCCAAAGTAACATAACAGATGGTAGTACTGGGTTCTGTGGTTGCCGCCTTCACTGCCATATCCACCATTTCATTCCTCAGCAAACCTACATGACCAGGAATCCATGCACACCACGTTAATGCCAGAAGCATGTAAAACATGAAGGGCATCCTGGATACGTTGTACAGCTTGTGAAGGCTCTGAAGTGTGCCAAGGGAATCACTCAAAATCAGGCAGTCACCCAATTTACGACAGTGAACATATAAAACAGCTCAGTATATTGCATAGAGCTCTGCAGTACAAATGGAAGTGCTATTATGGAAACTGAATGTATGTAGTTCGGTTCCATAAACATAAGTATATCCAACACGGCTGGTGCTTTTGATCCATCAGTGTAAATAAAATATCTGTCATTGTAGCTTGACAAATTCTAACCTATCATTGTCTTTACTCTGATGCTTAAGCAGGTCCAGGTTATGGAACTGCAAAGAACTAGGAGGCTTATAAATTATATCTAAATATATTATATCATTTCCACGTAGACCCTTATTTGCCAGTATAACCCACAATACTTCCTTCCTCCTAGACCAAGTTTCGTCAATTCCTTCACTCAATTTTTTCCTGATGAATCCTATACCTTCCGAAGGTCTTTCCTTTTTAACAATAACTTCTCCCCTTATCCTTGCGTAGATAAAATTATTTACTTCTATCTCTTAACTTTGTTTCTGCTGCTGCCAAATAATCTTTGTCTATAACTGCTTCAGATTTCGTGCACATATTCTGTTTTTTAGACTCTCGCAGTAACCTAACCTTACTTTCCCCATGCCCTATTGTGAACCGCTTAGTTAATTCCTTTTCCTGTGGCACCTCTTTGTTTTTGTAATATGAGTAAACTGCCATATTCTGAGGAAATTATGCTTTCCCTTTCCCTCTATGATGAACTTCAACCACTACATGACCTCCTTCCCATCTGCTAGGTCATGTGCTTTTTCTGTATGATACATTTGCCTGGGCTTATCCCACACTATATTCTGACATCTCAGCTGCCTCTGTTCTATACTCACTACTTTGTTGCTCAGTGCTATTTCCACTTCCTTTTTCTTCATTTGCTGTATTTGCCTCACAAGTTCACCTTTTTTTCCCAGTTCATGGACTTTGATTTTCCTGCACTCATATCTGCTGTTAACCATGACTACTTTAATTTTCTGCTGACTGATGTATGCTGTTTTTCCAAATATTCTTCTTTCATCTTTTGTATGATTTCTTGTTGGATTGTTCTTAGGCTTAGCGATAAATATTTATAAATATGCTCTTTCTTAGTTTGTGTGTTTTGAGCACTGCATACACCAACTGCAATGTATAGTTGACGCACTCTTAGTTGGTGATTGACATTTCCTGGCCACGTGCTAATGTGTTCAGAACATTGCACCAGGGAAGAAGGAGCAGGTTAATACGTCACTCTGGTCTCATAAAAACAACTGAAAGCACCCATTAGAGACAAGCTGTCCTAAGCAGTTTCCCTAGCAACGAAAGGCACATTCGCGGGGTTGCCAAAATTAACATTGAATGCCACGTGTTTTCCATATACAGCACAACAACATAATTGCTTTCCAGGAAAGTTACCTGTAGCTAAAGTATGCTATCATGTTACAGCATAAACTAGTGAGTTGTGACTTCATGTACCTACCACATCAGTTTACTTGTTTCACGTACACTGTTTAGTTTGTGAATTGTGGCTATTAAGGTGACATTTACGAACACAAAATTCAGTGATAATTGTTTTGGGATAGAATCAAGCCAGTTTTAAGAAAGATACTTTATTTGTGTTTAGCACAAATGCACTAGTTCTGTTACAAGGGCGGACATTTTATGTAACTATGTCTAAATTTTCTTAGCAACCAATGAAGCAAAAGAAAAACTAAAAGCTACAACCATATGTTACCAACTGCTACCGAAACTCGCTAAACTATTTGCATTCACCAACATCCTCCCACCTTGCAATTTAAAACATTAACTTGTAAATTGCATACAACTTTAAATGTATGACAAATGTAAATCTCTATTACAGTTTCAAAATTTCACAACACAAATTTATGTTACAAGTTCAAGCGTTCAGGAACTTTCACCTTCCTACCCACTCCTGTTGTTCTCATATCCTTGGCACTCACCAAGTCTGGCACGGTGGCTGGTGTAACATCGCACTTACTCAACTCCTTTGTTTCATTGGAGGGGATCTCCAATGGATACAGTCTTTGAAAAGGTCAGACTCTTCTCCACTGGCTGTCTTCACTCGAACCACTCTTGATATTCCATCTGCTCCTGGGTATAACTCCAAAATAATTTCTAGGGGCCAGTTGATACATTTCATGGAGTCATCTCCAATCAATACATCCCCTACACCGACAGCATGCTCCTTCCGTTGGCCTCTGTGGATCAGTAGAGCTAGTATTCCTGTCTAAACCTAGGTCTTAAATCTTCCCTTTGCAGCTCAGAAAGTTGGTCTGTCAAGTTACATTCCTGTTTCTCCCAGGATGCTTGCTGTGCACTGCTAGCTGTTTGCAACAATTGTATCTGCCTCAAAAGAGGCTGTGTCACTGCAGATACAGATTGTGTTGATCCCTCATTTCATGCCTCTGCTCTTTCAACCCGTGCTAGGAGGTCACTGCATTCCTGTCGTAAACTTGCCTCACATTTGGGATGTTCCTCCTCAGCTCCCCTCAGTTTTAATCTGAAGTCTTCGACGTGAGCCACCAACTGCTCCTGCTCCTCTTTTGCCAACTGTCATGCTTCTTCCAGTTCTGCCAACAATTCTTGTTTTGTTAACTCTTTGCTTCGCATCATTGTTCTCCCATCAGACTGAACTGCTACTGCAGATATTAAATTAAAAGTGACCTATATATTTGCATAATTATAGTATCTTTTACTGACTGAAATAATGTGTTTAATTAATAACTTATTTGATATTGGTTTGCAGTAAATACGATATAAGTTTTATTTCAACTGTTTATAACGGAAAAAATCAACCCCGTTGAAGGGAAACATATGCACCCCTTTGTAACACATTTTTAATATTCCACAATATTAAAGAAATTAAATTTTGCTACTTTAGAATATTAACACCAGACAAAAATATCCTAAAGTTAGCTAAGATAAATTAAAATAATTTCTGCGAAATTTTATGGTACTCAACCTTAAAAAGTTTACATCCCTGCCATTATTATATTGAAGATATTGAAGCTGGCCCATAAAATGTTATTCACACTATGCTGTTGCACAGTAAAAATGTTCTATATACACTTATGCTTATTAATGTTTTGGTATGTACACCCCATGTTAGTTTTGAATTTCCGCCCCCCTCGCTTGATGATAACTGAGGAAACACCCAGTTCTACACAAGGCAATGTCACACTGTTTGCACTTGTACTGTGACTGTATGCCACGACCTGATTGTGTTTTTCTTTTCTTCACGATACACTGTACACACAATTTCACCCGGCCTAGAATTTTTACAAGGGTGTGAAGAGAACTGGGCACAGGGGTAGCAGAAGGAAGGCTATGCGAAATCCCACTCGCTTGCGGGACGTGAAGTTTGCAATTAGCTGTCGCACCAAATTCTGCCTGTAGTGAAGAACCCTGTTGCCATGAGCTGTAGAAGCAGGTCTGTTTGAAATGTCGTATATTATAAAACTATTAACAATGGCAACATTCACTACAAAATGGAACAAGTATTTCCACCATTTTTTTTAGGCCAGCCGACACCGTAACACTCCCTCCTTTGGTTTGCGAGATCAATCCCTGCCATATTACGTGTGTAATTTATCACTGCATTAGGGCAAGGTATTTTTATTTGTTCTCTCCCCCTGCCACTCTTCCTGTGTACCTCTCCATCTGTTCTAGGATCTGAATTGGTGGATAATAAAAGAACGTCCCTGTTATCATGCCAAACTACTGCAGTTACACCTTCATGTTGCAGTTTGCAAGATTCACCCTTTTTCAGTTTTAATTGTTTTGACCAGTCTTTCCTTCCGGCACGTGTTGTACCACACGAATGCTAATGGCTTCATTGCCAGATGCAAGGCACTAGAAAACAACAACATAGAATGATTTACACCTACAGGGGAAGAGAATACTTCTAATTCATTGAAAGACAAATTGGAGGTCCACTGTGCAGGTACTAATTTAGTTTTAGTTTGCTTTGCATTAATTTTAGCCAGCTGTTCTGCTACCTGTTCCTCAGCACCTTCACTGTCACTTTGTTCCTTGTCACTGTCTTCCTCTGACTCGCCAAACCAAGATTCATCAGAGCTACTTTCGCGATCTAATTCCTCATAAACTGCTGCAATTATTTCCTCATCTGTTACCAAAACCTTATCACTACGGCACTTACTAGCCCGTGATGTACTTGGAACGGCCTCCATGGTACTGAATTAGCTGTAAATGCGTCAGAAAACTGCTTACTTACACGACTGCACTCAGCTCTAAGAAGTGTTATTTATAGCTTGGTATTAGTTTCTTTCACGTTGCTATTGCTGTAACAGTGCAATAGGAGAACGTTTACATTGACACAGCTCCTAAAAGCTGGGGTCAGCATAAGCAGAACCCATAAGAAACGAACAAGCTTACTACGTTCTACTATGCTGTGCATCGCAGGCCATTTTTCATTTTGCTACGCTATGCGCCGCAAAGGGTTAACCTTTCTGCATTCAGAGCTGCTTCTTTCAGTTCTCTGTCATGAGCTGCTGTTGTCTTCTTATTCCCCATTAGTTTCTGTTTTGTCAAATCTAGTGATTCTTTCAATGTGTATATTCGCTTGTTAGCACATCCAGTTGCCCATGTAGACTGGCCAACTCCTCCTGCCTCTTTGTATGAGCTGTCAACTGATGAACAGCTTCAATTTGTGTTCGTTCCACGTGATCCTTTGCGGCCAGGGATCTCTTCTAGCGTTCCACTTCCTCACTTAGGACATAGCTGTTCCCGTTGACTCTTTATTGTGCTATCATTCTCCACTTTGTTTACCTCATCTTCATGTTCTTTGGACTGGTCTAATCCAGGACACATATTATGCTTCTTGGAGCATAATAAACATTTCACCACAGCTCTGCAGTCCTTTGATCTATGCCCCATCTTAAGACAAATAAAGCAAGACCCTTTTCTCTTAAAAATGTCAAATTTTCTTACCATGATTAATTTTCTTTGCTTTAAAGCAATCTTGTGAAGCATGAGAACCCTTTGTGCACCAAATACACATTCTCACCACTTCCTTGCTTCCTGCTGTATGTAAAACTTTTGCCGTGGGTATTTTATTTTGATTCATAGCATCATGGGGTTCACCATAGGAAAAACTAGTACAAGCTATATGCAGTCGTTGTTCCTGCTGGACTTCTTGGCGTAAAAATGTCAGCAATGCTTCCAGATTACCAGAATGGTCTCATTTTTCTTGAGGTTGTAATTTTCCCCAGGCCTTCACAAAACTGCGCACTACTTCATCTGGTAGTGTATACTCAACTAGGGGATACAGCATTGCTGCATATTTGTTAGCTGTTACGCCTAAAGTTTCCAGTGCTCTCAGCTGAGTTTCGAGCTTATCATAAAGGCTACGTAGGTTTGCTACTTGCGTTGAAACCTTTTGCAGTACTAACTGTAGCAACTCTCTCACATAAATATCGATTAGAAGTTTGTCACGTGTTAACTTCGTCTTCAGCTGTTCAATGGCCTTGGGATAGTTTTCTGCTGACGGTGGGTAACTAGCAACCAGCTCTCTCACAGAAGAACCCTCTGAGGTAGCTTGAAATAAATATTGAAACTTAACTTCTGGTTCTATACTTTCGTCTTCATGGATGCGTTTAAACTGTGCACAAAATGCTATCAAGTTCTTGATATAGCCGTCCAATTCTTACTTTCTCTACTGGTAAGTAGTGGAAGTATTGTATTCCACCCAAAAATTTGATGTCGAGACTTCACCGGAAATACAGGTTTTGAGGCCCCCTGAATCCAAAAAAAGCATTTTTAGAAAAAGGTCCGTGTGTGTGTCAGTCTGTGGACAGCATAACTCAAAAACAAAAAGTCGTTTAAAAACCAAAGTTGGTATTTAAGTTTAATGTCTTTCAAGGATGTGACACGAAGATTTTGAAGAAAATAGCCCCACCCTAAACTACCCTTTACATGGAAGATTTTTCGAAAATTTTGATTTTCTTGGAAATGGCTCTAATGATTTTGATTAAAATGCCATTATATTTGAGATATTTTTATGACAAATGAAATGTATATCTTGAATTTTCTGACTATTGCCCCTGTAGTCGTATTTACTCTGGATGAATTTTGCATAACTGGTAAACCGTTAGAGATAGACCAAATCATACTATACGAAAAATGTAGATCTTGCTAAAATACACAATTTATGTGCCAATAAATTTTCTTGTAGGGTGAACCATTTCGGAGATATTCCTTGTTATGTGTGTGAGTTTCGGAAAACTTAGAACTTTCGTGAAATGGGTCATCGCTGTTCATTTTTTTACTTTCTCTGCTGGTAAGTAGGGGAAGTATTGTATTCCACCCAAAAATTCGATGTCGAGATTTCACCGGAAATATATGTTTTGAGGCCCCCTGAATCCAAAAAAAGCATTTTTAGAAAAAGGTCTGTGTGTGTGTCTGTGTGTCAGTCTGTCAGTCTGTGGACAGCATAACTCAAAAACGAAAAGTCGGTTAAAAACCAAAGTTGGTATTTAAGTTTAATGTCTTTCAAGGATGCGACACGAAGATTTTGAAGAAAATTGCCCCACGCTAAACTACCCTTTACATGGAAAATTTTGATTTTCTTGAAAATGGCTCTAACGACTTTGATTAAAATGTCATATGTTTGAGATATTTTGATGACAAATGAAATGTATATCTTGAATTTTCTGGCTATAGCCCCTGTAGTCGTATTTACTCTGGACGACTTTTGCATAACTGGTAAACCGTTAGAGATAGACCAAATCATACTATACAAAAAATGTAGAGCTTGCTAAAATACACAATTTATGTCTCAATACATTTTCTTGTAGGGTGAACCATTTCGGAGATACTCCTTGCTATGTGTGTGAGTTTCGAAAACTTAGAACTTTCGTGAAATGGATCATCGCTGTTCATTTTTTTATGTCAAGTGTGCAAAGACAAACAGAATCTCAAACATTTGACTATCGCACAAAGCCTACTATATTCTAACATTCCCTTTGCACCTACAAGGAAATAAGCAATAAGATAATTTGTACAAATGTTTGTCTCAGCTAACAAGAAAGAAGATATATGAATAAGAGTTGGTAAGAATGGTTAGTACAAGAGTAGAGAAAGTCATGTGAGTGCAACACATCAGATTTTTATATGTTAAGTGTGCAAAGACAACATAATCTCAAACATTTGACTATTGCACAAAGCCTACTGTATTCTAACATTCTCCTTGCACCTACAAGGAAATAAGCAATAAGATAATTTGTATAAATGTTTATCTCAACTAACAAGAAAGAAGATATAGGAATAAGAGTTTGTAAGAATGGTTAGTTCAAGAGTAGAGAAAGTCATGTGAGTGCAACACATCAGATTTTTTAAGCTCTAACTTGGGCAGTTTTAGGCTTTTCCTAGTACCTACATTCATACTATTTATATTTATATTTACAGTGCTTACTATGTCCGCATCCCTTTTAAACATTTCTTCATAATTGCTTCTTAAAATCAATCATCGTTCGTGATAACCTTCTATCTCATCCAAATCTTGTGTTTCGTCTTCACTTCTCTCTATCTGACAATACTCTTCTTGCAGTAACTCATCACTTCTAAAAGGTCGCTCAGCTTTATCTTCTAGTATTTTAAAGTTTGCTGCAATATCGTGCCTTGTGGAACTGCTGTTCACTAATTTCTCTTCTAATGCATTCGCTGCTTGCGTAAACAGTCTTCTCATATTCTATCTTTCCTTCTTCAAATTATCCATCTCGTCCTGTCACGGTCACCAAATGTTTTGGGATGGAATCAAACCAGCTTTAATAAAGATGCTTTATTTGTGTTTCGCACAAATGCACTAGTTTTGTTACAAGGGCAGACATTTTATGTAACTAACCCTGTCTAAATTTTCTTAGCTACCAACAAAACAAAAGAAAAACTAAAAGCTACAGCCATATGTTACCAACTGCTACCAAAAGTCGCTGAACTGTTTGCATTTGCCAATAATTATGTGTAGGTATGTGTGTATCAGGGTTAAATATTTTTATTTAATTACTCCACTGAAAATAAAGTCAAAAAGAAAAATCAAAGGTTTCTAGGAAAATGAACAAGTGTTTTCGGAAGAGGTATTCCAATAAGAGGATGATACAGCAATTTGCAAAAGAGCTGCATTTTGCCATTGGAATAAAACATCAAATTATAGGTTACAGATTACATGGTTCTTTTATGGCAGCTACAACACAAGAATGAACGTGGGCCTAGCCAATACAGTAATGTTGCTCTCGGTGTTGCCAGTAGCCCAACAAGCGGGTGACAAGGTTGGAGATTTGACTGTCTTTATCACATTGAAACCATCTTGCATGTAAAACTGGCAATGCAGAGAGAGCAACATCACTGTATTGGCCAGGCCCATGTTCATAATTGTTTTGTAGCTACTGTAGTTCATATGATGTAATTAAGATAGCTCCATATTCATTCAGATTGGCTCTCATATTTGCTTAGAGTCAAGTGAACAAGAACTTAAGTTTACTTAATAACTTTTTTAATATTGCACTATGTAGTTGATTATTGCTTATTTTATAATTAAGGCTGACATAAATATGAAATAAAATATGATATCAGTGTGTTTATTCATTCTATTGAATCTTCATTCTTATTTTGCATTTGTTGCCTTAATTGTTACAGTCCATTATTGTGTATAGTCATTGTTACTTCCTGCGAATTTGTGCGGTAGTTGTGCTACGCATTCTGTTACCAAGTGGATGGAGGCATTAGTAGTGGCAACACTGTTGTCCCTGCTTCAGTGCAGTTTTCGTCACCGTTGCTCTAGTGTCATCCATCTGACACAGTTGGAGACTTACATACAAAATGCCTTTCTCCTGAAGCAGCATGTCGTGGGTGTCTTCTTCGATCTGCTGAAGGTCTATGACATCACCCTGCACTATGGTATCCTCCATACTCTGCATGTCCACGGTTTACACAGTCATTTAGTGTTGTTCGTTTTAAATTTTTTACAACTTTCATGTCCACATCGGAAACACGTTCTCACAAGAGAACATCCAGGAGAATGTATGGTGTACCCCAGGGGTTGATTTTGAGCGTCATGCTTTTCACTGTAGCTATTAACGGCATCGCTAGTGTTGTTCATAGCAGAATCCTGATGTCTGTTGACGACCTTGCAATATGCTACTGCTCTTATAGTCTTGAGCACATCGAGTGTCAACTGCAGTTGACCATAACATCTATTGCCGAGTGGGCGCTTTGTATTGGCTTTCAGTTTTTCCCTACGAAAACACAGTTTATCCACTTTTGTCTGCTTTGTGGTGTACACCCTCCTCCTGATCTCCATTTGTGTAGCACACCTCTGCTGTTTGATCTGCACCTCAAGTTCTTGGGCCTTCACCTCAGTAGCAAGCTCACATGGGAGCACCATATTCATCATTTTTGTGCTTCCTGTGATCGCTTGCATCAGGTAATCAGGGTTTTATCTGTGCCATCTTGGGGCGGCGATCGCACTGTCATGTTGAGGTCATATCGCTCACTGGTCCAGTCCAAATTAGACCACGGCTGTTTTATCTGTGGCGTGGCATCTGCCTCCAAACTCTGCCTTTTAGACACTATCTCACTGGTATCCCATCTTGTTACTGGAGCTTTTCGCACTAGTAGAGTTGAATGTCTGTATGCTGATTCTGGCAAACTTCCACTGTCTGATGTTCTTTATTGCTTTGTTCCTATGTGGCAAGGTTGGTCCCTCACCCAGGTCATCCTTCATTTCCACCTGTATTGCGTCCAGACCTCGGGCACCGTAATATGCAAAATACAACTATCTCCCATCGAATTGGTATCAGGTTTCGACAACCGCTTCTCACACATGCCCTCCGACTGCCAGTCGTAGAGCAACATTCACTTGGCCGTTGTCCTCCCTGGCAACTCCTGTGGTTCAGACCCCAGCTGTGGCATTGAATTTTTCAATTCCAGTTCTACCTCTCATGAGTTTTGAAATTATTTGACTAATTCATGACAGAACCTAAACTGTCAAATGAGTGGTCTTCCCTCTGTTTCATCTAGACTAAAGGTGCATCTTTTAGGGATGTTCTCTGTAGTGAAGAACAATAATGTGTATTACATAATTTCCAAACAGTTTGTTTAGTTCCATGAACATTTACAGATGTCATTAATTTTATAAAGAGTTTAGTACTCAAATGAGAAATATTTAGCATTTTTTGTATAAAACTTTTGGGTAGAAACAATTTAAAATAAGGTTTTGTAAATTGTATTGGTATCTGATTTACAGGGTAACTATGAAGCCTTTGTACGAACACGACTCGAACTGTTGGAGAACCAAATGAAACAGTACAACTGGGAGCAGGATCAGATAGCTCATATGAAGGTAAACCTATTATACATTCAGAAGCATTGTGATTTTTTAATTTGCATATGGTGGAACTAGCAAAGTTAAACTGCTGCTATTATTTTGACACTCATATTGTTTATATTTTTTTCTAGAACTACATTGCTCGGTTTGGTCATGGATCAGCAAAGTTGGCTCGTCAGGCTCAGAGTAAGGAAAAGACGTTAGCAAAAATGGTTGCACAAGGTCTAACAGAAAAAGTAACTAGTGACAAAACAGTTCATTTCTATTTCCCATCTTGTGGGACCATCCCTCCTCCGGTCATCATGGTCCAGGTAAATGTTAATATTTAAAATACAATGTGAGAAAAAATAGAACAAAAAAAAAAAGGTATCGAAAATGTATTAATAAGCTCTGAGCATAAAGAATTTTGCATTGACTATAACTTTCCGAAGTCCAGCACATTTAATGGGGGATTCAGAAATTGTCCTGCATAGTAATAATGGCAGTTCGTGATTTTGTGAATATTATTGTGTGTAGATAAAGTGTCAATAAAAGCTATTTCATGACTGTGGGATATTTTGAGTTTGTTCTAAGCAGAGATCAATGGAAAGCAAGTATAGAAATGCATACAGGAAGTTGAATTCAGTTGTAATTAAAACTAAAGCCTTACATTAAGTAATAATAGTTTTGAAAGCAGTAGAATAGCTAATCTTTGAAAATGAGACAATGGGAAATTTAAATATCCTTTTTAAAATGTATGCTCTGTGTTAGATGGGTCTAGGAAAAACAGATATGTCTAACATTTGAAATTGTTCTTTTGCGCTATATACACATACTGCAAAAGTTGGAAAGGAGACTTTAAAAATGTGAATCATGGCTGGGATTTGAACCATGCATCTATTACCTTCCCTGTTGAGTAATCTACAAGCTGATTGATTAAAATTGTTGCAGTTTCACTGTATGTAAGTGTAAGTGAAAAATTTTAGTTATTAACAGTTGGGTGTATACCTAAGTGTCTTCATGTTACAAAGTTGCATGTCCAATGTAGAATACACTTAGCATACATCAGTGAATCTTGTTAGTATGTTTTTGCTGGGAGCTAAGCATTTAAACATCAGAGTGGTGGTTCTTTACTAATATGTTCTTTATTAGTGCTGAGCTCTTTGTCTGCAGGTGGTGGCAAGGTTGTAAACTCATAATTAATACAGTTTTTAAATGAACTCTATGTCAAGAACTTTTGTATTTATTAATGCATGGAGAGGCTTTGTATGTGTGACTTATCTAGACAGAGGTTGAAATTACAATATCTATAAATTTTCTTTTATACAGTCCACATGGTGATGGGTAACAAAAATGTACTTAAGTTATATTTCTCTGTGGTATCTAATGAAGAAATTTAATGATACTCATGTAAGTTACATGCTTTTGATATTCTGTGTAAGTTTAAATATTGTTCCAGACATACGTAAAACAATTAAATGCATCAATAAACAAATAAACCTAACAACACAAATAAATGTTCAAAACATTGTCCGACAAATATAAAAATGCATAAGTGTTTGTAGTGTGTTCCAATAGACAGGAAAATGTGATGATAAAACGCATAGTGCACGATATATGAACTTTGTAATAAAATTAATCTAATAATACATCTTATCTCAGTCATTTACAGAATAGAATAGTTATGTTGACATGGAGTAGGTAACTTTGCACGATTACTTTGGGCTTAATTCAAAATTTCACTTCCTATCATTTCACTATTTCTATTGCCTTATCATATTTGGCATCATAGGAATTGTCATAGTGGTGCTGAGTTTTTAAATAATATTTTACTTTGAGTTGAGCTATGAGATTCTTTTTCTATCCCAGGTCGTGGTACGGTTGAAATGAATGAACACAGTATGTAACTTTACTATATCACTTCATTTGCATTTTTTCATCAAATATTACACTCGTTACAATTAAAGTAACTTTCGTAGCACCTTAATATATTTCCTTGACAGTCTTTTCACGTTATCAGTTATTTTAGACCGGTTTTAGTGTCTGTATCTACGCATGTCACAAAATGTGTCTTTCCTTTCCGGACTCCAAGACGCTTATAAGAAAAAAGTTGGCACCTGTTTACATAATGCTTTTGTATTCATATGCGTATGCACTTATTTTCCCACACTAAATAGTTCCTGTAATGTTAGGGAAGCGATCTTTATCTATCCTCCCTACGCTTTTAACATTAAATATACATGGTTCTTTAAATCACATTTTAAATTTGGACATGTAACTTAACATTTATGACATTTTTAAACAATTACTTCTTTTTTAACAATTAAGACAAGGGCAATACATTTTCAGTACTCAACAAATCCTTACCAACATGAAAAATAAATCATATTTACAACAAATATTTACATAAATGCCTTCTTTTCAGGGTCTAACCATATGTTCTGTCTCACATGCCCCTTGTTTTGTTTTTCAGGTTGTCACATATATTCACAATCTTGAAACACAATACAACACTTCTCCCTATTCCTTTGATACAATCTTTTACTTTGTACAATAACCTTTTTTTTTCTTAGTCTTCTTTGTTGTATATTTTTGTCTTTTGCTTTGTCATGGCACAGCAGGCCTTTATAATTTTAACATATTTAGTTTGTGGCTCAGGATGCATTCAATAAATTCAATAGTAATACTACACAACGTATTTATTACCAGCCAAGTACACAAGTTTTGGAATAACAATAAAAAAACAAAAGATTAACTAAAAGTATACATAGAGTCTTTGATGTATGAAATGGCATAGATCTCGGTACTCCCCCACGAGTGTTCAAGTAGAGTACTTCTTGTTGAAACGAGCACGTCGTCCAGTGTGAGTTACCACAGATCGAGGTGATGTACTCTGGTGAATAGGGTCTGTACTTTTGGTTGTAGCGCAGTAGGATTTGTTGGGATGGTCATTGTTGTGGAGTCGTCAGGGTCAGCAACAAGGGTAGGTTTCAGCCGATTTTGAGAAACAGTTGTTTGCATGCCACGGATTTCAATGTCAAAGGTCTTGTTATGACAATTTATTACTTTGAAGGGACCATCATATGGAGATTGTAGAGGCCTACAAACTGCATCGTGTCATAGAAACACATGTGAACAATTTTCAAGGTCACGAAAAACAAAAGTCTTTCGGGTACTGTGAGGCCTTGGTGAAATAGGACAGAGTTGCCTGAACCTGTTTCGCAGATCCCTGACAAAGTCTGATGCCTCGATAGTGTCACTGGCTGTATCTGTTAGGAATTCACCTGGCAATCGCACTGTCTGACCATATACTAACTCTGCAGCAGTTGCACAGATGTCTTCTTTGTATGCAATGTGTATGCCCAAGAGAACTATAGGCAAATCTTCAGTCCATCGTTCTGAAGCGTGACACTTGATAGCCGTTTTAAGCTGGCGATGAAATCGTTTCACTATTCCGTTTGCGGCTGGATGGAAGGCTGTTGTTCGGATACGACATGTTACTGTGAGCATGGTTAGAGCTTTGAAAAGGTGAGACTCAAACTGACGATCTTGATCAGATGTGAGCCGTTGAGGAACGCCGATACGAGCAATCCACCCACTAAAGAAAGCTCTTGCCACTGTTGCTGCTGTGATATCCGCGATTGGATATGCTTCAGGCCAACGTGGAATACGGTCGATGGCCGTTAGGCAATATGTGAAGCCATTGGATGGAGGCAGTGGACCAACAATGTCAATAAGTACATGCTCGAATCGTTGATTAGATGGAGTGAATGATCCAAGTGGAGTAGTGACATGCCTTGCAACTTTGTTACACTGGCAGGCTATGCAGTTGCGCACAAATACTCTACAGTCACGATCGATCTCAGGCCAAACAAAGGATTTCTTAACTAGGTGGATCATAGCTTTCACACCGGGGTGCAACAAACTATGAAGAGATGCAATAGCTTGCTGTCGGAAATTCTTCGTCACGAATGGGCGAGCGTGAGATGTTGAGACATCGCATATGAGATGAACTGTAGAATTTGGAATTAGTACTTTCTTCAGAACCAAGCTAGTGCCGGATTGAATGAGAGTTTGAATTTCGTCGTCAGTTTCCTGTGAACATGCCAAGGCTTGAAAGTCGATTTCTTCAGCAATCGATGCAATTCGAGACAGTATATCATCTGATATATTGCTTTCGCCTTGGATATGGCGAATGTCTGTCGTGAACTGGGCAATGTAATCCAGATGACGTGACTGGCGAGGTGATGCTTTCTCTGGCTTCTGCTTCAAAGCAAACGTCAGAGGTATGTGATCCGTAAATAGGATAAACTGTCTTCCTTCAAGCATGTGCCTGAACTTCTTAACGGAGGCATAACCGGCTAGGAGTTCACAATCATAGGCAGACCACTGTTGTTGTGATGGAGAGGGTTTGTGGCTGTAAAATGCCAATGGCTGCCAGTTACCTTTTACAAGTTGCTGAACTGAAGCTCCAGTTGCCGTCAATGATGCATCTACATTAGAAAAAGAGGTGCATCTAAGCAGGGATGTGCAAGGAGTGCAGCATTTGCAATAGCGTTCTTCATGTTGTGGAAAGCTTGTTGAGTTTCTTCATTCCATTGGAGCTCGCTGGTAGGTTTCGGATTTCCTTTCAAACAGCTGTTCAATGGTGCAGTGATGCTGGCAGCATGAGGGATGAAGTGTGGATAAAAATTAACAAGTCCCAAAAATCTACGCAGGTCTCGGATAGATGATGGTTTTGGAAAATTTTCGATTGCTTCAACTCTGTTTTTAAGTGGTCGTATTCCGCTTGAATTGACTGAGTAACCCAAGAATTGCACTTCTTTAGCTGCGAACACACTCTTTGCAGTGTTGATCACCACTCTGTAAATACGGATTCGACTGAATAGTTGATGCAAGTGGTCCAGATGTTCGGTTTCGTCTCGAGATGTGACCAGGATATCATCAATGAACACATAGCAGAAATCAAGATTGCGTATTACTTCATCCATGAAGCGTTGAAAAGTTTGAGCAGCATTACAAAGCCCAAATGGCATGTGAGTGAACTCGAATAGTCCGAATGGGGTTGTGACGGCTGTCTTCGGAACGTCCTCTTCCGCAATAGATATCTGATGGAAGGCACGAACAAGATCAATGGTTGAGAATATGTGACGCCCGTGGAGATTCATGGCAAAATCTTCAATGTGTGGGACCGGATAACGATCTGGAACTGTTCGAGCATTTAGCTGACGGTAGTCGCCACAAGGTCTCCACTGATTGTTTTTCTTAGGAACAATATGGAGTGGGGATGACCAACAGCTCGTAGATGGCCGACATATTCCGTGGGTTATCATAAATTCAAATTCTCGTTTGGCTATTATGAACTTGTCAGTTGGTAACCGCTGTGGTCTCGATCGGATTGGTGGGCCAGGAGTGGTAACAATATGATGTACCGTAGAATGCACATTTGGCGTGGCACTTGAAGTTGGGCGTGTTATCTCGAATTCCTTAAGCAGCTGATGATAAGGTGAATCACTAAATATAGTGCGAATCGACGGACAAGTGACGCAACGAATATGCCCGTTTCTTGTCAAGTTAGTATTTGAGTCAATCAGACGTTTGTGACGTAGGTCTGGAAGGATTCCATAGTTAGCCAGAAAATCAGCTCCGATGATAGGGTGAATCACATCAGCTACAATGAATGAATTCACGACGTAGAGAAAGATTTCAGTTTCAGGATTATATGGCTTAATAGCTGTTCCGTTTGCTGCAAAAAGTTCTTACTCTTCTGCTTAGTGACAACAAAGGCGGGTTACAGGAAAGACAGAAATATCAGCTCCTGTGTCTATGAGGAAGTATGCTTTAGATGTTTGGTCAGTCACGAAAAGACGGTGGTTCACATGATTGGGGTCAGTTGCCGTCGCTACTGACTCCCGGAATTGTTTCCCTGGTTGCATGGCGGACGACATTTCTGAGCCTTAGGTCCGAATTTTCTGTGATACCAACAAATATCTGTACTAGTCAAATTCGGTCTTGGAGAACGATGGCGATGTGAAGAACGATGCCGGGAAAGCGAACAGCTGGAGTCTGAATTTTGTGTCGCCATTTTGGTTACCAACTTTGTCAGCTCATTGATTTGGAGTTGAAAAGACGCAATAGCTGTGGTCTCAGGCACTGTTGCCATTATTGAGGAAGTCGGTGTTGACGGGTATAGCTCTATCAATCTATCAGCAATTGTGGCCAATGCATCGAGGCTGCCTTCTGAAACGGTTAGAATTTTCTGAACATCAGACGGTAGCGGGACCTCCAGATACTTTTTAACATGTCCTCTGCCATTGTCGTACCGGCTAATGTTTTCAGACGACGGAGTAATTGGGATGGAGTACGGTCACCAAGTTCTTCAGTTTGATGCGGTTTTTGTATGAGTTTATCAGAAATGTACAGTGCTATGAGACTCGTTTTCTATCTACAAGGTCGTGGTAACAGATGAAATGCATATATCAATGTTTCTTTATCACAATGTATTTATTTATTAACACTTCGATATTTTACACTCTCAGCACCATACTAAATACTTAAAAACCTTTACACTTTTTTTTATTTGGTAGAATTTATGCTGGATAAAAGATTGGTGAAAGTTCCATGTTCACATGCTACCAAAACACGTCTTATCACCTTGAACATATAGATGTTACTGAATCGTTTCTTGGCGTCGCTTTGACACGACACACCGCCATTTTTGTCTTCATCTGCGGTATTCATCCGCGCACATAGTTCTTTCTTGTTAGGGAAGTGATCCCAATTATCGTCTCCTATTTTTATTATGGAACACAAACAATTCTAATATTTATACACTTTTAACAAACATTTACATGAACGATTTTCTATTGGGGGTCTAATATTTTGTCTCATATGCCCCTTGTTTTGTTTTTCAAGTTGTCACCTATATTTACAATCTTAAAACACAATACAATCCTTCTCCTTACTCCTCTGATGCAATCACTTTGTACAATATTTTTTTCTTTTCTTTTCTTTACAGTCTTCTTCGCTGTTTGTCTTTGTCTTTTGTTTTGGCATGATACAGCATATCTTTATAAATTCCACATATTCAATTACTACACAATATATGTTCAGTTGTTATACATCACATATTCAGTTATTATACAATACATATTCAGTTATTGTACCACATATGTTCAGTTATTATACAACATATTCAGTTATTGTACAACACATTCAGTTATTACACAACATATCCAGTTATTATACAATACATATTCAGTTATTATACAATACATATTCAGTTATTGTACAACACATATTCAGTTCTTATACAACACATACACAGTTATTGTACATTTGACATTGACACAAATATAATTTAAGTGTATCATGGTTTATTATGTGGTTTTTGACTTGTATTCTTTGTTATGAGGAGAGAAAAACAGGATACAAATTTTGAGCTAATGATTATGGTCATATTTATGGCAATATTTTATTCATTTCTTTGCCTTCTTTGCCTTGTAAGCTTATTATGTATAGGCAGGTTATTGAGTCGGTTCTTAAACTCTGATGTTACTAATGGTACCATTTTTCTTAATTGGGTTATTATTCATTATTATTTGGTTCAATATTTCTTCGAGCTTAGCATTGGCTATATCCATCTTAATTCATGGGCATTGCTTTTCTGATTATGGTTTTTCTTACTTCACTAATTGCCACCTCTTTGTCTCTTATTTCTATAAGAGAAAACTTCTATAGTTATAATTATTCTGCAATTGTATTATTTTTCTTCTCAATTCACCCTCGACATCTTTGTGTCGAAATATTATATCTTTGTCATCATAATTGATTCCTTTTTATTTTTGTCCCTGGCATCCTTATGTCAAAAACATATCTTCCGTCGCTATAATTCATTTCTTTAATGACAATTAGTGTCCTCATCTGTCTTTGTTGACAATGCTCTTTGTGGTCAATATAGCCAATGACTATGTTGATTTTCTTTCTTGTTGTATTTTCTAATCTGAACATAATTTTCTATAAGTAACCCATTAAAAATTGTTATTTTCCATCATCTCTACTATTCCTGCCTTACATATTTGTTGGCAAAGACTATTTGGTCCTTTCTTTCTTTAATTTATTTTTATGGTATCTTCCTACCAACTTGCCATTTGTATTCTGTAGCTCATATGTGTGGTCACCCAGCTGTTTTGTTATGACCAGTGGTCCAGTGTACAATAGCTCCATCTTTCCAGACCTTTTCTCAGATGCCTTGGATGCTTTGTGGCTTTTTAAGAGCACCTTTTCTCCAATTTGTGGGGACCATTTCCTGACGAATCTTTTTACCTTGTTCCTCCCTTTTTCAGCCTTTTGCTGTAATCTTCTGAATGCCAATTGACATTTTTCCTTCTCTGACAATTCCCTTTGAGCAGCCATCATAGTGTCAATGTCAATTGTCAATCTCTTGGGTTTCGTGTTGGTCATCAATTCGATTGGGGCAAACTTGGTCGTGGGGCTCACCGAATGGTTAATCACCTCCTCTATGTACCCGCATTTTTCCGTCCAGGAAGTGTGGTCTCTGTGGCAGAGTAGGCGGAAATATATGCTTATATCCCTCATGGTTCTCTCAGTCGGGTTTCCTTGGGGATAATACGCTGAGGAATAGTACAATTTTATTCCTAATGTTCTTAAGGTGTTCTGGAGTAACTTACTCTTATGCATTGTTGCATTGTCCGATAGAATACATTTTATCCTCCCATATTTTGGGATGTAGTCCTTGACGATTTTATCTAGGCAAGTTCTGCTTTTAATGTTCTTAATGGGGTATATTTTAGTGAATTTTGTGAAAACATCAAACATGACAAAGATGTATCTGTTTCCATCTTTCCCCCTTGGTAGCTCTCCATGTTCGTCAATGCACACCAATGCATTTTTCTCGTTCCTCACGATGGATTGTGGAACGACATCGTATCTTACATTAATTGGCTTGGCCTTCTGACATAGGTCGCATGAGGAAATTAACTTCCTGACTTTCTTGCCAAGATGTTTGATGTACAGTACTTCCTCAATTGCAAGCATTGTTCTCTCAGTACCAGAGTGAAGCATCGAGTGGTGGAATGCCGAAATGACCCTGTCCTGTAAGGAATTTGGTACCATCATTTTCCACTTCCTTACGTCGCGACCATGTAATTTAAATAGGATGTTCCTAAATTTGCCTATCTTGGCTTCCAATTTTGGTACTATGTCTGGAGCCTTGTCGAATAGCCTCTTCAATTCAGGGTCTTCTTGTTGTAGCTTCGCTATGTTTTTGAAGTCTTGTAAGATTTCGTTGCTTTCTTTACTATTTATCTGCATGATTTTGATTTCATGGTGTGGATTGTATATCGTCTCGGGTATGTGACTCTCCGACCTTAACCTTGACAATAAGTCACTAAAGATGTTCTCCTTCCCCGGGATATGTTTGACCTGTATGTCGTGTGATGTTATTTCGTGTATGTACCTTGAGATTTTGGAGTTGGTTAGTTTGCATTTTTGAATGAAGGACAGGCTTACCTGTTCTGTATATATAATTGTTTTATAATGATATATATATTGCCTGAACTTTTGTAACGCAAAATGGATTGCACCTATTTCTAATTCTGTTATGCAGGCATTGGCTTCTATCTTGTTTAGAAATCTAGAAGCTGTGGCAATCACATGTTTGTTGCCATCTGCATCTTCTTGTGCTAATATTGCTCCATATGAGTGCGCACTAGCATCGGTGTATATTAGAAAAGGTGAATTTGGATCCGGTCGTTCCAGGAGAATACTGTGCTTGAAAAGTTCTTTGATATTCTCAAAGGCCACCTGGTGTTCAGCATTCCATTCCCACTTAGTATCCTTTTTCAACAGTTCTCTAAGGGGTACTAATTCCTTAGCGTAGTTGACCACGAATTTTGACTAGTACTGTAAAATGCCCAGAAACCTTCTCAACTGTTTCAAGTTACGTGGGGGTGGTATATGCTCTATGGCCTTGACCCTCTCCAGATTAGGTTGTATACCATCAGGCATAATGATGTGGCCTAGAAATTCTGCCTCTTTGACGAAAAATTCACACTTTTCCAAATTTAGGGTCATGTTGCTTTCCTGGAACTTGGACAATACATAATCTATGTGATGTAAGTGTGACTCGGGATTCTTGCTGTATATTAAAAAATCGTCAACATATTGCGTTACAAAAGCCTCGATAGTATCCCCAAAAACTTTGTCTAGAGCCCTCAGTAGTGCACTGCTACTGGTCGATAATCCAAAGGCACATTTTAAAAAATGGTACACCTTTCCTTTGTGCAAGAAGCAGGTATATTTCCTGACATCTGGATGAAGAGGAATTTGCCAGAATGATGCTGTCAAGTCAAGACTTGTAAAATGTTGACCTTCCTTCAATTTCGATATCAGTTGGTCTACCCCCTCAGGCCTGTAATGATCTGGCAAGGTATGTGCATTTATCTTCCTTGCATCGATGGTCATCCTCAATTTTCCCTCTTTCTTATGGACCCATACCACTGGATTCACATAACATGAGTCCGACGGCTCTATTATTCCGTCCGCTAACATTTTCTGCATCACTCTGTCACCTTCCTCCCTGATGGAGTTGGGGATGGGCCTGGATTTATGTGAATAGGGGGTGATATCTTTTACTGTAAAAGTATGTACATACTTATTACACGTACCTGGCTTTTTATTAAAAACTTTCCTGTTTTTAATCAATATTTTTCTAAGTTGGTTCCTTTCCTCTTCAGAGATGCCATGTGCCCCCCAGACCTTCTCATCGATTAGCTGTGACATCGGTTCTTCTCCATCTGTTGGTAGTGGTTCAGGTTGGTAGTTGTTTGAGGTAACATACTCGTCTTCTGTGCAGATCCAATGGCTGCAAACATTAGTTTCCTCCTCGCTCGTCCAACCTGTTTTCTCCTTACTTACCCTCAGGTCTACCAACCTATTCTTGTGGACATTGATGTTCTCCACAAAGAATTGTTCATCCGGATGGATCCCTGTCTGGTCTGGTTCCTCCTGGCATGTTTCTTCCTCCAGGAACTTCGCAGTGCATTCTGAGGTTCCTTCCTTAATAATGAATTCATGTAGGTCATAATTAATCACCGACCTCCAAAGATTAAGCAAATCACTGCCAATGATTAGGGTAGCTGTTAGTCTAGGTATTACCAGGGCAATAAAATCGAACTTCCAACTTCCGATTTCTATTACCAGCCTTACCTGGTATTTAACATGTTCCTTTTTCTTTCCAATTGCTGTGCTGCAATACACTCCACACACAGGCAAGAATTCAGCATTTCTCTTAGTTATTAATTCCTGGAATAGCTGTTCGTCACATTCTGATGTGCTGGCTCCTGTATCAATCATCGCTGGCAATTCGATACCCCATACCTTCAGCCTAATCATTGGTGGATTGGTTATTTCCTTTCTTTCACTTGCCTGTCTTCTCAAGGTACCTACATTATATTGGTCAATATTGCCCCCACTGCCACACAGGTCAACTTCCAGGACACAAAGTTGACTTGTACTTAGTTTTCCTAGGTGTTGGAGGTGATTGTTGTTTCTGTATTCTGCGCAGCATTGGTCCTATCCGGCACATTTTCATTCTGTTCCTGTTGTCTTATGTTGTCGGTGTTCCATTGGTTTCTGCCCCTTTGGCGTGAACCCCTATTGTATGACGACCTTTGGCTGTTTAAATATTCCCTACAGAATCGTATGTGATTCACTTGATGGGTACGGTCTCCTGGTCTCCCCCGATCACATCTATGCGTTCTGTATCTCGATTCACCCCTCGGTATTGTGTCGTGGTACCGCTGTCTTGTGTTCATCCTCTCGCCATGATTATGTGGTTGTGGGAAATGGTGTGCCCCTCTCCCCCTTTCATGGGTGCTCCTAGTATTTCTATCTTCTCCCCCACTCTGGTTGTTCATAGCCGTGCTCCGGTTTAAGATGGGTGAGTTTGGGTGACCGTTCCTATGTCTATGCTCATTAGGCCGACCATTTTGTGTTTCGAAGGCTGTCAGCAATTCTATCATATCTGCAAAATCTACTGGCCTCACAACAATTAACCCTGTTCTCACTGTGTCTGGGAAATGTCTTGTTATGCTGGTAATTAGTTCTGCTTCCGACAAGTTGGGGTCTAATAGCTTTCCTTTGTTGGCTACTTTCATAAAATAATTGACTAGCGATAACCCTTTGGTTGGATCATATCTACCTGTTGCTAGTTCTACCCTAGTTTGGTTTTGCTTAGCTGGGCCCCAATACCTTGATAGGAATAAATTTCTGAATGAACTATACGACTCATGACCAGCTAGTGTTAACCTGAGCCATTCTAATGCCTTGTTTTTTAAGCTTTTCTTAACTATCATCATCCTAAGCTCATTTGGTATCCTTTTCACTTTAAAATATTCTTCCATCTCTTTAACAAAGAGTTTTGGATCGTCTCCCTTCTCCTCGTCAAATGTAGGTGGTGTGATTTCATGTAATATGCTGTTGGTGTAACATGTGTTTATGTGTTGTGTCATTGTTTGGTTGTGAACCTCTTTCTCTGTACGGTGAGTCAACATTTTGTACATTATTCAAATAACTCTCATCTTGTACATTACTTACATCTAAATCATCTTGCCTTTGTAGTGCATTCACAACATCATTTACATTAGCCAAACTTTCTTTCCCTTTTTTCATTTCTTCACAAATTGATTTTAAATCATTCTTTATTTCTAAGTGACTCTGTTTCATATTATTTATAGCATCTTGTTGCAAATGCACCACATCAGTCATCGTCTTAATTTTAGGAATTACAATTTGTTCTACAGTTTCATTAATAATGTCTTTCTTTACTACCTCAATCTCTTTCCTTAATTCCTCAGTTATTTCTGCTTTTACATTTGTTATCTTACAGTCTATACTTGTATTACATTCTGTTATTTCCTCTCTACACCTAGCAATCTCTCCTTCTAATACAATCTTATTTTCTCTCATTTCTGATTCTATCTTTCCCATCCTATCTCCTATGATTTCTATCCTAGCTTCTAAGGCTTCCTTTGTCTCGTTTAAGTTTTTATGTACTAATTTTAAATTAGTTTCCATTACTTTCATATTTTCTTTACACTCCTGTCTTCCTAATTCTATTTTCTGTTCTAAATTCTGTCTCACTTCTTCCATTTTTTGACCTATTTCTTCCTTATTCTGGCCTAAACTTTGTTCTATGTCCTGCTTTAATTCTACCTTATTTTGTTCCATTTTCTGACCTAAACTTTGTTCTATGTCCTGTTTTAATTCTGTCCTATTCTGTTCCATTTTCTGACCTAAACTTTGTTCTATGTCCTGTTTTAATTCTGCCCTATTCTGTTCCATTTTCTGACCTAAACTTTGTTCTATGTCCTGTTTTAATTCTACCTTATTTTGTTCCATTTTCTGACCTAAACTTTGTTCCAGTCTTTCAAACATGATCATTAATAACCTTTGGTCTTTTCCTATTTCAACTTGTTCCTCACTTTCAGGTTCTACCTGATAACTAGGCCTATCTGCCCCTTCCCCCACTCCTGTTTCTATCTCTTTTCGCGACATTTTAATTTCTTTATTCAATTCACTTAGGGTTAAAAGTCCCACTACTTTGCCGCTTCTCAGTAACATAAAAATGAAAATAAACTGTATGTGAAAACAAAAATTTGTTATCCTACTTTTTTTTCCCCGTTGCTTCGTCCAGTTATGTATGTCTCCTGGGCAGTTGGCTTCGCTAGATGATCTCCGGTGTTTTCCCGCGTTGATTATCCGTGCATCGGTGTTTTGGTGTATCGTTGATTATCCGTTCATCAGTGTTCTGTTGGCGATATCTCACGATGGTCTTATGGCGTCTTTCCTTTGGCGCGATGATATAGCGTCACTTATGTTTATCGTGATTTCAATTCCCGTAATTTGCATTCCATCCTAATTTCGAGCTCCACGTTGGGTAAGCCATTTTGATGCGGTTTTTGAATGATTATTATGGGAATTGGCTGTGCTATGAGACTCGTTTTCTATCTACAAGGTCGTGGTAACGGATGGAATGCATATATCAATGTTTCTTTATCACAATGTATTTATTTATTAACACTTCGATATTTTACACTCTCAGCACCATATTAAATACTTAAAAACCTTTACACTTTTTTTAATTTGGTAGAATTTATGCTGGATAAAAGATTGGTGAAAGTTCCATGTTCACATGCTACCGAAACACGTCTTATCACCTTGAACATATAGATGCTACTGAATCGTTTCTTGGCGTCGCTTTGACACGACACACCGCCATTTTTGTCTTCATCCGCGGTATTCATCTGCGCACATAGTTCTTTCTCGTTAGGGAAGTGATCCCAATTGTCTCCTATTTTTATTATGGAACACAAACAATTCTAATATTTATACACTTTTAACAAACATTTACATGAACGATTTTCTATTGGGAGTCTAATATTTTGTCTCAAGTTCAAAGCTGTTTTTCGAGTCTTTTTGCCTCAAATTGTGACAAGTGTTCGATTAATGCTTTTTTAATCGTGCCATATTTGTCAGTGGCTGGCGGTGACGATAAAATGTCCTGTACCTCTGTCTAATTTATCTGTTAAACTAGCCACCACATGACTATATTTTGTATTATCGGTTGTTACGTTGGCGAGAATAAGTTGACTCTCGTGTTGAGCAAACCAAAGCACTGGATATTCTGTCCAAAAGGGTGGTGGCTTGACCGAAATATGGTTTATCACTGCTTTATCTTCAGTCGCCATAAGATTTTGGTTAGGTACACGAACTATAATCACAATGGAGAGGTAGAGTTAGCGTATATTGTGTAGATATCATGATTTGTTCAATATAAAAATATATAAATGCCTACTAGAGGATCACGTCGGCGTCACCAATTTGTGGCTCAGGGTGCATTCAACAAATTCAATAGTAATACTACACAACATATTTGTTACCAGCCAAGTACACAAGTTTTGGAATAACAATAGAAAAACAAAAGATTAACTAAAAGTATACATAGAGTCTTTGATGTATAAAATGGCATAGACCTCAAGTTATTACACAACACAATACCATGAATATTCCTAAGTTTTTACATTTGACATTGACACAAATATTATATAAGTGTATCATGATTTATTATGTGCCCTTTGACTTATGTTCTTTGTTATGAGGAGAGAGAAACAGGATACAAAACTTGAGCTAATGATTATGATCATACTTATGGCAATTTTATTCAGTTCTTTGCCTTCTTTGTCTTGCAAGCTTATTATGTGTTGGCAGGTAGTTGATTCAGTTCTTTAACTTTGATGTTACTAATGATACTATTATGACATTGGGTTCTTATTCACTATTGTTTAGTTCGTCGACATTTCTTTAAGCTCAACATTGGCCATATCCATCTTAATCTGTGGGCGTTGCTTTTCTGATTATGGTATCTTCCTATCAACTTGCCATTTAAATTCTGTAGCTCATATGTGTGGTCACCCAGCTGTTTCGTTATAACCAGCGGTCCAGTGTACAGTAGTTCAAAATTTCCCAGATCTTTTTTCAGATGCCTTGGATGCTTTGTGCCTTCTTAGGAGCACCTTATCTCCGATTTGTGGAGACCATTTCCTCATCTACCTTTTCATTTTATTTCTTCCTTTTTCAGCTTTTTGCTGCAATCTCCTCAATGCCAGTTGACATTTCTCCTTTTCTGTTAATTCCTTTGGGCAGCCAATGTGGTGTCAATGTCAATTGTCAATCGCTTAGGTTTTGTGTTGGTCATCAATTCAATTGGGGCGAACTTAGTCGTAATTTTCCTGGGTGTTAGCGGTGACTGTTGTTTCTGTGTTCTGTGCAGCATCCGCTCTATTTGGCACATTTTCATCTACTTCCTGCTGTCTTATGTTGTCAGTGTTCCATTGGTTTCTGCCCCTTTGGTGTGAACCCATGTTGTATGACGGTCTTTGGCTGTTCAAGTATTCTCGATAGAATCGTATGTGATTCACTTGATGGGTGTGGTCTCCCACTATCATACGTATATGTTTGGTGTCTTGATTCACCCCTTGGCATCGTGTCGTGGTACCGCTGCCTCGTGTTCTCCATCCTTTCGCCATGATTGTGTGGTTGTGGGAAATGGTGTGCCCCTCTTCCCCTGTCATGGGTGCTCCTAGTGTTTCTATCTTTCCTCTCTTTCTGGTTGTTTGTGGTCGTGCTTCTGTTTAAGATCAGTGAGTTTGGGTGACCGTTTCTATGTCTTTGCTCATTAGGCTGACCATTTTGTGTTTCGAAGGCTGTTAACAGTTCTATCATGTCAGCAAAATCTACTGGCCTCGCAACAATTAACCCTGTTCTCACTGTGTCTGGGAAGTGTCTTGTTATGCTGGTGATTAACTCTGCTTCCGACAGGTTAGGGTCTAATAACTTCCCTTTGTTGGCTACTTTCATAAAATAATCGACTAGCGATAACCCTTTGGCCAGATCATATCTTCCTGTCGCTAACTCTACCCTTGTCTGGTTCTGCTTAGCTGGGCCCCTATACCTTGATAGGAATAGATTCCTAAATGAGCTATACGATTCATGACCAGCTAGTGTGAACCTTAGCCATTCTAATGCTTTGTTTTTCAAGCTTTTCTTGACTATCATCATCCTAAGCTCATTTGGTATCCTTTTCACTTTAAAATACCCTTCCATCTCTTTAACGGATAATTTTGTATATAGATGTGCAGAAGTACTTTCGTCGCCATCTATTTACTCTCTGGCAGCAATCTTGGGAAGCGTTATCTGGCACTCAGTTACGGACAATCAAGGACACGGTACAACCCTGGCAAACATCTTGCAGGGATTCCAGGCGTGAGGAGGTGATTTTAACCCACCTGAGGATAGGCCACACTCGAGCCACGCATGCACACCGTTTGCGCTGTGATACGGAGCCTGTCTGTGCGACGTGCAATGTCCCACTCTCCGTTGCACATGTCCTTCTTGATTGTCCACAACACACTCGTGAGCGCCAGTCCGTTGGCCTGGGCCTTGCACTGTGCTCTGTTTTAGGCAACAACCCAGTAGCTGGAAGTGCAGTACTGTGGTTTGTTGCCAAGATTGGTTTTGGCAAGTAAGTGTAAGGTGTTTTTTTATTGTGGCGGAATTAGGATTTTAGGGTGGTTTTAGCTTTTTAAGTCTTACAAGTTCAGTTTTTACCAGTTTTAACTTTTAGCCGTTTTAACTCACGTTTTGGTACTTTTAACTTTTCGGTTTAGTTATTTTAACTTTGACGTTTAACTTTTTACGGGTGAGCTTTTAGTAATTTGGTTGTTTTTATTTTCGGGCTTCGGGCCCTAATGACCTAGCTGTCGACAGGCCCTTAAACCCAACCCCTTCACTCACTCACTCACTCACTCACTCACGGATAATTTTGTATCATCTCCCTTCTCGTCGTCAAATGTAGGTGGTCTGATTTCGTGTAGTATGCTGTTGGTATAGCATGTGTTGTGTGCTGTGTTGTGTTATTGTTTAATTGTGAACCTCTATCTCTATATGGTGAGTCATCATTTTGTACATTATTCAAATAACTTTCATCTTGAACATCACTTACGTCTAAATCATCATTTTGCCTTTGTAGTGCATTAACATCAACATTAGCCAAACTTTCTTTTCCTTTTCTCATTTCTTCACAAGTTGATTTTAAATCATTCTTTATTTCTAAGTGACTTTGTTTAATATCATTCACAGCATCTTGTGATTGTACTACATCAGCCACAGTCTTAATTTTAGGAATGACAGTTTGTTCTACAGTTTCACTAATAATTTCTTTCTTCACTACTTCAATTTCTTTCCTTAATTCCTCAGTTATTTCTACTTCTACATTTGTAATCTTACAGTCTACACCTTGTTTTACACTCTGTTATTTCATCCCTACATCTACCAATTTCTCCCTCTAATACAATCTTGTTTTCTTTTTCTTTCATTTCCATTTCTGTTTTTCCCATCCTATCTCCTATGAGTTCTATCCTAGCTTCTAACGCTTCCTTTGTTTCCTTTATGTTTTTATGTACTAATTTTAAATTACTTTCCATTGCTTTCATGTTTTCCTTACATTCCTGTCTTCCTAATTCTATTTTCTAAGTCCTGTCTCACTTCCTACACTTTCTGACCTATATCTTTTTTATTCTGTTCTAAGTCCTGTCTTATCTCTTTCTTATTCTGTTCTATTTTCTGACCTAAATTCTGTCCTAATTTCTCAAACATGATCATCAGTAATCTTTGGTCTTTTCCTATTACTGCTACTTCTTCCTCTCTTTCTGTTTCTATCCGATAACTAGGCTTATATGCCCCTTCCCCGATTCCTGTTCCTACTTCTCCTTTTTGTGACATATTCGTTTTTTGATTCAGTTCAGTTGGGCTTAAAAGTCCTACTTTCTTGCCACTTCTTAGTAACATATAAAAATAAATTGAATTTTAAATAAAAATTTTTGGTCCTACCTTTTCTGTTGGTTTATTTCTTTACGTCCGTTCCCACGGCGATCTGTTTTGGGAGGCGTCATTTGCTGTTTCCTGCGTTGATGAATAATCATTCCTCGGCACTTCCCACGTTGATTCCAGCTTAATAACGTCTCCTGTCATCTTCAACTTCAGTGGATTGTTTAGTGGTGTCTTCATTCGTTTTCGCACGTAGACTGGCGTCACTTGGTATTTCGCGTAAGTCCATTTTCCATCATCTTGTATTTCACCCTTCTATTTGGGCAAGCCATTTGGTGCTGAGTTTTTAATAATGTTTTACTTTGAGTTGAGCTGTGAGATTCTTTTTCTATCCCAGGTCGTGGTACGGGTGAAATGAACAAACACAGGATGTAACTTTACTATATCACTTTATTTGCACTTTTTTGTCGAATATTACACTTGTTACAATTAAATTAACTTTTGCAGCACCTGAAAATATTTCCTTGATAGTCTTTTCACGTTATCAGTTATTTTAGACTGGTTTTAGCATCCGTATCTATGCGTGTCACAAAATGTGTCTTTGCTTTCCAGACTCCAGGAGGCTAATAAGAGAAAAGTTGGCACCTCTTTACATAATGCTGTTGTATTCATACGCATATGCGCTTATTTTCCCGCAAAGTACTCTTTGATACCCTCCTACACGCTAAATAGTTCCTGTAATGTTAGGGAAGCGATCTTTATCTATCCTCCCTACACTTTTAACATTAAATATACATGGTTCTTATATTTATACATATATTTATTATATTTATACATATTAAATTTGATAATTTGTACAAATGTTTATCTTAACACGAAGCAGTTATAGAAATAAGAGTTTGTAAGAATGGTTAGTACAAGAGTAGAGAAAGTCATGTGAGTGCAACACATCAGATTTTTTTATTCTGATATTGACAACCATCTGATATTAGAAAAAGCTTGCTTGCAGTACTAGTTTCCTTTTCTAAAAAGTCAGTTATGCAGCTTGTGTATTCATTTGCTGAGACTTTTCCTTCTCCTTCATTCCAGAAATATAAATGAACATCTTTTGTGTTTTGTACGTAGATGCTGAAATTGTGAATCTGAATCTCCTGACTATATTACTGCTTTGAAAAAAGCAGCTTGGGGCATAATAATACACTTGAACATCCATTGTCAACAGAAGAATTGTTTCTGTCATGCATGATTCAGCTTTTTGCTTAGCTTTACAAGCTTCTTTCTTTTTAATATGAATATTAAACACATCCTCTGTTAGATTATCTTCTTTAAATGCCACACAAGTATCACACTAATCCTTTCGTGGCTTGAAAACAGAAATTTTCTCTTCATCCAGGATTTCACAAAACTCTTCCTTTGTACATATTTTGTTCCATTCTCTTCACACCAGAACTTATAAATTTCATGCATATTGTTAACAGATTTGAAATCAGGCTCCACATAAACTAAATTGCTAGAGATTCGACAATAGTGGCTTTGCACTTTAGGAATTATCCCCAACTGCTGTTTCAAGGAATCTGATTTAAGTTTCTTTGAACTGCTTGTGTCGTCATGTTGGGCAAAGTTTTTCTGTTTTTCGGTTTCTTCAATTTTTGCCGTGCCACTATTGCTACACAAATGGAAAGGTTATACCCACTCATCAAAGGCATCCTTTTTTAGGCCTGTAATTGCAAGGAGAAAGTTCTTGCAAACTTTGACTTGCTTTCCAGCTTTTGTAGGCAAGTACGTCACAGCCATACATTTTCTTTGGCAGCTCCTCAACATACTCTCTTCCTAATTGTTGTATGAAAATTCGCTAATCCATATACATACACCTTCTCTTCTTCCTATGAGCTAAACTCCCACATTGATGAACTTTTCTCCGATTTTCGTCAATTTCACTACACATAAAACTCCTCTTATTAATTAGTTTCCATGCTTATGTAAGCACGTTATCAGAAGAAGTTTACGCTCGTCTCTTTGAACAACATTATAATACTTTTCTTTGTATTTTCTCCCTTGGTATATTTTACCATTTAGTCTTAACTTTTTGTTTACATCGTCAGGATTCTTATTACATGAAACTTTTTCTTCACAGTTTTGTTCATTTGCTTTAGTCCCTTCTTTGTGTTCATTTTAGCTCCATGTTTTGTCAACCTCAATTTGTTACCTTGTTAACTTCATTTTCACTTAGAAAGAGCCAGAACAGATAGATGACCATCATCTAACTTTATTTCCATAAGCAGAACATACATTACTCAGTGAAGCAGTTTATCATATTGCATAGGAACTTTTCCATAAAGTCATCTGGAAAGTCATGTTGACAAATTAATAATTCATACCAAGAAACATGCAAGCTATATAATGTGGCTAATCTTCTCCAATGGATTACTTACCTGGCAAAAGATAATCTTCCCGCTTTTTACACAAAGCCCCAAAAGCCAACTGCATTAACACCTTTCCTCTGCTAGACATTAACTAATGCAGTATTGTGAGTAAATTGTCCAATAATGCACGAAATTGCTGTGACTGTTAGCGGTAGTTTTAAGAACACATGGGAATAGGTACAACCGTAAATTCCTGGGACTTAAGAGTTAATAATCTGCTACGTGTGCCAGAGGTAACATAAGTGGTACTTTAAGAACATTCGGTAAATCTGTTATGTGCTGCATTATCCACATAGTGGATCAATTCTGATGAATTCCACATAGCAATTTCTATTTTTACAAAAAAACTAAGGAATATTTACATGTTGGTTTATAAGGAACGATAATAGGGGATTTTAATGCTCACTCTAAATACTGGGGATATAATATTGTTAATACAAATGGATCAGTACACTACACATATACTTCCAAAGGCTCGTCAAATAGCAAGTGGTATTCTTACAGGAATTAAAAGAAATATGAAAGCTATTATCCAAATCAAAAAAACAATGGAAGAACAAGATAAATCAGAAATAGTTAAAATTGAAGTATGGAAAAGTAACTACCACTATAGAATTTACAGTATCTACAATCCTCCAGACAATACACTAGATCTAAATTCTATTCCCATAGAACCCAAAAGTATTTTAATAGGTGATTTTAATGCACACTCCCCTAGGTGGGGCTACAGAGATATAAATTCAGCAGGAAGAGTCATAGAAGACCTATTAAACTCGTCAGCAATGGAATTAATATTTAATCCAAATGATCCACCCACTTACCTTCATTATAATGGTTCGGGTACAAATCCTGACCTTCTGATGGTGTCATCTGACATAATTGACAATACAAAAAGAGAAATAATAGAAGACCCAGGTTCAGGCCACAGAATCACCATAAACTCCATAAGAGGTCTAATAAATAAAAGTAACAAACCAAAAGTTAAAACTTCTTGGAATTTTAAAAAAGCAGATTGGTCCAGTTTCCAAAATGAGATAGAAGGGAAGTGTAATATACTGTTAGAATCAGAGTTCAAGTCAACAGATGAAATGAATAAAAAAATTTGTGAAATATTATTGACAGCAGCCAAAACACATATCCCCAAAGGAAAGTTAAAGAAATATAGCTACTTTTGGTCTCCATCTTTATCTAAGTTAAAACATGAAAGAAATATAGCAAGAGTCAAAGCCGAAAGAACCAAGTGTCCAGAAGATGTACAAAACTGGAGAAGAAAAGCAGCCATTTTTAAGAAAGAATTAATTACAGCAAAAAGGGCCAGTTTCACAAATTTTGTAGAACATATGGACTATAGGAAAGATGGAAATAAAATATACAAATTCCTTAATAAAACAAAATTATCAAAAAATACAACTGAACCATTAAAATATAATAACAAAAGCTTAACTACAGATAGGGAAATAGCAGAATCCCTTAACAAGTTTTATGCTCAGTCACAAAGAATACCCCAAGCGTATAAACAACAGGATAAGGCTATCCAAAAAACTATCAGAGAAACTAGTAAGCCAAAAGGTATACGAAATGATATTTTTATTCAGGATTTTAATGAAACAGAACTGGATTTAGCAATAGAACAATTACAGAACAAAAAATCTCCTGGACCTGACAAGATCCACCCAGAGTTTATTAAACACCTTGGCAGGAAAGGAAAAGAAATCCTACTTAAACTGTATAACACGTGTTGGAGAATGACTGTACCTTCCGACTGGAAAAAAGCCATTATCATCCCGATTTTAAAGAAAAACAAACCCTCAAACAATATTAATAGTTTCAGACCAATATCTTTGACCAGTGTTATTGCAAAAGTGATGGAAAGAATGGTGGCATCTAGACTTAACTGGTTTCTAGAATATTACAACTTAATTAATAGTTCACAGACCGGCTTCAGACAGAATCATAGTACAAGTGAAAATGTACTCCTACTAAGCCAAGACATCAAGGAAGCTTTCAATAGAAAGGAGGATACCTTGGCAGTATTCATTGATTTTAAATCAGCATATGACTCAGTCTGGAGAAATAAATTAGTTGATAAGTTGCAATCAATAGGTGTGAAAAGTAACATGCTTAAGTGGATAACTCAGTTTATTTCACAAAGATTTTGTGCCACAAAATATAATACATACATTTCCAAATATAAACAAACACACCGAGGACTTCCACAAGGTGCTGTTCTGAGCACAACACTCTTTAACATATATATAAATGACCTTCCATCAATAATAAAAACTTTAGAAACCAAAATTGCTTTATTTGCTGACGATGTAGTCATTTGGACTTCAGGCTCTTCAAAAAAACCTGGATTAATTAAAGACAGAATAGAAACAGCCCTAAACAAAGTACATGAATGGAGCTCCAAAAACCTCATGACTATCAATGTGGAAAAAACAAATTATGAATTATTTACACTAAAATACAAACCAGTTAATGTTAGCATAAATTATAATGGTAAACCACTCAAAGCAGTTGATGATGCCAAATACTTAGGCATCACTTTCGACAGAAAGCTAAGTTGGAAAAAACATATAACATACATCTGAGAAAAGGTTGAAAAGAAATTGCAAATCCTGAAAAGGTTAGCTGGTGCTAAATGGGGCTGCTCAAGGAGAGTCCTTAACACAACATACAAAATGTATATTAAACCAAACTTCTTGTACTGTTCTGAAGCTTTAATAACAGCAGCAAATGCTAACATCAATAAACTTGAACAAATACAAAATCAGGCTCTTCGCCTAATCACTGGAGCAGTTAAATCCACACCTATTGATGCCATGCTTGCCTTAACACGGACCCCATCAATAACAACAAAAATAGAAGAACAAGCATTGCTCCAACACGAGAAAATGTTACGACTGCCAAACTCTAAATGGAAAGAAGAGAACCTCCCCCATTCAATCCTTAAAACTCATAGTACTTTCCTAGAAAAGGTAACACAGATTAAATCCAAATTGAACATTCCTAACACCAGAGAAAATCTACTTATAAGAGAAAATCCATTGGAATTATTGCAACCTACCTTCAATTTGGAATTAATAGAGGAAATAAGTAAATCAGACACACCAAAAGAAATACAAAAACTTCTAGCTCTGGAAACAATCAATACTAGGTATCCCACAGAAGAATGGCTGCACATATATACTGATGGATCCTCGAAGGAAAACCTTACTGGAGCTGGAGTTACGTGTTCACATTTTTCCTTTTATCATTCTGTTGGCAGAGACACAACAAATTATGATGGAGAAATAGAGGCTATATACATTGCTCTCCGACAATTATTAAATCTTCCCTTAAATAAATTTAACAAGGCAGTAATTCTTTCAGATTCTAAAGCTGCAATTCAGGGAATATGTTCAAATACTACAAAGAAGTCAACAAAAATTAGAGAATGCTACAAAATGTTAACACAACTCCAAAAAGTTAATAAGACTGTTCATCTCCAATGGATTCCAGCACACTGTGGAGTCATGGGGAACGAAGCTGCAGACTCACTTGCAAAGAAAGGCACAACAATAAAACAAAATTCTAAATTCAATTTCTCATATTCCTCAATAAAACGCTTGATCATAAAAAATTTTTGTCATTCATATCTACAAGAAATAGAAACAAATGCCAAAGATAAAAAATGGATTACACTACTTTCCAATCCAGATATAATCCCCCAGAGACCAAGGAAAACAGCTGTTGCAGCCTTCCGACTATTGACAAATCATGACTGCTTGGCAAGTCATCTCTACAGAATAGGTATCTCAGCCTCACCAATATGTGTCCTGTGTAACGATCCAGCAGAAATGAACGAAGACCACTTGAAGACCTGTGAAGCATTAAGATCAGAAGAAACTACAGTTCAAAAGTATTGGAAAGCACGAATGCTAATGGCTTCATTGCCAGATGCAAGGCACTAGAAAACAACAACAACAACATATTGTTAATACGTGTAGTAAAATATTAGAATGGCTGTACACCACTAATATGGAACTTATTTTCAACAATCAACACTCTGGCATGTATATGCACCACAATGGCTCAACATATAATCCAGAGCTTTTATTTGTATCATCAGATATATGAAGCAAAATTTGTAGAGATATTTCAGCAAGTATGGATTCTAGTCATCGAGCAGTAATAGCCAAAATATTACTTCATACTTGTAAATCAACGTCTCGTAAAAGTTAATGGAATTTTAAAAAAGCAAACTGTAAAGGCTATAAAATGGCTTTAGAAGAACTAACACTTTAAACCGTCACAATTCATAATACACCGAACAAAATCAATGACTTTTGTAATCTTATAAATACTGCCAAAAAACATAGCCCTAGAGCTAAAATTAAGAAACATAACCCCTTTTAGACCAAAGATGTAGAGAACTTAAAAATGAATAAGAGTTAACAAGAAATTTAGCTGAAAAAAAAAAGACCAGGAGAGTATGCTTAGCTGGAAAACCAAAGTAACAATTTTTAAAAAAGCAGTATTAACTGCTAAAAGAAATTCCTTTAGCACATTTATTAAAAATATTGATTATAGAAAAGATAGTAAAAAAGGTTCATAATTATATTTCAAATGTTAAAAATAAAAAAAAAAGAAACAGTTCCAAAATATCCAATTAAATCTGGTGATAAAGAATTAACAAATAATTTGAAAATTGCAAATGCATTTAACTCAACTTTACATCACCAAAACTTCCTTGGCCATAAACAAAACAAACAAAAAAGGAAATGATCCTAAAGAAAGAAATCAAATCAAACTAAAACATTTATATTCCATATTTAACCTCAACAGATTAAATATTTTCCTGTGAAAATACAATTATTGAACTTAATACAGCAGTTAAAAATCATAAAGTTCCAGGCCCTGATAAAATTCATCTGGAATTTATAAAAAGTTTGGGGTATAAAGCAAGAAACATGTGTATTACTCAACTTATACAACCACATCTGGAACACCTCTGTTCCAGCTAACTGGAAAAAAGCCATCATAATACCAATACAAAAAACAGACAAACTATCAGATATCAAGAATTACAGGCCCATATCTTTAACTAATATCCTGGCAGAACTCGTGGAAAGGATGATTTCAGCTTGTCTAAATTGAAACCTCAAACAATATAACCGTTTGTCCCCTTGTCAAGCAGGTGTTAGGAAAAATCATTCAACAAATGAACATAATATCAAACATAGTCAGGAAACCAAAGAAGGCTTTAACAAAAATCAAAATACTTCAGCTGTTAATTATTTATTTATGCCAGCAAACTTACTGTTGGTGTTTTTAAACACACAAGCCGTGTGTGTACGAACTGGTTTGAGAATTCAAAGTCATTCTGGCAGGCTGTCACATTAGCTTAATGATTAGAGCACCTGCCTAGTAAGCGGAGGGTCTGTGGTTCAAATCCCAGCTGTGGCATTGAATTTTTAAGTTCCAGTTCTATCTCTCATACTTCAGCTGTACTTATCGATTTAAAATCAGCATATGACAATGTTTGGAGATACCTCATTAAGAAACTCCAACAAATTGGCATCGGACACATGCTTCATTGGCTTTCAGAGTTCATCACTAAAAGGTATTGAGCCACATCCTATGGTTCTGCAATGTCAAAATATATATTTAAAAAAAAAAAAAGACAAATAGGATTACCCCAAGGAGCTGTTTTTAGTACTACTTCATATAATATCTATATAAACGATCTTCCAGAACAAATACAACAGACTGGCATTAAAACTGCACTATATGCTGATGACTTAGTAATCTGGAATTCTCAGAATTCACAAGACACTAAAGGTCTGATTTCATCACTTCAAAAGTCCTTATTCAAACTCAAATATTGGTGCAATAACAACTTTATGCAAGTTAATACTGATAAACGCAACTTTCAATATTTTTCATTCAGAAATAAATCAGTCACTATCTCCTAATATGATATCCTGTTACACAGAATTACTAACATGGAAAAATCACATTGAAAATGTAAAGGATAAAGCCACCAATCATTTTAAAATATTAAAAGGACTAGCTGGATCTAAATGGAGATGTTAAAAAAATACTCTCAATTTGACATACAATATGTATATAAAACCAATTCCCAAATATAGCAGTGAAGTTCTTATAACTGCATCCCCCTCAACCTTAGCAATACTTGAACATACTCAAAGTCAAGCTTTCAGATTAATAACTGGAGCAGTTAAAACCACTCCAGTTATAACAGGTGATCCAAAAGACTGAACCGGCTGCGCTGTTTTGTCTGTACGAGTTCTCTGCACTCGTCACTGACTGCTGCTGTCATAGAACAGTACGGATAAAACCATACATCTTTAAAACTACTTTTAAAGGCTTTATTTACCAATATAATTAAAGCAGATGCTGAAACTGGCCACCATCGTTTTCCATACACTTTTGGCACCTCTTAAGGAAATTATCCATCTCTCACCGTAGTTCATGTTGAGAAATGCTGGCAATTTCCTGATGGGTATTTTATTTTAATTCTTCCAGGATGTGTGGGTTTGTCTTGTACACATTGTACTTTGTCACAGGGGGTTAGGTCGGGGGACCGAGGGGCACAAATTTCTACCAATAATTCCGTCCTGAAACACACTTTCAATGTTCTCATCAAAAGATTGGCTGTATGAGCTGTTGCAGAGTCTTGCTGAAAAAACGGCAAAATCATGCTCCCTGTTGGTTAATCCTCTTTAAAAAAATAAAAAAAAGAAGGCAAAATCACTCTCCTTGTCCGTTAATTCTCTTGGAGGGGGAGGGGGGGGCAAAATTGTGTTCACGTATGCATGGGTGCCAACTGTTGACTTCAAAAAAAATTGGGCCTGTAACTCTTTCTCCACTAATGGCGCATCATACCCAATTTTTTCGCCATGAAGGGGTGTTTCATGAACAATATTAGGTTTCTCAGAGCTCCAGTAACAATTGTTTTGTGTAAACACCTATCTATGAAAGTGGAACCAAACCTCGTCCATGAAAAGTATTAAATGTGGCTCAATTTTGCCATTGTATATACTGTTGGGAGTACACTCACAAAATGTGCATCTAATTACAGGATCACTTGGTTGAGGAGCATGTGCCACAATTTTATATGGTTTTAACTTCACCAATTTAGTAGCTCTTTGCAAAGAACCATAAGAAGTGCCTGCCTGTTGTGAAAGAAGCCTAAGCAATTTTTTAGGGGAATTCTCCAAATGATGACCGATGTCATCTAATGTTTCTTTGGTAAGAACTGTACACCATCTTTTAGATTTCTGATCCTGAACACTTCCTCTGGCCTGAAATTTATTGTAAAGTTTATGGATTGTTGTACGGCTTGGAACTTTTACACCTGGAAATATTTCTGCAGATCGCACTTGCACCTGGTGAGCTCACTGAGTTAACATATACGAATCATAAATAAATACACGCTGTGCAGTAGAAAACAAATGCTGAGCCATAATACACTTTGTGACTAAGTACAAGACTAAATAATAAAGCACACTGGTAATAATGCAGCCACACAATATCGTTTCAGCTCAATACTGATTGTGAGCAGAGCAGAGAAAAACAAAGTTGTGCTCATGACCTTGCCTATATCAGCTGTTGTTATTGTGTTTTCGTCTGCACAGTGGAAAAACACCATGCAGTTGTTTCCATGTATTCGGATCTCTCCGTAGCATTACAAACCATAACATGCAATAAACCTATCACAATGGAACTTGAACAAGCTATCATGTGTATATAACTTTTTTGCTCATTGTGAGTTGGTGTGTATTACATACATGTATTGCAGCAGAAATATTTAAATACAATTGAATAAGATACGTACATTCTTTTTATCTCGTTCTGTTAACTTATGTATGTTCATGGTTTAATATTGTTAATAGCCTGGGCCTACCTTCATTAAATGGAAACCTGCCTTTAACACTAGAACCCCGGCGCTCGCTAGCTACCGTTAACTACGGTAGCGGTCATTTTTGACCGTTCACTTTTTCTTTGCCTTTTCCATGTACAGTTTACAACTTATTTCTTACCAGTGTGATATTGGTATTATTAGGTAACTAGGCCCAATATGTTGTCACTGTGTATGCATAAATTATTGGAAAATTGCCTTTCTAGGGCATACATTCGAATTTTCTCTAATGGAGAGTTAGGAGAAAAAAAATATTTAATTTGATATTATATATAAAAACAGCCCGTACGATGAACATATGTCCTTTATTTATCTCTATTTTTCAACAGTATGTTTATTCGAATAAAAAAAAAAATAGCTAAAATTCTCAGAAAGGCGAAATATAGTGTAATAGTGCAACTAAGAATATTTGGGATTATGAATGTGATAACACAACTTTGTGTATAATAGGACAGTAATATTGCAACACATATCTTTATTTTAGTAAACCTATTACAGTATGACAACTATGTTAGCACTTACACAGAAAGTTCCTTCCATTGTTATGAGCATCCACTTATGCGTTGCATTTTACACACGTAAGAACTTTTCCAACTTCTGCTGTGCATTTTCCACATAACTGGTTTCTTGCAAATATGATAGGAATTTCTTGCTTTGTTCTGTGTGTAGTTATGACCTATTTGACACTGTCATCGGCGATTAGGGATTGGATGTTCTTCGGTTGGATTAGTCTGTATACAACGTTGTCTAGTTCCCCAGTAGGTTTCTCTTAGCTCATCAGCGAGTTGAAGGATGAATCTGCGGCGTGAAAGTTCCTTGCCAGTTATTTCTCGAAACACTATCCACGCGTTGATGTAGCTAGGTCCAATACATATGTTAGAAAAAGACATGCATCGGCCATCTGCGGATACCAGCACGAACGGAATATAATCGTGCCATCTCATCAATCATATCCACTCCATATTTACTCTTGTAAAACTGAACTGTTTCAGGAAGCTTCTTGGAGACTGCCGATATTGCACATGAGTTGTGAAGTGTACTCATTATAATTACATTCTTCTGTGACTTTCCTTGGTAGCTGGTTAACAAAATACCATCGTTTTTCTTCATGAGAATGGTATCATAAAGAGGAGCTCTGGAATTTCTAAGGTGATCAGGAACTTCTCGTCTCGATCTATTCACAGTTCCTACGATACTAGTGCCCAACTCCTTCAGTGTTTTAGCTCGTGATAGTGAAGTAAAGTAGTTGTCGGTGGTGACGTTTCGTCCCTTTTTTAGAAAAGGATTTTTTAGAGACATCACAACATATTCTGGAACAGATTCGTTCTGAGGCCGCTGATTATCCTTCCCCAGGTATGGGATAACGTTGCAGAGTTACTTTCAGTTCACATCTCTAGGCATCCAGTAGTTTATACCAAATTTATCAGACTTATTGGCCATGTATTGAATAAATGGACAGCGACATTGTGTAGGATAAACTTGTTCATCTACTGTAAGGAATGTACCTAGTATGTAGAGCAAGCCTTACAGTTTTCAATAAATTTGTTCCAAATAGTTGAAACTAGAGCAAACGCATCCGTCTTTAGCCTTTCAGAACGGGATGACCTGACATCTAATCTTAAAAATCTCATCAGCTCCACAAATCTGTCCCTTGCCATGGTATCAGAAAATATAAGTGGCCCCCACTTTTTGGACCATAGTTCAACTAGTTCAAGGCTTCCGCACCCAAGTGCACCCTGCAAGTAAATTACGCTGATGAAAGCGTCTAACTCGTCCAAGGAAACAATTCATTTCTCATTTTTCTTCTCTCTTGCTTCAATCTCGGTAGATTTTTTGATATGTTGAAGAATCGACTCATCAATGAACAACATCCAAGCAGATACCTGTCTCTTAGCATAAGCAGTAGGGCCTCCTTTTTCTTCAACAACATTGTTGCTCTGTTCTACCAGGATTGTGACCTGGATCGATGATCTGCCACTCAGTACCCTTATCTCTACTAAGAATTTTTGTAAGTGCAGGAAGTTTTTCCTCTTCATGTTGCCTTTTTCTGCCTCTTTCTTATTATTGGTTGTGTTGAAGTGGTTGCGTTACCTGAAGCTTTAGTATTACTAGTAGGCATTCTATTTTCACTTGCCGCTTGTGACGCACTCAAATTGCATGGAGTACACAGTGCTGCAAGTCATGTTCAAATGATGGTTGTATCGAGCTATGCTCATACCTTCTTACCTCCCTTGCAGCATGAAATTACAGGAAATGTTATCTTAAATTTGTTTTGCTGAAAATAAATAAGCAAAGCAAATATATGTGTACATTGTGTATAAACAAGGAAATGACTAACTACATAAATGCACCTATTAGGAATACAGTTTCATGTTATGCAATATCTAAAGAAAGCAGAATAAAACTTACCATTCAAATAATCTTCACTGAACGACTCATCTTCCGATTGATTCAGCTGGAGGTTGATAATCATCTTCACCACTACCATCTTCTGATACATCGTCTGGTATATCATGAAATATAGCCAGGATTTCATCTGGTTTCAAACCACGGGACATATTACAGGCATAGATTCACAACGTACACTGCTATAGTGAACAGTTGGTATGAAGACGGACAAAGCAGATTAGTGACAATGAGAAATCCAACGACAGTGTGAGCGAAAGCCTAACAAAATTGTAACGGTCAAAAATGACCGTCTCAGGGGTTCATGGTCAAACATGAAAAAACGCCCACGTTAATAATGACATGCCGAAAATTATTATGCTATATAAAACTAGAGGTTATATCAGGAAAAGTCATGAAAGGCCAAGCTTCGTTTTTAAAAACCGGCGGAACTAAACTTATTTAAATATCAAGAACGGTCAAAATGACCGCTACCGGGGTTCTAGTGTTAACGGAAATTTTCAGTAGTCCATTCGACTTTGTTGAAGACAGGTTTTACTGTAGGTTTAATAATAATAATAATAATAATAATAATAATAATAATAATAATAATAATAATAATAATAATAATAATGTGTACAAAAAAACAATGATTTTCAAAAAATTCATTTACCATCCAAGTAAGCACTACAAATTCCACATCTTCAAAAAAATACTTTATCTTGGCCCCACAAAATAATTTCAGCATAGAGAAATTACTATGCAACAAGTCAAAGGACCAGATACCACAGAGCAGAAAAGCAGGAATCTATCAAATCAGTTGCCCAGATTGTGACCAGATTTACATAGGAAAAACCAAGAGGAATTTAGAAACCAGGTTAAAAGGACACATGAGATGCATCAAATACAAAGAAATGGATAAATCTGCAGTTGCACACCATTTTTCGACATCCAACCACAACATTACACCGAACATAAAACCTTTAAAAGCTACAAAACATGCTGTAGTGTTGGGTACTTGGGAAAACAATTCATGTAATAAAAAACATGCTACGCGTAGTGAACTTTGATTTGCCTCCACAAAATCCTTTATGGAAGTTTATCAGCTCACTGCTAGATGTCATCTCAACCAACCATACATTAAACAATATCAGCAAGAACCAGTTGTTTAATTCTGATGGTGGGAGCAAGTTGGGCTCTTGAAACCGGTCAAGTTTAATTAAATGTAAGTGAGGTTTTGTGTTTCAATCCGACCCAGTTTTCATTATAATCCTGAACTTATTTTATTACAGATATACTATGTGTGTTACAATGTCGGAAGAGAATAATTTCTTGAAAATTTCAACAGGAGTGTGATTTCTAAATTCATGCAGTAATTTTGCTTTATCTTCAGATGCCAAGGAATCCATATTTGTGAATATTCTGGATCCATCTTCCTCCATTTATTGCACCTCATTTTCATGTATCTCAATATGTAAGGCATTTTCTGATGGAGTAAAGGTTTCAATGTCTCACTTCTCAAATTATATTGCAATTCTAACCTGCCTGGTTCATCACTTGACCTCCTATTAGATTGTCGTCAGGTATCTTCATCAGTTAATTCATCTATGTTATCAGGTGAAGGAAGAATAAGATCTGCATCTTCAATACACTTGCCGGAATCATCTAATATCTGCTGTAAGCAAGCAGAAGCTTTATCTAATGTTAGGAAGTTCAGTCCCAAATTAATTCCTTTGCCATAATGTCAAAACTGAAATTATATCAAAGCATGTTACAATTACCTCATTATTCAATAAAGTCAGCTATATTTTTCTTTCCTTACAGAATAAAAATAAAATATAACATCAATAAAACATGTGTACAAATTTATCTTACCTTAGAGAAACAGAGTGAAGTCCCCCTCTTGAAATCTCACTTACAACTGACTGGTGACAGTTGGAACTAATCTCTCAACAATAACACTAATACACATAATGATGGCAGAACATTAAAATATTGTTTACATAAACAGTACACTTGAGAGATAAGGCATTAGGCCAGTGTCCTCATTTGAAGACTTTATCATTTTTTCATATCAAATTGTGAACAACTTCTTCAATATGAGGTTTAGGCACTTTCTTTAACTTTGGTTAACAAGAACGTCTGAGTGTAATTTAAATTTGGCAACCATGAAACTTCATTTTTATTGCACTGCTGCATATGAGTGTGAATACAGATTTTCTTTGTTGCCAAGTATAGGATATTATTGTTAATATTATTTTGAAAGAAAAATTGTATACAATTGTAGAAGTACCTTCTATGAGGACAATGGCTGTTAATAGTTCAATTAAATTGTTAAGGTATTCCCACATCCATGGTGATTCAGTTTCTCTAGTAGAAGTTTGAGAGGTAGAACTGGAACTTAAAAATTCAATGCCACAACTGGGATTCGAACTACAGACCTTCCGCTTACTGGGCGGCTGCTCTACCACTGAGCTATTGTGACAAACTGCCAGAATGGCATTAAATTCTCAAACCAGTTCGTATTTCTCCAGGTAAACCACAAAGGCAGTCTCACATCAGACAAATTACCCCAATGGTGACTTACTATTGTAAGTGCTTTATATCCCAGGATTAAATAACCTTCAGATTGTAATTATTATTTATTTATGCCAACAAACTTACTGGTTTCTCTGTATGATCAACTCCAGCTCCGCAGACCACATATACTAGCTTGGAGAGCTCAGAGTGCTGACCATGTCTCACTATCCAACACTGGACCCTGCTCCTGATGCCTCCTGTGGGCAGAGGTGAGGGATCCAGCAGCCGGGCGGTGCCCTATGTTTCACAAATGGAATAATAGGAACTCAGTCATGTAGGGGGTGCATTGTTTCAGTATAGTGTAGGAAATACTGTAATCATGGAGTTTTGCTTTTAAGTTTTTTTATGATTTTTAGTCGATCTTCCTTTATCTTCCTGAGATACATAGAATTGCTAATTGGCTTTGTTTTGTATTAATATATTTTGTTCCCACCTTTGTTCAGTATCAATTGATTTACACTTTCTATAAAATAGTTAATTGTATTCGACCAATATCATGAATATTGTGGAGACCACAGACTTCACATATCTTAAATATTGGTGTAAGACGCATTTAACATAGATGAAGCCTGTGGTCTCTACATTATTTGTTATATTGGTGGATTGTATTTGCTTCATTGTTAATAGCTTCTTGTGTATACTGAATATGTTAAATGTATTGCTTATTTCTATGGGTCCTCATTCTTAACTGGCCTTTAGTTAAATGGAATATTGTTAGTTCCCCTTTGTTTTTCCCACATGCATTGTTAATAATGTTCCACGAGGTTTGGATATATTACTTCCAATACGTAGCACACTTAAAATGATTTGATTTTGTTTCTTTTAATATATTTTTATACTCCTTGTATCTAAGAAATTCCTGTGTACTTTTTTCATCTTCAGTAATTTTACATAAATCATAATATAATTTTAGTGTTTCATTAGCTTGGGTGATATCTTGAGTTATCCAAAGGGACATCTCACTTTCTTGGTGGTTATAGAGCATGCAATATCACAATAGTAATTTTATTGTAAAGGGTATCAAATGTTTCCCAGTTTGCATGAATGTCTGTTTCATAAAAAACTTCTTCCCAGGTTTCCTTAAGCAGTAAGGGGTAAAAACCAGTTATATTTACTTGCATCATTTATGTTTCTAGATTTTACATAGTGCATCTGTAATTTTGGTGTAAAGCAACAAATTTCTATACTCTGAGCATAATGATTGGACAAGTGGCTTCTTATTATACCACTTGTCTGGAACATAGTGGAAGGGAGATTTGTAATATAATTAATGGTAGTAGCTGTTGTATCCATTACCCTAGTTGCTTCATTAATTGTGAACTTAATTTAAACACGTTTATTACATCTTAACTTCTTATAATTGCTACTGTTTTCATCTTCATATTAATGTCACGAAGTAATATAATGTTCTGTCCATCCAGTGTATCCCGAGTTTTTATTATTGTATCAAAACATTAACGTTAGCACTTGGCGATTGATAATACGAAATAATTAAAAGTTTTTCTTTATTTAGGTTTATTTCTATACCCGATGTCTCAAACTTAATCTATGCTACTGCTTTCTATCCACTTTTTAGCAGTTGTGTTTATTATTTTATTTGAGACAAAAATAGCAGTGCCGCCATCTTTATAGTTATGTCTACAGTAATAGGCTGTTTTTGTAACCTTCTTGTTGGCAAAGTTTTAGTTAATTTTCCTTTAGTCCATGCTCAGATGTCTATAGGAATTTTCACGTCATGAAGGCACAACAGACTCTTATAGACCATGCACTTCTTATGGAAGAATCAAATGCAACTAAGTTATAGTATGAACATGCATTTCTGTGTGAAATGTGTCAAAGAATTCTAGGATATGCACGATAAACCTTTTATGTAATTATATATTTAAAATAATGAAATCTAAAATTTTGTTGAAAGCAGATTTTTTAACATCTTTCTCGCTCCGAACGTCTAAACGTGGTTTTAAACCAAAATCATTGCAATGAAAAAAATCTGGATTATTCGCTTGCTTTTATAGGACACGTTGGTATTTAGATTATATCAATATGTCTAAAGAAATTTTTTTAACAAAAAAAAGTTCAAAACAAAGTGTTAAGATTCTTCGTTTATACAGTGGAAAATATCGTTGCTGGCTAATTCTCGTTCTAAAGTCCACGTAAAAACTTACAGTGACAAACTTGTCAGGGAAATAACGAAATTATTTTTTATATACATATAGAACGTCTCCAGTACCAAGCTGTCCATGAATCACCATTTAAAGGCAAATGTTTACAGCGCACAATGCATACTGCCAACCTGATCCTTGTGTCTTGGAGATGATGAAAACCATATGTGGTGTGACAATTGAAGGGCCGATATGGGATTGTACTTCAGCGCAGGTTTTCAATAGGTTTTGGGAATCTGAGGTGTGAGCAGATTTTACAGCTTCTCTGGTAATCATGTGCATTGCAGTTAAGTGATCAGTACGCAATGGATCACAGAAAAAAGGGCGAAATTATTCAAAGTAGTGAGCAAAAAACAATTCTTAGAGTGGATGATTATTTAAAGAAAAAGAACCCCGAACATAGTGACTCGTTTATTGTTAGTGAACTTCATAAGGTGACTGGTGTAAGTAGGCGTACATTTTTTAGATTAAGAAAACAATGTAAAAAGGGTCCCATCACTACACTGCAGCATACATACAAAACCAGCAGGAAGATATAATGATTTTGGATGCAAATATGGCACAAATTTCATGAATTTCTATTTCAAAGTATTCCCCCTACAATTCTGACCGTGTTGAAAAATGAGGATGAGGACTTGCCAAATTTTAAATATTTAACCTTTTGAGAGGTAGAACTGGAACTTAAAAATTCAATGTCACAATAGCTCAGTGGTTAGAGCAGCCGCCCGGTAAGCGGAAGGTCTGTGGTTCAAATCCCAGTTGTGGCATTGAATTTTTAAGTTCCAGTTCTACCTCTCAAACTTTGCCCACACACGGCTTGTGTGTTTAAAAACACCAACAGTAAGTTTGTTGGCATAAATAAATAATATTTAACCTTTTATTGCTTAGGGAAGGAAATGGGATTTGATTTTGAAAAGAGAGGAAATAAATTGCTTATGATTGAGAGAAGTGATATTATACTGTGGCAACGTTCCTATTAAGGAAAATAAAACAATTCAGCAAAGAGGGTAGGAATATCGTGTACCTTGATGTAAGTGGGGTAAATGAATCAAAAGTCTGGAACGATAGGATTATAAAAACTACTAAAGAAGGGCTTTTGGCTGGATTATCCACTGGGGTTAAATCACATACTGTTTGCAGACCACGATTTGTAATATTGCATGCCGATGGTACAGTTTGTTTCCTTGGTGAAAAAAGGTTCTGCTGATTATCATGATGAAATGGACAGCGATAGATTTGAACAAAGGTTCAGAAACCAACTGGCAGAATGGCTGTAATCACGGCAGCGCAACATACGTGGCAATGCCGCATTGATTCTCCACAAGAGCCATTGTGCCTTCATAGCGTGAAAACTCCTATAGAACATCAGGTTTATTTTCATGTAAGAATACTGTAATCTCAATCTTATTACCTAGATATTGTACACTTTGATGTATAATGTTAAATTTTTTGTTCCTACTTGCATTATGTTGTTTTCTAGTGCCTTGCATCTGGCAATGAAGCCATTAGCATTCGTGCTTTCCAATACTTTTGAACTGTGGTTTCTTCTGATCTTAACGCTTCACAGGTCTTCAAGTGGTTTTCATTCATTTCTGCTGGATCGTTACACAGGACACATATTGGTGAAGCTGAGATACGTATTCTGTAGAGATGACTTGCTAAGCAGTCGTGATTTGTCAGTAGTCGGAAGGCTGCAACCGCTGTTTTCCTTGGTCTCTGGGGGATTATATCTGGGTTGGAAAGTAGTGTAATCCATTTTTTATCTTTAGCATTTGTTTCTATTTCTTGTAAGTATGAATGAGAACATTTTTTAATGATCAAGCGTTTTATTGAGGAATATGAGAAATTGAATTTAGTGATCAGAGTTTCACGGGTGATCAGCCGTGTTAAATTTAAGAAAGTCGAGCTTTAGGTCTAAAGTCTAAGGTCTAAATTGAATTTAGACTTTTGTTTTATTGTTGTGCCTTTCTTTGCTAGTGAGTCTGCAGCTTCATTCCCCATGACTCCACAGTGTGCTGGAATCCATTGGAGATGAACAGTCTTATTAACTTTTTGGAGTTGTGTTAACATTTTGTAGCATTCTCTAATTTTTGTTGACTTCTTTGTAGTATTTGAACATGTTCCCTGAATTGCAGCTTTAGAATCTGAAAGAATTACTGCCTTGTTAAATTTATTTAAGGGAAGATTTAATAATTCTCGGAGAGCAATGTATATAGCCTCTATTTCTCCATCATAATTTGTTGTGTCTCTGCCAACAGAATGATAAAAGGAAAAATGTAAACACGTAACTCCAGCTCCAGTAAGGTTTTCCGTGGAGGATCCATCAGCATATATGTGCAGCCATTCTTCTGTGGGATATCAAGAATTGATTGTTTCCAGAGCTAGAAGTTTTTGTATTTCTTTTGGTGTGTCTGATTTACTTATTTCCTCTATTAATTCCAAACTGAAGGTAGGTTGCAATAATTCCAATGGATTTTGTCTTATAAGTAGATTTTCTCTGGTGTTAGGAATGTTCAATTTGGATTTAATCTGTGTTACTTTTTCTAGGAAACTACTATGAGTTTTAAGGATTGAAGGGGGGAGGTTCTCTTCTGTCCATTTAGAGTTTGGCAGTCGTAACATTTTCTCGTGTTGGAGCTATTTTTGTTGTTATTGATGGGGTCCGTGTTAAGGCAAGCATGGCATCAATAGGTGTGGATTTAACTGCTCCAGTGATTAGGCGAAGAGCCTGATTTTGTATTTGTTCAAGTTTATTGATGTTAGTATTTGCTGCTGTTATTAAAGTTTCAGAACAGTACAAGAGGTTTGGTTTAACGTACATTTTGTATGTTGTGTTAAGGACTCTCCTTGAGCAGCCCCATTTAGCACCAGCTAACCGTTTCAGGATTTGCAGTTTCTTTTCAACCTTTTCTGAGATGTTTGTTATATGTTTTTTCCAACTTAGCTTTCTGTCAAAAGTGATGCCTAAGTATTTGGCATCATCAACTGCTTTGAGTGGTTTACCATTATAATTTGTGTTAATATTAACTGGTTTGTATTTTAGTGTAAATAATTCATAATTTGAGAGGTAGAACTGGAACTTTGCCACAACTGGGATTTGAACCACAGACCTTCCGCTTACCGGGCGGACACTCTAACCACTGAGCTATTGTGACAAACTGCCAGAATGGCAATTCTCAAACTTTGCCTACACACGGCTTGTGTGTTTAAAAACACCAACAGTAAGTTTGTTGGCATAAATAAATAATAATTACAATTCATAATTTGTTTTTTCCACATTGATAGTCATGAGGTTTTGGGAGCTCCATTCATGTACTTTGTTTAGGGCTGTCTCTATTCTGTCTTTAATTAATTCAGGTTTTTTTTAAGAGCCTGGAGTCCAAATGACTACATCGTCAGCAAATAAAGCAATTTTGGTTTCTAAGGTTTTTATTTTGATGGAAGGTCATATATATTTATATATATGTTAAAGGTGCTCAGAACAGCACCTTGTGGAAGTCCTCGGTGTGTTCGTTTATATTTGGAAATGTATGTATTATATTTTGTGGCACAAGATCTTTGTGAAATAAACTGAGTTATCCATTTAAGCATATTACTTTTCACACCTATTGATTGCAACTTCTCAATTAATTTGTTTCTCCAGACTGAGTCATATGCTGATTTAAAATCAATGAATACTGCGAAGTTATCCTCCTTTCTATTGAAAGCTTCCTTGATGTCTTGGCTTAGTAGGAGTACATTTTCACTTGTACTATGATTCTGTCTGAAGCCAGTCTGTGAACTATTAATTAAGTTGTAATATTCTAGGAACCAGTTAAGTCTAGATGCCACCATTCTTTCCATCACTTTTGCAATAACACTGGTCAAAGATATTGGCCTGAAACTATTAATATTGTTTGAGGGTTTTTTTTTTTTTAATTGGGATGATAATGGCTTTTTTCCAGTCGGAAGGCACAGTCATTCTCCAACACGTGTTATACAGTTTAAGTAGGATTTCTTTTCCTTTCCTGCCAAGGTGTGTAATAAACTCTGGGTGGATCTTGTCAGATCCTGGAGATTTTTTGTTCTGTAATTGTTCTATTGCTAAATCTAGTTCTGTTTCGTTAAAATCCTGAATAAAAATATCATTTCGTATATCTTTTGGTTTATTAGTTTCTCTGATAGTTTCTTGGATAGCTTTATCTTGTTTTTTATACGCTTGGGGTATTCTTTGTATTCTGAGCATAAAACTTGTTAAGGGATTCTGCCATTTCCCTATCTGTAGTTAAGCTTTTGTTATTATGTTTTAATGGTTCAGTTGTATTTTTTGATAATTTTGTTTTATTAAGGAATTTGTATATTTTATTTCCATCTTTCCTATAGTCCATATGTTCTACAAAATTTGTGAAACTGGCCCTCTTTGCTGTAATTAATTCTTTCTTAAAAATGGCTGCTTTTCTTCTCCAGTTTTGTACATCTTCTGGACACTTGGTTCTTTCGGCTTTGACTCTTGCTATATTTCTTTCATGTTGTAACTTAGATAAAGATGGAGACCAAAAGTAGCTATATTTCTTTAACTTTCCTTTGGGGATATGTGTTTTGGCTGCTGTCAATAATATTTCACAAATTTTTTTATTCAATTCATCTGTTGACTTGAACTCTGATTCTAACAGTATATTACACTTCCCTTCTATCTCATTTTGGAAACTGGACCAGTCTGCTTTTTTAAAATTCCAAGAAGTTTTAATTTTTGGTTTGTTACTTTTATTTATTAGACCTCTTATGGAGTTTATGGTGATTCTGTGGCCTGAACCTGGGTCTTCTATTATTTCTCTTTTTGTATTGTCAATTATGTCAGATGACACCATCAGAAGATCAGGATTTGTACCCGAACCATTATAATGAAGGTAAGCGGGTGGATCATTTGGATTAAATATTAATTCCATTGTTGATGAGTTTAATAGGTCTTCTCTGACTCTTCCTGCTGAATTTATATCTCTGTAGCCCCACCTAGGGGATGTGCATTAAAATCACCTATTAAAATACTTTTGGGTTCTATGGGAATAGAATTTAGATCTAGTGTATTGTCTGGAGGATTGTAGATACTGTAAATTCTATAGTGGTAGTTACTTTTCCATACTTCAATTTTAACTATTTCTGATTTATCTTGTTCTTCCATTGTTTTTTGGGTTTGAATAGTAGCTTTCATATTTCTTTTAATTCCTGTAAGAATACCACTTGCTATTTGACAAGCTTTTGGAAGTATATGTGTAGTGTACTGATCCATTTCAAAGTATATTTCCTGTTCTTCTGATATATTGGCTTCTTGTACTGTGAAGACATCTATATCTTGGTCTTTTAATATTTTCATTAGCTCTTGTTTTTTAGACTGGGACATGCCTCCTGCATTCCATTGTAGAATTCTTAAAGTATTGGAACTGTTGTGATGAAATTTGCCTAAAGATGTCCCCACCCGGAGATCCGATTGGGGGACAGTTTTAACTCCGGAATGTTTATCTTTATGACTCATACTCATGTATGTGGCTTTCATGTAACTGTTTTCTTAACAGGCACCAGTTTTACAATGTGGCAGTTACATCACCCGACTTAAACCCCCATTTTGAAAGGAGGACCACACCTATCATTGGTCAATGGGTCCATCGGACCTAGCCAGGAGGACTAAATAGGTGGACCTACTTGCATTATTGAGAGACTGTATTGGACACCGTACAGGAGACGAGCCACTGCTGACTCAGTCTCAGTACCAGTTTTCCCTGAACTGTTTCCATAGAAGTAGATCTATAACTAAGGGGGGTAGCAGTGCTGGTATCTTAATTGCATTTGGTAATTACTCACCAGTAATTCCCTTTCTTTTCCAATTAAGATGCATTCCATGAACCATATGGATCATGTATGTATCCTATCAAAATCATTTGTACTGATCAGGCTTACATTCTTAAATTTACTACCAATTTTCATGATTTTATCATTACATTTTTCACCATCTACATTTACACAAGAGTTCAGGTCTAGTCATATCTTTTGGGAATATTCACTACTATCACGTTGGTGTGATGCAGTTTTGTTAGGCACTTTGCGAGCGTTTTACATACACTACCCAGTTATTTCTCATATCATTCATTTCCCCGAATATGACCACTTGTTCTTTTAAGATTAGGTTACCACAAGCATTTTTGTTATTTCTGATCACTTCTAAGGGTGCACCGGGCTTCTCTACTTTCTACTGCTGAATCTTGTAGATTTTCCAATAGCAACCCACTCTGCTGTGGCTATCTGCGAAGATCTTTACATTGCATGTCTTCACTCTTGTCCTTGTTTGGAGTTAATTCATTGTCCCCTTGCCCTGTAATTGAGGGAATTGTGCATCTTCATCCTTTACACTGTTGAGACATGCAAATCTGTTTTTTACCATTGTTGTCCCACTTACTGGTACGTTTTGTTTCCTATTTGGTTGCACTGGTCAGTGAAGCCATTCCCAATAGTTTCTTCTTTTGCAACTTCTATTTGCTTCGTTTCTACCTCTTGTAACTTTGTTCTCTTGTTATTTCACACTTTTGGTTCCTTGGTTAACCTTTCTATGATAAATGCAGTGAGACTATGCTTCTTCTCTCACCATTTTCACATATATCATTGTCTGCCATTGCTTGTTCCTTCTGACTTTGTCATATTTCAGCATAACTTGCATAATTTTTAACCCATTTCGGAGGTGGTCCTTTCATGCTTAAATGAAATATTGTTGTTTCTTATGACTTTATAAAGATACAGTCACACTTAATGGTCTTGCTTTTACTGATATCTGTGTGATTACAGAACTTGACTTTGTAGTCAATTGCACAGTCTGCCATCTTGCATATATTACTACAAGTGGTGCAATAAATTGATGCAATTAACTGCTACATGTGTGTGAAAAGCTGTCTAGTGTTTTAGCAAATATACAATCCCTAACCCAATATCAATTACTGTTGCAGTAAGAAGCTCTTAAAGCTTAACTTTGTTTCTCAAAATGAATAGCATACCTTCAGATTCTCATTTTAGTGTCTATTGTAAACTTGAACAGCAAAGTTTATCTCTGCCAGGCTTGTAGACCGTGGTCTAGAAACCATCGAAGATATCAATGTTTTGCCAAGTGCTGTGCTTGGCATCTCTAAGGCAAGATGCTCCGTTGTCTGTGCTGGTCAGAATTTGAATATGGAACCTTTTTTTTTTTTTCCCCGAGTGGAAGGAAAGTCCATTTATGGAGTTCCACTGTACTGGGAGGCACAGTGGGGACTGAGAGCTTCACCCAAAGGTACTATCCACTAAAACAGTCTTCACCAGAGAGAATTCAAGGAAGGATATCCAGCAGTACCACGAATTGCACCTGCGGATTCATAGGAAAACACGTGTTGGCTGGCCATGTGGCCTTAGCCAGGTGAAATTAGGTGGCTGGACATAAACATGACCGAGGCCCTGTTCACGCCCTGGCAAATCATAGTGTGGGATTTGGTTAAGGAGTTATGTCGTTTCTGGTTGGAAACACTGTTTGTAATCTACTTCTTGCTTCCTGAAACATAAAGAGGACATAGTCATAGAATTAACTTGGGAAAACGTAGCCTTAGTAGTTATTTGTTGTGTAATGTTCTGTCCTCCATAGGGGAGGGCATCTTATTAAATTGTAGTATTGTGCGCATGTGAATGCATTAGTCTCTGTAAGCTCCAAGTTAGGAGTGGGATTTGTCCTTATTTTCACAAATAGCTGCATCAGTCAATAGTATTCTAATTCTAAATTTAGTTTGTAGTGTTGTCTGCGCTATAGCTGCGTCTTGTTAGTTTAGTGCGTAAATTTTACTTGAATTTCATTTGAACTTATATCTAATCTGATTTTATTTGAAAATCATGCCCAGTTATTCATTGCCAATGTCAAATTGATGTGGGGGTTGCATCCCTCAGGGCCACCTTGACTAGGTGCAAGGACTGATAGATTGCCAACATCAGGTCATACCGCAAGTCATGGGTAGTGTTGTTGCTTCTTTGGAAGTCTTATTGGTGTTTGGAGATATTCTTGTATATCTAATTCCGGATTCCCCGGGCCGAAGGACCTATCGAATAATTAACAGTGGTCTTTTGTGCTTGTCGCGGTCTGTTTCGTATGTGCCTAATTATTAGATTAGGGCATTACCGGTTTTGCCTTTTCGCTTGTATACATTAAAGCTTAGGCTTTTTATGAATTCTTCAATAGTGTGCAGTTTTAGCTCTCTGTGAAGAGATAGGCCAGTGCTACCAGTGCTTGTTTTGCTATTATCCTTATTATTCTGTTTTGGAGTGTTTGTAGTTTGTGTAGGTGGCTTTTAGCAGCATATCCCCATACTGGGGCTGCGTATGTGATTATTGGTCTTAGGCGTGTTTCATATAGAGTAAGCCCTATGTTTATTTTAAGTTGGCTGTTTATATTGATCATTGGGTAGAGTTTGTTTAGCCAAACGTTTACCTTGGCTCTGATCTTGGAGATGTGTTTACTCCAAGTGGGGCCTTGGTCCATTACTAGACCTAAGTACGTCACTTGGCCCTTCCAGTCAATACCTTTGCCTTGGTACACTAATGGCTGAAGGACACGTTTATTTTTCCTGTGCAGGAGTCTTTTCATGAAGATTATTGCTCGATATAACTAGGAGTTATTTTTGGGCTGTTATGCTGTGATCCGCTGGAGTTCAAGTACCCAGACGTTTCATCCACAGCTGCAGCTACATCTTAAGTGGCACGGTCGTAGTCTCCTCGGAGAAGCTAACGTGGCATCTGAGGTGTGGACTGTCTGAGCTGCGGTATTTATCCCTCGAATGGCCTCCGCTGATTGGTTCTGATGGCAGACAGCAGGAGGGAGGGGGGGCTTCTGTCATAGATCCTGTCATTGAAGGCAAAAAACGGCACAAAACCGGAGAAATTCAAGTAAACCAATCAGGAGGAAACAACATCTTGGGTGAAGCCCAAGCGTGATGGTTAGCGTGTCTGCCTCATGTTCAAGAGGTTGCGAGTTCAAATCTCACTAAGGATAAGTTTTCCAGATAAGGTTTTTTACCAAGGTTTTCCCTTATGCTGAGAAGACAAATGTAGGGAAACTTACAGCTCTATGGACCTTGGGCTCATTTGAGCATCATTTCACCCATTTCATTCACCATCCGATATGACACTATGTTGAAGGACGTTAATAAAATAAAAATGAGGAGGAAAAGGCTGTTGATACTGTGCTGTGTTCCTTCTTTTCAGTTGGCCGCCTGGGATGGATTGCATGTATACATTATTTCCTTATGTATTGGTGCTGTTTTTATTGAAGTGTAGCTTCGTGTTTGAGCGATGTGGCTCTTATTTCTCTCAGGGCGTGGTAACGGATGGAATGAAAAGTCACACGGTTTCTTCACCACAATGTATTATTTTATTAACACTTTTTCTCTATTTTACATTTAAATAAATCCTCTTAGCACCATTTTAGATTATTTAAGTCTTTCCACTTTTTCAAAAAGTGGAACAAAAGCTTGATGAAAGTCTGGTAAATGTTCTACAATGTTCACACGCTACCTAAACACGTCCTTTCACCTTGAATATTCAGACGCTAGTCCCAATTCTTTTAGTTGCGAGTCTATCATTCCGACTGCCACGTATACATCCGCACATGCATTCATCAAATAGTACCCGCATTGTTAGGGAAGCGATCTTTAGCTATTCTCCCTTTGCTATTAATATTGAACACATATAATTCTAATATTTATACATATATATTAAAATTAAATATGGAAATATTTATGACGTCTTTAAACAAACTTAATTGTTCGTAACAATGAACATTAGTAATACATTTTCGTCATTTAAGCAACTCATACCAACATCAAAAAACAAATTACACTCTTCACAAATATTCACATAAACGATTTTCTTTTGGGGTCTTCTAATATTCTGTCTCACATGCCCCTTGTTTTGTTTTTCAAGTTGTCACCTATATTTACAATCTTGAAACACAATACAACATTTCTCCCTATTCCTCTGATACAATCACTTTGTACAATACTTTTTTTTCTTTACAGTCTTCTTCACTGTATGTTTATGTCTTTTGTTTTGGCATGACACAGCATGTCTTTATAAATTTCACATATTCAGTTACTACACAATACATATTCAGTTATTATACAACACATATTCAGTTATTATACAACACATGTTCAGTTATTATACAACATATTCAGTTATTATACAACATATTCAGTTATTATACAACACATATTCAGTTATTATACATTTGACATTGACACAAATATAATTTAAGTGTATCATGGTTTATTGTGTGGCTTTTGACTTATGTTCCTTGTTATGAGGAGAGAAAAACAGGATACAAATCTTGAGCTAATGATTATGATCATATTTATGGCAATATTTTATTCAGTTCTTTGCCTTCTTTGTCTTGTAAGCTTATTATGTATAGGCAGGTCGTTGAGTCAATTCTTAAACTCTGGTGTTACTAATGGTACCATTTTTTAATTGGGTTCTTGTTCACTATTGTTTAGTTCGACATTTCTTCAAGCTTAGCATTGGCTATACCCATCTTAATTCATGTGCATTGCTTTTCTGATTATGGTTTTTCTTACTTCACTAATTGTCACCTCTTTATCTCTTATCTCTATAAGAGAAAACTTCTATACTTATACTTATTCTGCGATTGTATTATTTTTCTTCTCAATTCACCCTCGACACCTTTGTGTCAAAAATATTTTATCTTTGTCATCACAATTGATTCCTTTTTATTTTTTTGTCCCTGACATCCTTATGTCAAAAACACATTGTTTTCCGTCGCTATAATTCACTTCCTTAATGACAATAGTGTCCTCATCTGTCTTTGTTGACAATGCTCTCAGTGGTCATTATAGCCAATGACTATGTTGATTTTCTTTCTTGTTGTATTTTCCAATCTGAACATAATCTTCTATAAGTAACCCATTAAAAATTATTTTCCATCATCTCTACCATTCGTGCCTTACATGTTTGTTGGCAAAGACTATTTGGTCCTTTCTTTGTATGGTTTCAATTTGTTTTTATGGTATCTTCCTACCAACTTGCCATTTGTATTCTGTAGCTCATACGTATGGTCACCCAGCTGTTTTGTTATGACCAGTGGTCCAGTGTACAGTAGTTCCATCTTCTCTTTGTGCAGCCATTATGGTGTCGATGTCAATTGTCAGTTGCTTAGGGTTTGTGTTGGTCACCTACTCGATTGGGGCAAACTTAGTTGTGGTAATTTCCCTGAGTGTTGGTGGTGGTTGTTATTTCTGTATTCTGTGCAAATTCCGCCCTATTTGGCATGTTTCCATCTACTTCCTGTTGTCTTGTGTTGCCAGTGTTCCATTCGTTTCTGCCCCTTTGGTGTGAACCCCTATTGCATGGCAGTCTTCGCTTGTTCAAGTATTCTCTACAGTATCGTATGTGGTTCACTTGATGGGTACGGTCGCCTGGTCTTCCGTGATCATATGTTCGGTATCTCGATTCACCCCTTGGTATTGTCTCGTGTTCTCCATTCTTTCACCATGATTGTGTGGTTGTGGGAAATGGTGTGCCCCTCTCCCCCTGTCATGGGTGCTACTAGTATTTCTATCTTCTCTCTCATTCTAGTTGTTTGTAGCCGTGCTCCTATTTAAGATAGGTGAGTTTGGATGACCGTTTCTATGTCTATGTTCATTAGGCCGACCATTTTGTGTTTCGAAGGCTGTTTGTAATTCTATCATGTCTGCAAAATCTACTGGCCTCGCAACAATTAACCCTGTTCTCACTGTGTCTGGGAAATGTCTTGTTATGCTGGTAATTAACTCTTCTTCCGACAGGTTAGGGTCTAATAGCTTCCCTTTGGTTGGATCATATCTACCTGTCGCTAGCTCTACCCTAGTTTGGTTTTGCTTAGCTGGGCTCCAATAGCTTGATAGGAATAGATTTCTGAATGAGCTATATGATTCATGACCAGCTATTGTTAACCTAAGCCATTATAATGCTTTGTTTTTAAGCTTTTCTTGACTGTCATCATCCTAAGCTCATTTGGTATCCTTTTCACTTTAAAATACTCTTCCATCTCTTTAACAAAGAGTTTTGGATCATCTCCCTTCTCCTCGTCAAATGTAGGTGGTGTGATTTCATGTAGTATGCACTTGATGTAGTATGTGTTGTGTGTTGTGTCATTGTTTAATTGTGAACCTCTTTCTCTGTATGGTGAGTCAACATTTTGTACATCATTCAAATAACTCTCATCTTGTACATTACTTACATCTAAATCATTTTGCCTTTGTAGCGCATTCACATCATTTACATTCGTAGCATCTTGTTGTGATTGCACCACATCAGCCATAGTCTTAATTTTAGGAATTACAATTTGTTCTACAGTTTCATTAATAATTCCTTTCTTTACTACCTCAATTTCTTTCCTTAATTCCTCAGTTATTTCTGCTTTTACATTTGTAATCTTACAGTCTACACTTGCATTACATTCTGTTATTTCATCCCTACATCTACCAATTTCTCCTTCTAATACAATCTTATTTTCTCTCATTTCCGATTCAATTTTTCCCATCCTATCTCCTATGATTTCTATCCTAGCTTCTAAGGCTTCCTTTGTCTCATTTAAGTTTTTATGTACTAATTTTAAATTAGTTTCCATTACCTTCATATTTTCTTTACACTCCTGTCCTCCTAATTCTATTTTCTGTTCTAAGTCCTGTCTTCCTAATTCCATTTTCTGTTCTAAGTCCTTTCTCACTTCCTCCATTTTCTGACCTATCTCTTCCTTGTCCTGTTCTAGTTTCTGGGCTATACTCTGACCTAAACTTTGTTCTACGTTCTGTCTCAATTCTACATTATTTTGTTCCATTTTCTGACCTAATTCTACCTTGTTTTGTTCCATTTTCTGACCTGTTTCCTTCATATTCTGTTCTAGTCTTTCAAACATGATCATCATTAACCTTTGGTCTTTTCCTATTGCTACCTCTTTTTCACTTACTGTTTCTATCTGATAGCTAGGCCTATCTGCCCCTTCCCCTACTCCTGTTGCTAGATCTCTCTCTTTTTGTGACATTTTAGTTTCTTTATTCAGTTCACTTTGGCTTAAAGGTCCTACTATTTTGCCGCTTCGCAGTAACATCAAAATAAAATGAATATGAAAATAAAAATTTTTGGTCCTAATTTTTTCTCGTTGATTTATCCAGTTACGTGCGTCTCCTGGGTGGTTGGCTTCGCTAGACGATCTCTGGTGTTTTCCTGCCTTGATTATCCGTTCATTGGTGTACCCGAAGTCGTAGATTTCAAACGATGTTCTAGTGGCGTCTTCTTTCTTTTTGGCGCGAAGATTTGGTGTCACTTTGTATTTCGCTTAAGTTCATTTCCCGTAGATTTCCATTCCATCCAAAATTCGTGCTCCACGCTTGGGTAAGCCATTTGGTGCTGTTTTTATTGAAGTGTAGCTTCATGTTTGAGCAATGTGGCTCTTATTTCTCTCAGGGCGTGGTAACGGATGGAATGAAAAATCACATGGTTTCTTCACCACAATGTATTATTTTATTAACACTTTTTCTCTATTTTACATTTAAATAAATCCTCTTAGCACCATTTTAGATTATTTAAGTCTTTCCACTTTTTCAAAAAGTGGAAGCTACCTAAACACGTCCTTTCACCTTGAATATTCAGACGCTAGTCCCGATTCTTTTAGTTGCGAGTCTATCATTCCGACTGCCCCATATACATCCACGCATGCATTCATCAAATAGTTCCCGCATTGTTAGGGAAGCGATCTTTAGCTGTTGTCCCTTTGCTATTAATATTGAACACATATAATTCTAATATTTATACATATATATTAAAATTAAATATGGAAATATTTATGACGTCTTTAAACAAACTTAATTGTTCGTAACAATGAACATTAGTAACACGTTTTCGTCATTTAACCAACTCATACCAACATCTAAAAACAAATTACACTCTTAACAAATATTCACATAAACGATTTTCTTTTGGGGTCTTCTAATATTCTGTCTCAGTATTTATTATGTATTAATTCCTTATTATGTATTTCCTTTCCTGTGTATCCATTGGCCCGGAATGCTGAGTTTAGGTGATTAGTTCTTCCTTCAAGTATTTCTTGTTGCAGATCCAGGATGCTCATTTTATGAGTTTTTATTATTGCTTGTTTCTGCTTAGGGTGATGGTTTGAGGTTTTATGTAAATATCAATCTGTATGTGTGGGTTTCCTGTAAATATTGTATTCCAGACCAAGGTCCACTGTTCTCATGACTTTCACATCTAAGAAGGCCAGAGTATTGTCTTTCTCTTTCTCTATGGTGAATTGGATGTTGTCATTTAGGCTGTTCAGATGTGTCAGAAACTGATCTAAAGTGTCTTTCCTGTGACTCTATACTACAAAAGTATCAACATAGCGCAACCAGGTCTTTGGTTTAAGATGTGCCTTAGCGAGTGCTTATTGCTCAAACTTTTCCATAAAAAAGTTGGCAATCACCGGGCTCAAAGGACTGCCCATAGCAACACCTTTTATCTGTTCATAAAAAGTGTTGCCCCATTGGAAGTAATTGGTTTTAAGGCAATGGCGAGAAAGCTCTGTAATGTCCATGTGAAACAGTGCTTCGATGTGACTTAAGGCTTCTGCGATCTGTACTTTGGTGAGCAAAGAGAACATCAAAGCTCACCAAGTGGTCCCCAGCTTCCAGTTGGATGTCTTTGAGTTTTTCAATGAGTTTTTGAAGTTTGAGTTGGTGGTGCCAATATATGGTTGTAATAAAGTGGAGAGATGTTTGGCGATATTGTAGGTAGGCGAATCTATGCTGCTCACTATGGGTTGTAGTGGTACATTTTCCTTATAAATTTTCGGGAGCCCGTACAATCTCAGTGGTACAGCTTCGGTTCTACAGGTCTCCTCCTTCACAATGTGTGGTAGAGATGATTTTATGATGATGTTGGTTTGTCGGAGAAAACGTGTGGTCGGGTCTTTAGTCAGCCTCCTGAAGGTTTCGGAGAATAGCAGCTCAGAGATCTTGTCTTTATGTTCTGCCGTATCCATGGCAACCATAGCACTTCCTTTGTCTGCTAGTAGAACAATAATCTTTTCATCTTTGTTGAGTTCTCTGATGGCGTTTCTTTCTTGTGGTGAGATGTTGCTTTTTGGTGCGGTTGCCTTGCACAGAATGCGGGAAGCCTCTCATCGAACTACTACTGCCTGATTTGGTGGGTTTTTCTGTTTGGCTGCTTGGCGATGATGTCTTTGAGTGGAATTTGTGTAAGTGTTACGGCGAAGTTTCCTCCCTTCACCAATATGGATGTGATAGTGTGCACAAGCTTAGATTCACCACTGTGCGTGAGCTCCAGTGAGCTTATCATCGGGATCGCTGCAACGTTGAAATTTTGCTGTATGTCTGGCGGTGGCTTGATCAACAGTGGACATCATTGAATGGTATGTGATTGTCATTGATTGTGTCCCAATCTTTCCTAGATGTACATTTACTTAGATGGCTATGGAGTTCAAATTCGAATTCTGACCAGCACAGACAACTGATCATCTTAGCCTGAAGATGCCAAGCACAATACTGTCGAAACATTGGTATCTTTGATGCCTTCTAGACCACAGCCTACAAACCCGGAAGAGATAAACTTAGCTAATAGTCAGTATGCCGGCCGTGAAAGCCTAAGTTTGTACATTAAATTAAATACAATTATATACAAATTAATACAATTATAACACTATGTTGTTGTTGTTGTTTTCTAGTGCCTTGCATCTGGCAATGAAGCCATTAGCATTCGTGCTTTCCAATACTTTTGAACTGTATTATAACACTATGTTAAAACAAACAATAACCTATTAAAAGCATTTTAAACCTAATTGCTATGAATTTCACTCAAATTAACAGAAAATACCAATATTACACACAAATATATTCATGTAGAAATAATGCAAATGTATGATTACCTCTTTGTTGTTCCTGTTGAAGATCAGTTGAGACAGAAACTTATTTTAGCAAAACCCAAGAGGTTTGCTTGTGGTTGCCGGCCATTTAATTTTTATCTTTCCGAGGAAAGCCAAAAAACTATAAGGCGTGCTTTTGGCTTTCATGGAAAGCTGAAAAACTAAAGATATGCATCACGTTTCGGTATGTACAGTTAGTTTCACACATTGGATGATTGTGGCCTGCTATTCGACACCATTCTTTACTAAGAAAACTTGTCTTACAGTATGATGCCAAACAAAAGGCATTTTCTCTGATGAGTGAAAATGTGAAAATTGAAGCCAGTAACAGAACAGCAAATACACAAGGTATAAATTATTATTTGTGACAACACTTATCTTTTTTAAAATAGAATTCAGAAGAACAATTTTTGCATTAATTAGATTACATCACCTTTCTTGTCCTTGTTTACATGTACTGTTAAGGTTAATGCCACTAGGTCAGGCTGTTCCAAATCCATGAGTTTGAGTATGAGTACACACGAGTCACAGCAATGGAGCATGCCTGCAGGAATAGCAGCAGCACAGACTGACAGCCAATGTGTCACTGGGCAAAGGTCATAGCTGCTATGACATAGCCCAAGTTCATGTGCTTCCTGCCAGTCATGAAATTGCATTCCTTCCCACAACTCCAGAACATATTGTGTTACTATTTAAAGCCGGGGAAGCCTGATGACTAGTTTGTGGGAAGCACAGTTTCTTTTTACTGAAAAGGATGGCTCCCACAGTGTCTTGTTCCAAAAATTACTACATTCAATTAGGAAATGGAATGCATTCAGCTTGGTACAAAAATATGGAAGGCAAAGCACCGCAGGAATTTGTAGCTGGACTGAAAGATGACACATAAAAACTTGTAGCTTTTTAAAAACAAAATTACTGTAACTTCGTTTGAAATGAAAATATGAATACTAACACCTGCAACAGTGTATGCCATTGATATTTTTTCATGCTTTTTTTGTTTATTTTTTCGTTTTCAGACCTCTTTTCCTTTCCTGACCTTTTTTCCTTGTCATACTTTTTCTTTTTTCATGGTTTTTCTTTCTTTTCTTCTGTTTCTTGAACTTGCCTTTATGAATATCTCCTACATTCCCAACTCCACAGCCAGGCAACCCCTCATTCCCTGTTACAGATCTCCACCAGTGTACACTGTGCTGTATTAACAACCTATTCCGGAGCATATATATTTTGCAGGCTTACTTGCACAAGACAGTGAGTATGCCACTGCTCACTGCCGAGCAGCTCGGCTGGAACATACAGCACTAGGTGATACATTGTTCACTTAAGTATTGCCATCTACTGGAAGCTAAATTTTTTGATCACATCAGTTGGCAGTATTTGAAAATTGACTGATCTCATGAGACCCTTCCATTTGTTATGGAAGAGGAGGTCCTAGCACATATGGAAGAACAACCATCTACCAGTACATGGGTCAATCCACGTCAAATCGAACACCCATAAAACACGACTTTTTCGTAGGAGGTTCAAAATTTTTTTATGAATAATAGGCATAAAATGAGACACGTATTTTTTAATTTCCGTATTTTTAAATTGCTTGCTTAGTTTTGGCTATTAGAAAGTAAGCAATTTCTGTGCACACCGTAATATAAAATCACTTGTTACTCTAAGGCCATATAGAGTTGAGAGTTGGGGTTTGGCGCACTGGAAAGGTTAAATACAACACTTTTAACAACTTTTGATCAATCATTATTACTCATAAATTTTGGACTGTTTTTTTGATGGTATATTTTGTAAAACCAAAAATAGAATTTAAATCGATGTGTTAAAAATCTTAAAAAAAAAAAAAATACACATGTATTCCCTGACATTTTATCTATAAAATAAGATGTTGAAAACTATGGAGCTTGCATTAGTGCATTTGCTGCAATTTTTTTTCTGGAGGCCTACAAGCGCTCATGGAGGACAGGATGTAGTGATCCGTATGTACAGCTGGATTCGCCTTGAAAGCGAGTAACAAGCCAGGTGACTGCAGACAGCATGTGAATTGGTGCAACAGCTATGCTGCTCAGATAACTTCTTACTAAGGCAGTACAGTCCATGCAGAAAAATGTCTCCACAATGTACCTTCTTTCTGATACGTGCTTTTGAACTTTTTAATTTTTTTGAAAAAATCTTCTGATGTAAGCAGTTCTTTGCTTTTAGCTTCTTCCTTCATGTATGTCCATACATTTGAAATAATTTCTCTACTCTGACTGTGTAATGTTTTGGTCCCTAATTTAGAACGTACAGGTGGCATAATTGATTTACGCTATTATCAATGTCTCACAAATTCACTATATTTGCTCTTTATCGCAAAGATCTATGTCTTCAACTGCACGCTGCACTAAAAGGTACCTGTGAATTAGCAAGGACTGTCTCAGATCAAGCAGATATCACTACCTTCCCTTTCCCTCCCCATGCGCATGGTTTCATTTGCAGAATTATACAATATGAGCCGATGAAAGAGGCAAAAGCTATGAGTTCATCAACAGGACTTCCAGTCAAGGTCAGGGGCCAAGAACGATGGGTCCAGGTGTGCTGTAAAATTGCACTCCTTCATTCCTTTGTCAAAAACTGAAGCTTTAGTGAAACAATTTTCTTTCTAAAGAGGTAAAATTGTGTGTTGTATGGAAACATTAGTTTAAAATGCATATTTTAAAAACATTTTGAAGATGCTAATAGTATATATATAATAGAGTAAGCTGGCAGTGTTCTCCTTACTGTACTTTGTAACGTTCATGGAACCTCAAGCAGTGGACAGTTGCCATAATGGAAGGTGGCAATTGTGCGAGATTACTGTAGTCGTCACTGCTGCCTCGCGACTCCGCCGCACTGATTTGCAAGTAAGTTCATTAAAACTGAACTATTAGAGACTCCGTTCTGATTTTTTCTGAGAATATTGAATAAACTTCATTGTATTTTTAGGTTGTTTTCTTCTTCTTCTTCTTCTTCTTCTTCTTCTTCTTCTTCTTCTTCTTCTTCTTCCAGAATTTTAAATGGTCGAGTTTGTTGTTATCTAACTTTAAAACTTTAATCGTATAAAATATAATATTAATAATAATTAATAAAATTTTCTAATAAATACCTCATGAAATACTGTGATTTTTCTTTAATTTGAGCCAAAGATCAAGTAATTTGCTTCATTATAATCAGAGGTATGATTGATCGAAGAGTGAGGAGTGCACGATTTTTTGGAACATTTCAAAAATTAATATCTGCCAAAATAATTTTTTTTTTATAAAACGAAGAAACACGGGTCAAATATATTTTGTTCCAAAACACCAAAAAATATTTCAAGAAAATCTGAAAGATCAAGGTCATTTTTTTTGCCATATTTTGTTCGATTTGACGTGGAATTACTCACATATACCATGGGAACTTCCCAAAGCAGTGTGTGCATGTCTTGATGACAACCAGCTGCACCCTTAGCTACAGAGAGTTCTGGGTTTGAAATTGAATGCTCTCCTCACGTTGAATTTTGTAAATAGATTGTAGATGTGAGAATGAGCCCAATTGTTGAAGTAATGTGTTGCGTACAGATGATGCACAGTGGATATTGTGTAATGCTCCCCATATATGGTCTATGACCTTCGAGGCTAACCTCATCCCACCAAGCAATGACGACCCATTCCTGAGGTGAAGGCTTGGATAGGGCCAACTTAAAATTGCCACCTCAGAGTTGGGAATCGAGCTATGGACTCTCACTACTTGTAAGTGGCAGAAGAGCTACAAAATGGAATGTTCATTTGCTCTATTAAGCATTCAATGGGATGCAACATGAAATATTATTTCTATTTCACTCTGTATACAGTCAATACTGTCAGTTCAAAGTGCAAGCCTTCTGATATTGCAAATCATACTACCACCGCTGCCTTCCGCCTGTGTTGACCTTCCATTTTGCCCATTTTCAGCTGTCTGCATCAGGCTAAAGAATATAACATCACAGTGCATTGAGTTTTGACACTTCTATGTGCTCATTAAGCTTTTGCTCAACCTTTGAATAATTCTGCTTATAAATGGTTAATATTCATAATTTATTTATTTCCAGAATGTGAGCTTTCGCTACACAGAGAACTCCCCTTGGATATATAAGAATCTGGAATTTGGTATTGATTTGGATACCAGACTAGCTCTAGTGGGCCCAAATGGTGCTGGCAAAAGTACTTTGCTAAAACTTTTGTGTGGAGAATTAATTCCTACTGAAGGGATGATTCGCAAAAACTCTCATCTACGCTTTGCTAGATATCACCAACACTTGCATGAACTGTTAGATTTGGATCAGTCTCCACTAGAATATATGATGCAGTCATTCCCAGAAGTCAAGGAGAAAGAAGAAATGAGAAAAATCATTGGGCGATATGGTCTTACAGGAAGACAACAGGTATGAATATGTATGTAAGTGTAACAAATTTTGTGAAGAAGTCCTTAAGGCACTTCAAAGTAAAATTTCTATACATAGGGCTTTTGTTTAAATCAACAACTAGAATTGAAAAAATCTGCAATAGAAGATTAGATGCAAAGGTTTCTTTCCTTCCCTTATTTCTTTCTTTATCAAATCATTAAAATAATGTGCAGTTCAGAACTGAGAAAGAAGAAAGTTCACAGATACCTTTATTCACTCAAAGTAGTTAGGTAGTTAAAAGTTTATCTTCTTCAGCTGAAGTTAAACTGCTGTCCAGAATTAATTCAATGCAGTAAATTTTGGTGGTGGCATATGACTGAATAGTGAATTTGTATTCCTGTATATGCGATAACACCTAAGAGTGCATTAAATGATGCTGGTTTTTGAAACTGTATCTCGTTTACTTTACTGTTAATTCTATTAATTTTTCCACTGTGACCCTGCTTCCAGTTTTATTTCATGGTGGCAGTGTTGTTGTTGTTGTTTCTTTTTTTTTTTCCTGATTTGTCTATTGTGTTCTTTAGTCCCAGTTTGTTTCTTTAAGTCACACCAGCATACTAGCAGTGCTTTGTTTATGAGTGGACAGAGAGGAGAGGTATCGTTATTGGACTATTTATGTTCTGTCAAAAGCCATCGCACTGTATAAGTCCCACAAACTTATATTCCATGGTCAAGTTCTGGTGATGGCGTCGCTTATAAAGTGTACATATAGTGATGACATCCTTTATTTTTCAGTAATGGCCACCACAACAGATAATATACACTCAGAAATATGTAATTTAAACAAAAAATGTAATATAAACATATTTCAGAGTGATCACTGTGTTTATTGACTATCAAATAATTACCGTGATATCAACAATACATTTGCGTAGCGTTAATATACTTTTCTATGTATTTTTAATGTCATAATCACAAACAAGTACTTACAAAATTCCATTATCTATTTCGCACACTGCAACACTTTAGTAATTTCTTAAATATTGTCATTGTAATGCTCTTTTTTTTTTTTTTAACAGCGCGTTGTAATGCATTATGTGCCGTGAAATATACTCTTTGACCATTTTCTAGATGATGCCGTCAACTATCCACACAAATTTTTTAACTCGCTGGATTTTAATTTTAATATTGTGTACCTTAAAGTCAAACTTTATATTATAGAAAAAGAAAGTGTCAAAATTCTGCATGCATCCATAATTCATACTGTAAGGTAACGCTCATAAATGATAAAGTTACTAACTAAATTTCAACTTATTTTTCTTTATATTGTGATTTGGTTCTTTTTTGTTTTATTTGAATGAAACAAAACAGCAAGTAAAGGAATCAAAGCTGATTTTAGTGTGTCTGAGAGCGATCTACTTAATTGATTACTTGCTCAAATCGATATTAGATTAATCTATCTCACAACGCTACCCTAGAATTGACATCTAGAAACCATTTGAATGGGTAAAAGATAAATGCAGTTTTGTTTTTCAGTGCAATTTTATCAAATGTTCTCTTCACAAGAACCTTCATCGGACTGCATGTCAATTTCAAACATATAGAAAATTGCACTAATTGAGAAACAGATGTGATTAAGTTCCATAAAAGAAAAGTGTGTAGAGAAAACCATGTGAATGTAATATGGTGCATTTCTATTTTAGTTGTAGATAATTGTATGGATTCTGTGTTGAAGGGCAAGTAGAGAAAGAAATGTTATTGTGTTTAGTAAAACAAACGTGAGTAGAGAAAACTTGGGAATGAAATGCATTGCATTTCTATTTAATCACAGAAAATTGTATGAATTCTGTACTGAAGGGCGAGTAGATCTATGAATCTAGATATAGTACATCTATGACTGATATTTCAGTAAGTGTTTCGCAAAAGAAAAGTGAGTAGAGAAAACCATGTGAATGCAATATGCTGCATTTCTACTACACTCATAGAAAACTGTATGAATTATATGTTGAAGGGCAAGTATATAGGGAAGGATATGTGAATGTCTCACATTAAAGAAAAGTGAGTAGAGAAAACATATGAATGTTACATTGTTTAGTAAAATGGATAGCATAAGAATCTTCTATATGAAAAAATAGATATATATGACGAATTTTACTGTGATTAGTCAAGTGGTTTAGGAGATTGGCGGTTATATATGTACATACAACCGTTTTTCTCAGTTTGAATGGGAAAAAGAAAAATGTGGTTTTTCCATTTTTCTGTGCTATTCTTCCAATTTTTCTCTTCATAAGAACCTTCCTCGCACTTAAACGAATATTTGAAAAAAAGAATTTGCCAAATTGGTCCAGCCATTTCAAAGTTTTGCAGTTATGAAAATTTACAAATTCATTTTATTATATAAACTACTTATTGCCTTCTAAAGCAGATTAAATCAATGTACAAACTAATTATATGTATTTATCAATATGCTGGAAATGTTTTATGTTATTAACAGCTGAAAGACAATATTGACCTTAATGAAATATGTCATAGATGTTCAATATCTGCTTTTATTAAATTTCATCATAGAAAACAGCTGTTCAAAGGTGTATGTTAAGCCAAACATTGCAATCATTTTCACAGCCAGCCTGTGTAGCCATGGATATTTTGGTTGAGGTATTGTTTTATAAAAATCATTGAGGTTAGTGGTATTGTTAAAACAATCTTTAGCACTTATGTCACATGGAAGATCAATAAGTTCAAACTGCAAATAATGCAATGTTGTTTTAATTGGTGTTGAGAAAGGAATTACAAGAACTTGAAACTCCTTTTCAAGTGAATCAAGGTCTTGAAATCTAGAATCAAATTCATTTTGAATTTCAATTAATAGTTGAATTTAATCACTGAACACTGCTGCTTCCATCATAAGCAGTGTGTGAGGTTGGAAAGTCAGCCATTTTTCCGCCCCTTAACTTGCTCATGAAAAAATATTGATGGAAAGCCTGTAATTCATTCATATCAGGGATGAGCTGACTGTTTCCTTGAAAAGAAATATTTAATTTGTTCATGCGTCCAGTAACATCCACAAAAAATGCAAGGTTGGCTATCCAGGCAGGATTACAGAGTTCTGGCATAGCGGATAGAAGAGATAGTGTGAGCTCTTCGGGAGTTATTATGGTTTGCTCACAAGATGGCACTGGTGTCGCGGTCGCTTCACTTTAGCTCACGAATGCATGGTGAAAATGGGTTTCATAGTATCAATTAGCATTTTAAATACCTAAAATCGTAAGCAGGAATTCTAAAACACCGGCCATGAAAGCCTACGCCTACGCCTACTCGTAAGTAGGAATATTTGAAATACTGTTTTGAAACATCGTCTTTCCTTGATACATAATATAGGATGCTATTTTACAATAATAAGAATAGGGGAAAAGGATGTAAATCTAACGGAGGAGTGGGGCGTAAATGAAGTGTTACAAAAAAGAGACAGTCTAAGGCACAGCAAGGACAAAACAGAGGATAGGGGAAGCGGAAAATTTATTGAGTTTTGTGAGTTAAATGAGCTAGATATCTTAAACGGGAAATATGGGGAGGATGAGCAAGGGGAGTATACTTTTATAAATATAAATGGTCAAAGTGTGATTGACTACGTTTTGTGGTCGAATAATATTAATTATATGGTGACGAACTTTAGGGTCACAAATTTATGTACGAACAGTGGTCATTTTCCACTATTAATTGACATACTTATGAGAGTAAATGTAGAGCAGCAGGTGAAAGAAAAGGAAAACACACAAGTGATTAGGGTAAAAACATTTAAATGGAGGGAGGAAAAAAGAGAATGTTTCGTACAAGATATAAAATCGACGGTAGGGCAAATCTTAGAAAGAGGAATAGTGGTAAATATAGGGGAAGAAAATGCAGAAAAAGCATTACAGCTATTAGAATTACTAGTAACAAGAGCAGGGAGAGAAATGGAAGTAAGGCAGAATAGGAAACAAAAAAATAGGGGGTGGTTCGATGAAGAGTGTCAGGCAGAAAAAAAGGAAGTGCTCAAAGAACTTACTAGATGGAGGAGAACAGGAGAGGAAGCAGATAGAAAAAATTTGATGATTAAGAAATGGGGATATAAAAATCTTCTAGAGGTGAAGAGGAAAGAATGGCAGGAAAATATGGGGAAAATTATTAAGGAGGCTATAGAGGGAAAAGACAGTAAAAAAGTTTGGGAGGTAGTAAGAAGGACCAGTAAGAAGGGGGAGGTCAAAAATGAGATTACACCAAATGAATGGCAGAGATATTTTAGAGATTTAATTGGGGAAAGAAAAAATACAAAACTAGAAATAACCGAAATAGGAAAAATAGATACAACAAATGACAAATTAGATGATAAATTTACAGTGCAAGAGGTCTACCAGCAAATAAAAGGTATAAAAAAAGAAAAGGCAGTAGGGTATGATGGAATACCAGGGGAATTTTGGAAAACATATGGAGAAACAGAAAAGGGTTTAGAAATAATGACAAAGGTATTAAACAAAATAAAAGAAAGCGAGGATATTCCGGAAAGTTGGAAAATAAGTATGATAGTACCTATATATAAAGGGAAGGGGGGAACAAACAAGCCAGAAAACTACAGAGGAATAAGTCTGCTATCTATTTTAGGAAAAATTTACACCGGGATACTGGCAGAAAGATTAAAAAACTGGGCAGAACAGGAAAGGAAGTTGACAGAATTTCAAGCAGGCTTTAGAAAAGGGAGGCAAACAGTAGATAATGTGTTTATAATAAAAACAATAATAGATAAATACCTTAGTAAAAAGAGAGGAAGAGTATACATGTTTTTTGCAGATTTTGAGAAGGCATTTGATACAATAAACAGGAGAGCTCTTTCATGGAAATTAAGAAGAAAGGGGGTGAGCGAAAATTTTATAAAGGAAATAGAAAAAATATATAATGGGATAAAGTTTTGTATAAGATGGGGAAAGAATGAAATCACAGAAATGACGGAACAAGCAGTTGGTTTGAGGCAAGGATGTAAACTTAGTCCAATATTATTTAATTTATTCATAGACGATATAATAGATAAAATCCAAAAAGCGAACAAACACTGTCCTGTAATAGCAAATAAGGAAATCCCAGGATTGCTATATGCTGATGATTTAATGGTAGGATCTATAACAATTGTAGGATTACAAAAGGCAATAAATGAGGTGCAAAAATTTTGTGAGGAATGGGGAATAAAGATAAATATAAGCAAATCCAAGGTCATGGTTTTCAAAAAGGGATTTAAATTGAGAAAAGAGGAGAGGTGGGTATTAAATGGGAAAAGATTAGAAGTGGTCAAAGAGTTTGAATACTTGGGAGTGAGGCTAAATAACAGAGGAGAGTGGGAGGCACATGGAAGAAAGATAGAAGCAAAAGGGAGAGCTGCAATGTCAGGAGTCAGAATTTGCAAATACAAGTTAGAGATGACAACCAAGTGGCTGGAAAGGATGTATGAGGCAGTAGTGGAATCAAAAATGCTTTATGCAGTAGAGATCTGGGGGGCCACAGATATAAACAAGAAGGTAGATCATATGTATAGAATGTTCTGCAAAGAATTATTGGGACTACCGAGATCGGCGCCAAGAGAAGTGGCCTTGGTAGAGCTTGGGAAAACAAGAAGGAAAGGAATAATAATGGAGAGAATAATAAAATTTTGGTATAAATGTTTGGTTAAAGAAGATGGAGAAATTTTAAAATTGTGTATGAAGCAACAAAAAAATCTAGAGAATGAAAATAGTTGGTGGGCAGGGGTTGGAAAAATTATGGAGAAAATAGGAATGGGAGATATATGGAAACTTGAAGAAAGAAATGAAAGTAATGTAGATAAACTAGTAAAGTGTAGGGTAGAAGACATAGAAAGGCAAGAGATATGGGGAAGTTTAGAAAACAAGAAATCATTACAATTCTACAAGCAAATAAAAAGAGGATGGGGGCGAGAACCATATGTGGATTATTGTAACAGACAGGAAAAAGAAGGACTAGCGTGGATGAGAACAGGAGCAATATTTTTAAGAGGGACAAGAAGCGCTAAAATAGGAATATGTGAAATGTGCGGTGAGAAAGAAAGTATAGAACATTATTTGATAGAATGTAAGGAATTAGCATTATGGAGGAAAAAGGTGTGGGAGAAAAAATGGGAAAAAATAGAGGGGAAAATGGTAGCCATAAAAATGTTAACAATGAAAGAGGAAAGGAAGGTTAGAAGTATAGGTGAGTTTTTGAAGAAAGTAAGAGAAAAATGGGCAAGAAAAGTAAAGAGTGTAAATGAAGAAGGCAGAGTGAGGGAGAGGGACAATTAATTAATATAAGATGGAATAGATTGATCAGAGCTACCTGGGAGGCAAATGGCCTGGGTGCCATGCAAACCAAGGTAGCAATAAGGTTATGTAAAATTTGTATGTAGTTTAGGTTAGAGTAGGAAAATTGTAAAAATTATGTAAAAGAATTGGTACAAATAAATTCATTCATTCATTCATTCATTCATTTTACAATAATGGGTAGGTATTATAATTAATGAAGAACAATGGGAAATATCTGCTTACATGAATTTACACTACTTGCGTAAATCGCTACTGGTTGGCTCCAGTTATGTAGTAAGGGAACAAACATAAAAACTAAAGCATGCTTAGCCATAGAATTTTTCTGATTGTCAGGAGTGTGTTCTCCTAGATTCACGAATCTGTCCACTTTTAGTGAGCTAGCATTGAACCTGACTTCTCTTAATTTCACTTCATCAAATATTACAACTCCAAGACGCTTGTTTTCATCTTCTTCGTGACTGAATGTAGTAGAAATTGCATTTAGAGCATTGCTATTTATAACATATGTGCACTTTATCCCTTTAGATAATTTCCTTAAATGGGCTTCAGAAGGCAGGGCCAGCAATTCATGTGTTAAGCAATGTCTATAACCTTTAGGGCTTTTAATTTTAAATAGCAAGCTTTCTAATAGAAATTCATTGGTGTAACGCATCCCCTTCGAGCTCGTCTGACATTTTTTAAGCATTGTATCTAGAACCAGCTTTTGTTTTTTACTTAAACAATTTAAATTGTGTTTATGTTCGCAACACTTAGTAGTGAATTTCTTTTCGACTATTTTTAATTTAGCCCTCTCTTTAGATAGCAGGATTTTAGTTCTAACTAAATTTCTATTGAGGTTTCTAATTCTTTTCTTCAGCGTAGCAATATCATTATTGACACTTGTGTTTGTGACCTTGGAGGAATTAGAACTGTGTTCTGTGATTTCCTCGTTGTTGAAGGATGGTGCGTTTGAATTAAGAACTGGTTGACTGGATCCTGCATTTGGTAATTTACTGATTGTTGAACATTGCTTTTTCAGTAATTTTTTGTCTCTGTTTTGTGGAGATTTTCAGGATTTATGCATTGTAGTTAAGAAGCTGGGTAAATCAGGATATATACAGGAAATTGCCCCTGGCTTTAAGCCATTTAATTCTAGAGATTTCAACTAGTTTTCCATGCACAACGAATGAATCAACTTTCACTAAGAAGTCCTCTGTAAATGTTTGTCACAAATACTAGATTTAACAGATAATTTAGTATCTTTCCTAGGAATAGACTTTTCCCATTTGTAAAAGAGATTTTTATCTTTAGGAGGAGTAAACAAATGTCTAGCTTCTGAGCAGTTTCTGTATCCTGAACGACACCCGGGTACAAAACAAGTTGGCATTTTTAATCAATTATTGATGTTGCTTGAAAGTTACGTTTTGAAGAACACACACATTTATGCACAAACTTAGAAGCAATTTCACAAGTTATGTACCTAATTACTCACAACACACAACGCATACGTATAAAATTCTGTACTTCCGAATCACATACTAGGCAGTTCAGCCGCATTTGGAGGCGACTGCAATCGCCACGCCGCAGTTTCGGTCAGTTACCACGGATCATGCAGTAAACTAGCGGGAGAGCTCACACTTTCTGTTCTATCTGCTATGGTTCTGGTATGGGTTTTTCCTTCATGTCAAGAAATTGATCAATTGATTCACAAAGATGAAAAAAATCTTCAACATCTTGCCTCTGCTTAGTCACCGGATTGCAAAGTAACACAGAATGTCTCATACTCTGCATTGACATTGACGTATTCTTGTAATGGTCAGTATGCAAATCCATGTGATTTTAAATAATTAATGTTTTACCACTGTCTCCATTACAGTACCAGGCATTGCTACTTTAGAACACAGAACATGTTGATTAATGATACAGTGGACTGCAATCACATTAGAGCCACCAGAATTTTTTACCATTTCCTGTACGAAGCTTACAAACCCAGATCATTGGTCACGCATTGCCGGAACTCCATCCATTGTTACAGATGCCAGGCAAGGCAAAGGCATTTACAGAATCTTCAACATTATGAAAATTATCTTCGCCTGTAGTAGTGTCTTATGATAAGACAAAATCTAACAATTCCGCTGTAACGTGGAGATTGTCTACACCAGTGGTATTCAACCTTTTTTCTCTGCATACCCCCAAAGATATAATTTTCCATTCCAACCTGCACCCCTAGACCTATGTGCTAGACCTACTCCTAGAGTTATTCTTAATTCAAATTATAATAACGATATCTATTTTAAATTTTACAATTTATTAAATACTATGAAAAGGAGGATTGTGCTAGAAATACGGGAACTAAGTTGCAGATAGCATATACACAAAACGTATATAAATTTATGTATGTTTCTGACCTGTTAATGATACGGCTGAGCTTGTTTTCAGGACACCAGCTCTTCTATTTGTGGCTGAATCTTCATTAGTGGGAGTATCAATGGTGATTTTGAATTCAGGCAATGTTTTGTTTTGATTGCTGTCAATGCATAGAAATCCTGCTCACACAAATAAGTGGAGAGGAATGGAAAAAAGGTGTGTTAAAAATTAAAGTGGTGCAAAGTATCCTCATAGGCAGAGGTACCACTTTATGAATCACATGGAAAATGAGAGAGGAAATTGATTTGGAGCAAGGTTACAATGTACAAATGTTATTTTGCACCACAGTAAATGCTGCAGCATTGTTAAATACGTACATTATGATAGTTTGAAAGTGGCACCACACTTATTTGAACAAATATAAAAATAAGTTCAGAGTCAATAGAAAACTTTTTATTTAAAATCACACATTTTTGCTTCTCAATAGTCATCAGAACAAAGCATGAAGCACAACAAATACCTAATTACAACCAAATATATTGCAGTTCAGGCACTTGGTAAATAGCCACAACTTTTGATGGACTAATGCACCCTAAGACATCCTGCCTGCTGTACTCCATAATGTTAACGTTTGGCTGCCTCCAAGCTTTTTCAGACCATTGCATTGATGAAACAACTGTATTTAGAATTGAAGCTTTCTATTCTACCAGCAAAGAGTTCTTCATATCTGAAAACTACAAACTTTCCTGCATTTCTCTTAAGAGACTGCCACTCCTCTCCACTTCTGAAGCCTTCCTTAATTTCAGTTTTTAACAGTCATCATCTGTGGAACTTATGTCATGAAATGGTACAGTATTCTCATTTTCTGACTCAGAATCTGAAATTTTTGTGAAGTGTGGTTTCCTTTCCTGTTTCCTTGCTACTTACATTTGAAGGGTCCATTTTCAGCAGATCTTCCAAGTTGTTTTCTTGAGCAACTTTCCAGCTGGAACATCAACCTTTCTTCTCTTGAGAGGTAGAATGACTGAGAGCTCCAATGCCACAGCTGGGATTTGTACACAGATCGTCCGTTTCACGTGCAGCTGCTCTAACCCCTGAGCTACTGTGGCAACTTGCCTGCATGGCATTAAATTTCCCAATTGATTCGTATTTTCCCAGTAGACCACAAAGGGAATCTCACATCTGAGATAAATACTCTAAGGGCGACTTACAATTGTAAGAACTTTGTCCTGGGTTTTAACTTCTTGAGCGCTATGGGCGTAAAATTACGTACATTTAAAATGGCAGATACTCGCTATGGGCGTGTATACACTTCCTGTGTTCTGCAGTAATATGCCTCAAAACAGGGAGAAACACACAAGGGCACATCTCCACATTCACAAATTCCCTTCTTGCGGCACACGAAACACTTTCGACATAGGCGGGGCTTCTTTGCTGTTGGCTGTATCCTTTTAGGATGTTTTCTTTGAAGTCTGAGGAGTGCAGTGGTTCTGGATTTTCTACCCCCAGTATGAAGAGGCCTCTCAACATGGTATTGTTCTATTAGGCTGTGAGCTATTGTTAGTCAGAAGTCCTGGTAGGTCATTGCCTTGTGTGAGTTTAGAGCTCTCCAAATTACCAAACAGTTGTATATGGTTATATCCAGTTGGTGCAAAAATACCTTTTTATACCACTTCTCACTTCAGTTACAAGCAGGAAAGTATATGTATTTCAAGAAAGAAAGAAACGGAGCCTGCTAACTAAGTTAAGAAACACGTGTAAGGAAAAGTTGCAAACATGCTTTATTCTGATGATTCACAGACCACGCATACACTATGCTTTATTTCACACTCTGCTTTGTTTTGCTGACGCACAGGCCACACATACAATGGGTTGACTACTGTTTCTTTCAGAGAACTTATATTAGATGCGTTCGACAGAGGAAAGTTAACTTTTCACCACAGTGAAAAAAAATAGTACCATTTCAACGATTTGTTCATGCAGCTCTACTTTGCTGATGACGTACATGTATACTGCATATAACAAGTTTTATACCAGTTTTTGTTTCATTAAAATAACTTAATATTTACGCAAAATACAGCTGTGTATTTACGAAGCACTTTTAGTGCATTTAACAATTTAAATGCCCTGCGCTGGATATTGGGTTGCAGTTCTCGGCCCGCAGAGGTTTTAAATGACCAGTGCTTAAGAGGTTAATAACCTTTTGATAGTGATTGTTATTTTTGTATGCCAACCAACTTGCTGCTGCTGTTTTAAAACACACAAGCCATATGCTTGTGTATTTAAAACTTCTGGGTATACTAAACTTGTTTTTCTGCAGCACTTATTGACATTCTATTCTGTACAGCTATTAAATACATATTCTCAGAGGTATAGTCTGCATATCACCTACTTCCAGGTTTTCTTAATAACTTCATAGCATACTTTACCTGCATGCAACAGAATTACATGTTTTAGTATTACCTATATTTTCATAATTATACGATAAACTCGTATCACTATATTGTTAAAATACTTATGATGAATATTGGGATTACTTTGGTCCAATTTATGGTGCCTAAATGTTCACACTCCTGTGCTTTTAGTTTGAACTATGCATTTCTGGTATGCTATACTGTAACAAACTATACATTAAACACACAAGTCGTGTGTGGGCAATGTTTATGCTTGTTGGCATAAATAAATAATGTTGTTGTTAGCTAATGCTGGATTTCTGACAATGAAGTCATTAATCCTCGTGCTCTACAATATTTTTCACTCATAGAGCAATAGCAGTATAGTAACCGCTTTTAAGAGAGCACCATATTTTTATGTTTTGGCGGTCACATCACTCTCTCACAACCCCCAGAATGTCTGGACGACCACACCTGTCGTTGATTTACAGGTCTCACCGACCTGACCGGGAGAATTATCAAAATAAATTCACCGACCATATCCTCTGATTACCAATCAGAGTACGTATTACATGCCATGACGGGTCAGCATGTTAGGGGTTAAGATTTTATAGAGAAATGTAAAGGTTTGTAAAAATAAAGACTCCCTAGCCCTCGGGAACCCTAATAGCATCGGGGTCAGAAGAGAACAAGAGATGACCAAGGTAAGGTCAGATAGAAAAGTTACAGTGAGGAGCAAAACACCAGTAAGTGGAAGTAATGTTTTGCTCAGCTTGGGTACCTTGTGATCGCCATTCACATATCCCCTAGACAGAGACCCCTGAGTAAATAAATAATAAAACTATACATTTCTTAGATAACACAGTAAAGCATTAAGTACAGATGGCCTTACCTTATTAACAGGCCAGGAAGTGCAAGTCGCATATAAAAGTTAAAACAGGAGTAATTTCCAAATTTCTGAGCTTCGTTTTCAATGGCTTCTCACACACAAACTAAACATGATGGAAGAATGCCGCAACTTTTAAAAGCTTCATTTGAGTGCCATCTGATGGAAAATATTGAATTAACTACAAATAGTTAATATATTCTTTGAAACAAAGCATCATCTGCTACTTCATGGGTGGTGCAAAGTAATCTCTTAGGTGCAAATTAACTACACTTTATGATACATTCGCAATCTAGGTTTTTGTAAACATGCAAACTAACCCACTGTTAAAATATTTTAAATTTCAACCTACCTCAGGCAATGTTCAACTTTCAACTCCTGAACCTTTTTATTGCAATCTTCACCACAAGCTCATTGTAAACATCTTTGTTTTTTATCACAGTAATGCATTATATTGTGCTTTTCTCTACCTTTCAAAAGTTTAACATATAAGGCACTGCATTACATCTCATGTTAACTGTTATTTTCACTTTAGGGTATCAGAGTGTATTGTTTCGATAAATGTATTTTGAATTCTGAGACTCTGTCAACAAGCTCGGAACTAAAGTACTTAGATTGTAAGCCACCATTGGGGTACGTGTCCCAAGTATGAGGTTCCCTTGTAGTCTACTGGGAAAATGCAAATCAGTTTGGTGCTATTTTTATAATTGAAATGTGCTTCGGATTGAGCAATGAAACTTTTAATTCTCTCAGGGCGTGGTACTAGATGGAATGAATAAACACTTATGTAACTTCACTATAATATATTACTTTATTAACACTTTTTTCGTCGTTACAATTGAATTATCTTTCGTCGCACCAATTTATATTTCATTAATATGGTGCTCTCTAAAAAGCGGTTACATTTACTGCTAAGTCTCTTCAATATTTATGTAGTGAAAAATATTGGAGAGCAAGAGGATTAATGACTTCATTGTCAGAAATCCAGCATTAGCTAACAACAACATATTTCATTAATAGTCTTTCCACCTTTCTAAAGTCTTTTCTACTCACATCCATGCACGTTATAGAAACATGTCTTCTCATCTCAAACACACAGACGCTATTAACAATTCCAGCGCCACTTCACATGATGCTACCTTTTTTGTATACATCCGCGTATGCGTTCATCAAATAGTTCCCGTATTGTTAGGGAAGCGATCTTTAGCTATTCTCCCTTTGCTTTTAATATTAAACACATATAATTCTTTTATTTATACATGTATATTAAATTTAAATGTGGAACTTAACATTTATGAAGTTTTTAAACAAACTTAATTTTTTGTAACAATGAACAATAGCAACACGTTTTCGTTACTCAACTAATTCGTATCAACACCAAAAATAAATTACATTTTCAATAAATATTTACATAAATGATTTTCTTTTGGGGTCTTACAATATTCTGTCTCAAGTTGAAGAATATGAGGCTATGCTGGCATGTTGCCAAGGGAGCTCAGTGGTTAAGAGCAGCCACACATAGAGCAGAAGATCCGGGGTTCAAATACTGGAAATGGCATAGAATTTTTCTGTTCTGATTCTAGCTTTCAAAGTTTACTTACATGTAGTTTTTGTTTGTTAGAATAATCGGTAATCGTTGATTGGTTTGATGCATTGAAACTATTAAAACCTGGAATTTAAGTACTTATGATTGTAAGTTGCCATTAAGGTATGTCTCAAATATGAGACCTCTTGTGGTCTAACAGGAAAATGTTAATCAGTTGGAAAATTTAAAGCCATGTGCTCAGTGGTTAAGATCAGTCACACACAGAACAGAAGATCCATGGCTCGAATGCCATCTATGATATTGAAGTTTTCAGTTCTGATAAAAGCCTTTCAATTCTGTATGTACTATTCAGGACATAAATCTTTAGTGTTTTTTACTTGCAGCCAATGCAGCAGCTGCAGTTGTGTATAGCATGTAAAGGCTACTGAATATAAACAAGATACCAATGCTATTCTTTAATGTTCTTTTTCAGTATCTCAGGAAAAATTTATAAGCCTCATGTGCACATGCATGAAATGAATGACACACACTTTTAAGTATAGTAATACCAGGAAGCTGTTAACTAGCAGTTGTATCCTGTTTTCATTTAAACTCCATGTTTCACGACATCTATATCAGTCAGTTGCTAGCTAAGATGGGAGCAAAAGCTTCCCGAAATGTGCCCTAATTTTTTGAAAGTGAGGTATAATCTAAATGAAACTTATCTTTTACCAGCAATCAATGTTTAACCTCACTTGTTCAGAGAACTTCCAGTCATTATTGAATCATGACATTAGTTCTGCCCAGTGAGATATGAGAATCTCAGCCTTATCTTCTATATAATGGTGGTGCAATATACACCAGAGCATTTGACAGGGGTGTTAAGATACAGAAAAGTATGCTACATTAATTTAATAAGGATAAACATATTATTTATCTTGCCTTCTCTCCTTCCTGTTTTCATTTCTTTTAGTAAAACAGATCTCATTTCCTATATTTGCTTGCCAAAATCCTTTTCAATAAAGATTATGTACCTTTCAAATTCTTTGTCCTGGGTAAAACAAAATTTAAACTTAGTAGTTGCCAGATTCACAAGAGGTGGTTTGTTTTAATCCTACTCTTCCTGTTCTAAACATACATACATACATACATTTATTTGCATTCCATAGATCCTCAATTTGCCTTGGCAACAGGATGTGGAACATGTCAATATGTTATACAATATTTACAATAGACAGGATTAATATTATAAACATCAAATGATCTAATGGTTACATTAGATGTTGTTAAATTCATTTCTAATCTAGTTCTAAATTCAATCTATCTCTGAAGATATTCACCACTAACATATTCGGTCTTTCTCTTTATTCTTATATTCCAAAAATGATTAAATTATGCTTCATTTCCTCTTTCTGTCTTTCCAATATTTGTAGTTGACTTCTGCATTCATTCAGCTCCTTTCTGATTTCACCATCAAACTTGTTCAGGGGTGATTTTACCTCTTCCATTCTTACATTTTATCATCCATTTTTTCCATTTTCCTTAGATCTTTGTCTTTGTAATGTCCATTATCTCCAACATGGCCCACCTCGGTAGCGTGATGGTTAGCGTGTCTGCCTCACTTTCAAGAGGTCGCGAGTTCGAATCTCACTTAGGGTAAGTTATCCGAGTAAGGTTTTTTTCCGAGGTTTTCCCTACCCTGAGAAGACGAATGTCGGGTAACTTAAAGCTCCATGGACCTCGGGCTCATTTGAGCATCATTTCACCCATTTCATTTCATTCATTCGTCCGATATGACACAATGTTGGAGGACGTTAATTTAAAAAAAAAGAAAAAGAAAGAAAATCTCCAACATGTCTTCCATTCCCAGTCCAGGGTTATGTGTACACCACAAATAATTAGTAATGCTGATAAACAAAGTATTATCCAATCAGCTTTGTCACTTTGCTTCTGCCTCCAGGACCATACAAATGTAATTTCAAATTAATAGACCAATAGAACTGTAACTGAAAAATTCGGTGCCACTGCATTGAATTTTTCAGTTCCAGTTCTACCTCTCAAACATTGCCCATGCATGGCTTGTGTGTTTAAAAACACCAACAGTAAGTTTGTTGGCATAAATAAGAATAGACCAATTCTCGCTCTATAAATCCTAGTTCATCACCCATAGTTATAGTTGCGTGCACCTAGAAATTCCTTGCACACATCTGCTTCTTATGCATCCTTGTCAGCAGTTCACTGGATTCGTAAGTAATGCCATGAGTAATTGTCAGTTTATCTAGAGAATTTGACTATCAAGAGTTCTATTTATTAAGACTATTTCATGTGTTAAAGGGTGATATAGCCAATGAAATGTTATTTAAATGGTATATTGTAATCATTATCCTCTTAAAAGAAACATGTAGCATGAATACATACGTCGGTGTCCATTGGCATGACCTACAAGATTCTCATTGATGCTCCAATTTTTTTAAGATGTTGGTAATGTCATAAGTTGGAGTATCTGCTGTTAATTTATAATTTTGTTCAGTACAAAATTTGTCAGACTTAATTGTAAACATATTTCCTGTTGTATTCTGTGTTCTGAGGTTTCCCTCTTTAAATTATTTCATCTATTTCTGCATTAGATAAGGGAGAGTCAGCCATAATTGATATTTGAGCAGCGGCTCTATTGTGAAAATTATGTCAGCTGTTGCACATCTGTTAGCACAGTGCAGCTAGATCCTCTAACCTGACCGTAAGTAAAGCAGAGAATGAAATGATAATGAAATGTGATAATTTTTTCGCAAATGAAGGCTGTCATTGGTTAAAATTTGAAATTAGGACAATTGGTTGATTTCAAGCAACTCACATATGAGTGGAATAGTCTTCAGAACAGTCAAGTTAATGTTGAACATTAGAAAGTAAAAGTGCCAAACATATGTTGCTCTTTCATTACTTTCTCTACCATGTATGTAAGAGATAAAGTATCGCATTCCACATAAAAATCTAATATCCAAATTTCAGTGGAAATACATGTTTTGAAGCCTGATGAATAAAATAAAAAGACATTGTTAGAAAAAGGTCTGTATGTAAGAGATAGAGCAATAGACTCAAAAATGAAATTCAGATAAATACAGTAGAGCTGCATTTATCTGAGCCTGGTTAACCGAATTCCAGGTTAACTGAGGTCCCGCTTCATGAAGCGTGCTGGGCAAAAGTATTAAACGTCACAGAAAATGAAGAAACTGCCATAGAGGATGACACCTCAGCCTTGTACAGGTAGCTCAACAATTGGCAGATGAAACAATGACTGAAAACTATATAGCTAAGTGGATCAATGCCATGACTGATGAGATGAATGTATGGTAGGCACAGTTTATTGAGATACCCCAAAAAATAAGTTTGACATTTTCCCCCCCATTATGGTGCAGTCTGGTTATATTCGGTGATATTCCATCCATTAGGTTGCATTAGTGCCACCAACTGTTTGTAACATATAACCATGGTAAAGCTACGACCATAGCTGGTGTTATTGCATCTGTTATGTTGTCACAGAAGCCCTTGTTTATGAACGCGTTGTGGAGAGGCCAACCAATAGATTTTAAAACAAGATTCTGTTTAGATGCCGTATTAATCTGTGGACATACTGCTCATGTTTACGTGATTTTGTCTTGAATTCTTTTAGAGCAGTATATGCAGTTACAGTTATTTATTTTTGTGTCTGCAACACAGTAGTGCATTGAATATATATTACAATATTTAGCATTTGGAAGTGATTTTGTCCAAAAGTGTTACAGCAGAATAAGTTTTGATGAAGGTAAGTACGTTCTTTGTTCTGTGTAATGATGTTGAAGCATTAATTATCGTTTGAAAGCATAATACTTCAGCCCTGTGATATTTGAGATTAGAAATGCTCTTATTATGTACATTGGCAGGACTGCCTTTTGGGATACTTTGGTCTGCTGTTTAATGTCGGCCAAGTTGAATACTTGGGAACTGCCGATAAACTGTGTCCACTATAGAGGCTGAAGAAAGTGAAATGGAAACATTGAAATGGAGAATGAGAAAATCAGCCATAGAAGGATGCAAAGCAATAGAACAGACCATCAAATACCTAGAACAACAGTCAAAGGCAACTTCGACAGACTTTCTACTGCTACGATTACGTGAAGCGGTGGCAAAGAAGCGAGGAAGTTCTGTTAAACGAGAACTTCATGAAGAAATAACCTTTTTTTAACTGGAACATGTACAGCTGACTGCAAATTTTTCTTATGGATGAGAGGGTGTAGAGGAAAGAGACTAAATACTGAATTACTTGCCCCTGGTCCGCCCATCCCAGCGATAGCTTCACCAGAGTTATTTACTTTTGTATGTGTTCCTCTGATGTGTGGTCAGCGAGGAGCAAACAGGAAGCTAAATAATAAATTTTATTCTATCCAAACAAACAAAAATCTATACATTCTTTTCTGTACGTACTTAAACAAATAAAACTGCTGTTACTGTAGCAGTAACAGCGTTTAAGAAATATGTTTAAACAATTCCTTAAACAAAGATAATGCATATGATGTATTCCACGTTAATAATAGTAATAATGCTGCCGCTGTTGCTGTTCAGATTTAGAGGATGATAGGAAGAAAGCTGAGGGGGATTAAAAAGTTTTTTTTTTTTAAATTATTTTGTTGTTTAACGATGCTGTCAATTGCCAGGATCACATCAGCATCACCGGTGTGCCAGAATTTTGTCCAGCAGTTCTTTTACATGCCAGTAAATCTACTGACATATTTTGATAACTCTCCCAGTCAGGTCGGTGAGACCCGTAAACCAACGACAGGTGTGGTCCTCCAGACATTCTGGGGGTTGTGAGAGCACGATGTGACCGCCAAAACATAAAAATATGGTGCTCTCTAAAATGCGGTTACTATTACTGTTATTGCTCTCTTCAATGTGAAAAATATTGGAGAGCAAGAGGATTAATGACTTCATTGTCAAAAATCCAGCATTAGCTAGCAACAACAACAAATCTACTGACATGGAGCTGTCAGTTTTAAGCACACTTAAAAAGCATCGATCCGGGCCGGATTTGAACCTGCAACCTTGGGATCGGTAGGCCAGCATCTAACCAACTGAGCCACCCAGACCGACAGCTGAAGAGGAAAGGCTACGTCGTAACCTATAGAGGTTAATTCCTCTCATAGTTTTTTTTAAACATGCTCTTTTGCGATTTGCAGTAATTCTAGGTATTACTTGTTACACTAAACTTTCATTTTCCTTTGGAGTTCTGTTTTCCTGCTATTTCCGACAAATACTAAATGATTTAAACTTTGATGTGAAATTGCAGGTCAAATACACGATTTCGTGTTCACTAAATAAAATCAATTTGCAAAGTTTACAGTGCGCATGTGTGTGTCTCCATGAATAGCTTAAAAAAGGAAAGAAAGAAGGAAACATGGTATATTAAAATTATTTAAGCATTTTAAATTTAATTTCATTATAGACTGACATTATGCCTCTAATGCCGAATACTTAGTTTACATCCTCACTGCGAGTTCATTATGGATTTATAATGTTAATGTTGTTTTCTTTACATTGAGAATACTTTCTTACGACCAAGTGTAAGAGAAATGTTGGAATGATATTCTCTTTGTACTTACAAATGCATTATGTCCCTCACCCTTGTAGACAAGTACGAGCTGGCAAGTCAACCTTTGAGACCACCTGGCATAACTAATAGATAGAGTTTCCCCCCTCAGCTAGGAGCATGTGACTTGGGAACCAGCTGTACATACTGTATGTATTACTGTAGGCCATTTTTACTGTTGGTCCACATTACCTCGGATAACAGTGGACAACAGAACTGATCTTCAAAAAATTTGTTTACACAAAACATATCATTTCTTATGTATTTTGACATGCTGAGTTCAAATATGGCCTTTTTGTCTAGCACCCACAGTTTTTTAGTAAATCGTGTACTTAGACTTCTAGTAATTTATAAATAAAACGTAGCCACCGTAATATCAAAGTTTAACTTGTAATATGTAGAAGAATCCTTCATAATAAAATCACATCTAATTTTGTAAAAGTAACCAATTAACATATCTGGAAATATTGCCAACTCATTTTCAAGCCCATCCTCTACTGCTGTCAGTTGAATTTCTGCCATTTGCTGCTTCTTCTGTACTTTCCTGTGATTTCTCTTATGAGGTTCCAGCAGTAATCTGCAAGCATATTGGGATTCCATCTTCCTTGATACCTTTTCTCTGTTTGGGAAATATCTTTGTGGAATCTTTCTCCATGTTCATCACTAACTTGTACTAGATTTGCAGGGAAAAAGTCCAAATGGGAATTCAGGAAGTGCATTTTGAGAGACATGTTGCAACCTAGATTTCTATAGGCTCCTAGTAATTTATCAATTGTTCGTAATTTTGTGCTCTAGTAGTGCCTAAGAACTGTTTGTAAATAGTCTTGAATGATATCCATACTTCAAGTACCACATGAGTCAATTTTCTTTCAAACAGCTGATCTTTCATTAGTTCTCAAATCTGAGACCCAACAAAAATGCCTTCCTTCAACTTGGAAGCACTGATTCTTGGAAATTTTTCTTCTAGGTATTTGAAACCTGCTCCACATTTGTTCTAACGCCTTGACAAAATTCTTCATTAGGCCTAATTTTATATGAAGTGGAGGCAATAAAATTTTTGATCTATCAACCAATGGTTCAGTTGAGAGATTCTTTTCTCCAGTGACAAAATTCTTCCAGGGAGGCCATATTTTAGTGTCATAATGTTTGGATCTATCATGGCTATCCCATTCGCACAAAAAGCAGCAATATTTTGTATATCCACTTTGCAATCCTAACAGTATTCCAATCATTTTGAAATTGCCACAGATGAACCAGTTGTACTTGTCATAATGCACTTTTTGTAATATTAGCTGCATATTTTTGTAACTTTCTTTCATTTGTACAGCATGACCGATGGGTACTGATGGTTGTGTATTACCATTATGTAAAAGCACAGCTTTCAAACTTAATTTTGAAGCATCTATGAAGAGCCTCCATTCATCTGGGTTGTGAATTTTACAAGAGCATTCATCAAACCATCAATATCACAACAATAACTCAAATTTTCTTCCTTTCTGAAATATTTAATCAGGTGCTGTTCTCATTGTCGAAAAATTGATGTATCTCTGTGTAAGAAACTCTTCCTGAGTTACCTAATGATGCATGTTGGGATCTGGGTCTTAAATTCTGATCCTGAGCTTGATTGAACTACTGGGTTATTACTTTTTTCAGACCTGTCTTCTAATGTCGAGGATTCACGAGGAACAGGAATGGGTATCTCATCATGGTGAGCAACAGTTCTAATAGCTGATGGAATAGTGTAGGGATTCAAAAATAAGCAGATAAGACATTTGGAAATGTTATGATTTTTTCACTATTAGGAGACACAAAAACAGGAAATAAATTGTCAAAGGCAAAGTTATCATAACACCACGGTCCTTACTAACTAAAGCAGTAAAATAATAAAAAATACATGTTATCATCACTATTAGATCTTGTTTACTATGTCAATCACTATAACAAATTAAAGCATTTATAGCCAGTGCTAATTCAGAAAACACTTTTTTTTTTTTTTTTTTAAACTGTGGGTGCCAGAGAAAAACTGCACCATTGAATTCAGCGCTAAAATCCATATAATAAACGCCCGATCTCATGCTGAAAAATTGTTGGCTGTTGTCCAGTGTAATCGAGGCTCTACTGTGCTAAATTTGATATTGAAGTTCAGTGTCTTAGGAGGATGTTATACGAAGAGTTGCAAGAAAATCCCTCTGCCTCCAAACTACCATTTACATGGGCAAGTTTGTTCTTTTTATTTTCTAAAAAGTGTAATTTTCTAGGAATAGTCAATGAAGTGGTCCTCATTCCAAAGGAATTTTGTAGAGCTAGTAAACTTTAAGTTAACAAAAGCTTATAACACAAAAATGTAGGTCTCTTTAAAACACTTGATTTAGTTTTCGATACCTTTGTCATTTCATCTTTTGCAGTGCTGTCAAGATTCAGTTTGTCATGCGGTCATGATTCAGTTTGTTGTGCTGTCATGTAAGGAGCATGGAATTTCAAGGCCAAAGTGTAGTGAGCCATATTTAAACACTTGGCTTATTGCTATTTCTTTGTTACTATAATGAAATATATATATGCATAACTAGCTGTTTATGCAAACATTAATCTCAAATAACTTGAAGCGATAGAATAATAAGTTTTTACAAGAACAGTTTGTAGAAGCTATAAAAATAAATGATAGTGGGTTCAGAAAGTTATATGAATGTAACCCATTTTCTTGTTTTACAGGATCAATATTAATGTTAGATAATTTTTGCCCATATTTGCATGAATGTTATTTTAAATATGAATAAATACTGTAGGTTTTGAGTGTTTTGAGTGTTAAAACCACTTTTCTTTGCTCTTTACTGGTATAACCCAAGCATCAGATTTTCTGAAACAGCTGAAACTGCAAGATGTTTTACATGAATTTTGCAGGTGGTTCAGTGTGTTCATAATTCTGATTTTTATACATTCTTATAATTTTGTTTGATGTTGTTCTTTGCTGTCACCTGAAGGATTTAGATTGCCTTTATATTGTAGACTTATAAAATGGTTGAAACTTTGCTTTTCACGAATTATGAGAAGTTTATTTCCAAAATTAAGAGTTAATAGAAAAGTTTTCACCTATGTTGTTTTTCTCACCCAAAATTAGCTAAAGCTTTTCCCAAAGAGGGAATTCAAATTATATTGATATCGTATCTCCCATTTCATTCTGTTAAATTATGTATATGAGAAACGCTCAAAGAAATTTATGGGAAACTCAGACAACCAAGCTCAAACAAGAAATGAAATGGGCTTGTACACAAGAAAACTGATTGCAAACCAACCCTGGATAAACACTGGACATGACTGACGCGCTGCTCAACCTTACAAGTTACACACTTCATCCCAAAGAATGTTTGCATGGGGAAAGTCATCTCATTATGGACTGGGAATAGTCAGCATAAACTCCTTTAGTCAGGCCCATAGCCAGGACTGCACATTAGGTGAGGCTCCAGACTTTATAGGGCGGGCAGAATAAAATAACTTTAAAAAGCAGATGTGTTACACTCGCCTAACCTTCTCTACCTACTCTTGTGCAAACAATTCTTTCTTACAAACACTTATTCTTCTATTTACTTTATGTTATCTTATTGCTAATTTTCTTGTAGGTACAAGGGAAATACAATACACTTTAAGTGACAGTCAAATGTTTTAAGGCCGATCACTATGTGATGTTATTGAAATTCCATTCTCTTTCTTTGCATGACAAAGAGAGAACAAATGACGACTTCCCATTTGACAAAAGTATGAGCATTTTAAAATTCAAACTAGTAATAGTGAATACCTCGGAAACAGTTAACTGCACAAAAAAACAAATGTGTATAACATTGTGTATTTAAACAATATCTATGCTTTTTGTACAGTAAGATTTTGTTCATCTCTTACAGTTTGCTAGTTATCAAAGTCTTCTAGAATATAGAGAACTTCAGAGACTATTCCTTTAAAATTCAAAATTGTTGCACCCATTTTTGGTAAAATCAAAACTTTCTAAAGTTTGACATAGTTTAGAGTGGGGGGGTCCTTAAAATCTTCCTGTCGCATCCTTGGAAGATGCTGAACTTACATATCCAGTTTTGTTTTTAACCGACATTTCTTTTTGGGATATGCTGTTCACACATTGACAAACACGCGCACACGAACATGCGCACCTTTTTCAAAAAACTCTTTCTTTGTATTTGAGGGCCTCAAAACATACATTTACAGTGAGATCCCTACAGTGAATTTTTGGGTGGAATACAATACTTCCCCAACTTACTGTTTGTAGTAGAGAAAATAGAAACATATCTCCTTCTAACTTGTAAAATAATTTGGACAATATTTTAATTTTTCATATTGTACAGTGTAGTATTATCATAGAACAATGAGCTTTTACACTTCCAGGAATGGCAAATACTGTCATTAGAAATAAAATGATACAAAATTGGGATTCAGAATACATCAATTTATTTACATGATATGGAAGTAAACAAAGAACTTCATAGTTTAAAAAGCTTTAGTTAAAGCTAAAGTTTTAAAGAACTACTAACTTTGATGGAAAAATTGAAGCAATTCGAATGGCCCTACAAAATCTTTTGTACAGAATTTCACAATTTCAGCAAGCAGTTATTCTCTCAGATTCCAGGGCAGCAATTATAGCAATTACTTCCAAGTTGTCACCAAAAAACCAAACCATTATAGAATGTCGGAAAATCCTTACCCATCTAACCGCACTTCAAAAACACCTAGTCTTCCAATGGATACCAGCTCACTGTGGACTGAGTGGTAATGAGAAAGCTGATTTTCTTGCAAAAAAAGGTACCAGCAATGTGCAGAAATCAATAGTTAATCTACCATTTTATGCAGCTAAAAGATTAATCAACTCTGAATTCAAAAAAATTATTGAAAAATATTACTATGAAAAATCAAAAAATAAAATATGGGAACTACCAAACATTCAAACAGTAATTCCTGAGTATCCTCAAAAAACAGCTTTTGCAACCTTCAGGTTGATTACAGGACATGATTGTCTGGCAAAACATTTAAACAGAATTGGGATATATTCTTCACCACTCTGTCCTCTATGTGATCTGCAAGAGGAAATGGATCGAGACCACCTTCAAATATGCCCGGCCACTTCTAGTGCCCCATCCATCAGTGAAAAATATTGGAGATTAAGAGGATTAATGACTTCATTGTCAGAAATCCAGCATTAGCTAACGACAGTTTAAAAAGCAAAACATTAACAGAACAAATTTGCATGTAATATCACAATAAAATTAAAGGTTGCTAACACTCCATTTTACTCCGGGTTTTGCTTGGAAAATTATAACTACCGGTACCCAACTAACTAAATTTTTGCTGGTTTGAAGAGATGTCCTGCATTCACTTTTGGTGTACTACAGGAGGTTCCTTTTGCTGATCACGTCCCAGTTGAGAGCCAGAATTTCACATAATATGGCATTGGATCAAATTCAGAAAAAGGAGATCCAGTTAGATCAATGAGCTGACCAAAACTTTAGGACAGGTGTTCTTCGGCTCTTTGTGTCGGTCTGGGTGGCTCAGTTGGTTAGACGCTGGCCTAGTGATCCCAAGGTCGCGGGTTCAAACCCGGCCCAGGCTGATGGTTTTTGAGTGTACTTAAAAACGACAGCTCCATGTCAGTAGATTTACTGGCATGTAAAAGAACTCCTGTGGGACGAAATTCCGGCACACCGGCGACGCTGTTGTGATCCTGGCAATTGACAGCGTCATTAAACAACAAAATAATTATAATTACAATTCGGCTCTTCGAAGATTGACAGTATAGATCATATAGTTCTCTAAGAATATCTGAAAGTAATTTATTACATGGAATAATTCACAACAAGGCTTGTCTGTGGTTACAGCGATCCCAGATTATGATAGACCTAGCAAATTGTTAAAGTTGCACCCCTAAAACTCTGCCTACTATTGTTGAGGCACCGCTACATGACAAATACGAGACATTATATTAAATATTCCTCGATGTAACATTTTACTTCAGGAGGTAAAATTAACTCATTTTTCTTTCAATTCTTTTACACACAGATTTGTTTTTGCCCCACACTTTCTTCTGTATTATCGTCTCCCCTCCATAAGGTATTACAAGATTATTTTATGATCATAAATTATTAGAATTTTAACCAAAAAGGTAAATATCTATGGTCTTGTAAGAGAAATGCGCACTGCATGTTTCAGAACTTCCGGTACTCACTTGGGATAATTCAATAATTACCGGTACTGAGTACTACTCAGCCATGATATGAATGCACTTCAAGGAGAGTGCCACAGGTTTGTTTACTACCTTAAGTCTCAGGATCTGTGCGGAGCGAGGGAAAGCAAGGGGAAAGGCGATACTGGGAATGTACAGTTACACAATGAAAAGAGTACTCACCAGCTGCTGTCTTCACGTTAGCAACTTATCCTTTCTTTCCTGGCACACCAAATATTATGCGGAAGAGCATCATCAAAGGCAAGATTTTTTTGTGGTAATTATTTGAAAAATTCGCATTAATAATTTAAGTTAGCGGCATTGAATATTATACTAAAAATTCACATTAATTTCACACAAATTTTCGGGTAAAATTAATACACAGACATCACTGAAATTAAAATTAAAAGGTAAGTAATGTTACTGTAACATTGTTCAAAATTTCTTCAAATTGAAACATTTATTTTATTTTTATCATAACCTAAATTACTACATATATCATGCATTAGACATTAGGGCCATTGCCCATCAATCAGCATCACCAAATTGCAACATACAACAAGTTGTGAAACTTTAATTTTTCATTGCCCTTCTTTCTGTTACAACCAAGTTATATGTAGAAAAATATCTCTCGTCAGCATTTAATACTGATAACCAGAGAGATTGAAGGGACTTTTCATAGAAAAGTTGCCAACATTTACCTTTTGCTTTGAGCGCTAAGAGTGCTGTACCAAATTTGTTACTATGGTCCAACTGTTCAACAATGGCAGAAAGTTTTCTGTGCTTTAAGTTTATTGCGGAGCTTTGGTAACACGGAATGTGACCTTAGGAGAACCTTCTATTGTAGCCTCACCGATTGCATTATCGTGAAACTTTCTTTGTCTCTGCCGATAGTATTTATTTTGTAGTATTGTTAGAAGTTGATCTCAAAAGAAGCCGGGTTATTGAATTCGTAAGAATTAAATGTGAATTCTTTCACTGTTATTAAAATCAAAACATAAGCACCAGCAACAATGAGTCAATGAATAAAAGAACTTATTTCTAAGCAAAATTTTTAAAAAGTTATACAATACATTACTGCATAAAACAAAACAATTATCATACATTCAGTAATATCACTAATGAATTAGGTTTATTAGGGACTCTAGAAACCATACAATATAATAATGTGGCAACACTGGCATAATTACAGTCCAACTATCTTGTAGACAGTAATTTTGAACTGCTGGTGTTCCTCTACATCATTAGCACATTTCATTGCAAGCACCTCGGTATTGGACTGTACCTCCAAAACCCCGCCTACTTGTGACATATATGGTTGGTAACTCTTCTCACCGAGTGCACTCCTATTATGGCTGACTGGTACTGGTGAGTACTGGCCCAACTAAGGCCCTGATTTTACTTAAAGAAACTTGGTGAAAGTGATGATTATGTACTTGTGAAACCCCTGATACTACAGAACACACATTGTTTGGATGTGACCTGTACTACAAAAGAAAATTTAGCATTTTTACTTGAATTATTCAAAATGGATTTTCCTGGATCAATAAAAATCACAGACTTAATAAAATTTAGTCATAAAGAAATTATATGAAAATTAATTAAAAATGAATTAAACCCCAGTGCAACAGCCCATGATGGGCCAAGGCTTGCCGCCCAGCCACTGAGTCCCCCACCTCTGTCCACTACAGGCGTCATTGGTAGGGTGCAGTACTGGCAGGTGGGACATGGTCAGCGCCCTTGAGCTCTCCCGGCCAGTTATACAACTTCTTGACCTGGGGCAGCTACTTCTCCATCAAGTAGCTCCTCAATTGGTCCTCCTGGGACCTAACTAGGCTGAATGCACCCCGTGCCAGGCCTCCCAGCAGGGGAGTATCTCCATGCTGGTACCGGGGATCGAACCCAGATCCTCCACGCCAGAGGCAAGTGTGCTACCAACTGCGCTATGGATGCATACTAAAAATGTAAAATGAAAATTTAAAGTTTTAAAAAGCAGGTAATTATTATGACCAAAACTTATAAAATTACGGAAGTTGGATCTGCACGAAGCGTAAGTTTCAAGGGCATTTAATGTTTTAATTAAAAAGTCCATTCTTAAAGGAACAATTAATAAAAAATACAATTATGAGCTGAATGTTCATTTAGAATAATTGCATCTGTGGTTTTCTTTGCTTCCAAATGTCTTTAGAACTTTTTCAAACTCCCAGGCTTATGTTGGCTGTTTTTCAAAGGCAAAGAAGCCAGATTTACCAATCGCTGATGAATCATGGATAGCCTCTTTGGTCAACTTACGACATTTAATGCAGAAAATATGGACACAAGTTGCTGTACTGCAGGCAAACATTGCTACTGTTGCAAATAATGCATGTCTTTTTATACACATTGCAATTTTTTATACCATTTTATTTTCATTAGGCTTTGAGAACAAATAAGCCTTCACCGCTGACACTTCTTCCTCTTTGCTTGGTACAGAATGCTCTCATAGAGAGGTTAGGAAATAGTTTTGCTTAATCAAGGCCATCTCTATGGTTACAGGCCAGGAGGCTGCCGAAGATTGCATTGATGTCATCATCGGGGGCTCACATCGCTTGTTTACTACCTGCATAATAGAAATACAGCATATCAGTGTGTAGTTGGAATGCTAAGAAGTTGCTTATGTCTTACAATGCATCAGTAAATAATTACCAAATAATTAAGTGAGCAAAAAATACATTACAAAACAGTGTAGTTTTCAATACAAAATGTTTAGAAAGTGTCTGCTGGATTGTACATCAAAGTATAAAAGTATTCAGAAGTATTTTTTCATTTTGAAAGGATCCACACAGGAGACAGCATTGGGTGCATGCTATTCACAGGGATAATTATGAACCAGGTGTTGCTGCTGTGGTATGTATTAAACATTTTTCTGAACAGCACATAGTGAAGGAATTTACTACCTTGCGAAATGATGGAAGTGTTCTTGTAGTAGCCAGAACAACTCCTAAACTTACTGAAGATGCATGCCCTGCACTGTTTCTTATTTACCACCATATCTGACTTCTGAACCAGCTTCCAAACGTAGGGCTCCAGAAGAAAGAGGAGGCGAAATGTTGGAAAGGGATGCAGCAGCATTTTGTAAATGGCCCGAAGATAACAAAGTTGTTCATTTTCAAAGCTTTAAACATAGAATTAGTAACATGAAATTAGAGGGATTCACTGTCATCATAAAATAAAACAATGTGATCTTTTTGTAAATTGATACTCAAGAAATTCCAAAATTTTAAGCAGCATTGAAAATTAATTCCAATTTTATTATTCAGTTCAACAGGGTAAGCTTGTAATACCCAATCATAAGTTCAAATGGATCCTTGGCAAGAAAAATTATAAGGGTTAAATGGTCCAAATTTGATCTGTTTTAAGTCATATGCAAGGTTTGTTCATCTGCAAGTGAACAAACACAGTATAAACTGCTTCAGGCTGCCAACATTTAAAAGGAATGTTGGGAGGAAATGAATAAAAGATTCTACAGAATATTTCAAAACTAAATTCTAGAAGAATACGTAATATTGTTTAATCAAAAGTCAATTAAATCCACTCTCAGTACCCTGTTATGGGCGTGCTCAATTCATTTTTCTCAACCAGCAGCTTATACACAGATATGTGATTCCAATTTACTCTCTTTGCCCCATCCTGATTATCTCAGACTGCTTTCTCAAACCCCCAATCTCAATAGTAATTTGAAATCACTGCATTTAAAATATTTATCAGAGAAGGTGAAATTTCTCAGTGATCAAGAAAAAGTAATACATTTGTTGCTGGGTGAAATTTTTTATGGGAGTGCTGGCGTAGCCATCACAGTTCACGTATGATACAACAGCATGCTTCTGCAGTATTTATCAATGCTTAATTTCTGAGACATATGAACAAGAATTTCTTAAAGTAGAAAACCAGAGAACTAACTTCTACATTTAGTTACTGAGACATGTGACAATCTTGTTTCTGAATGTAACGCAAGAGATTGCAAATTAACGAATGTGGATTGGACAAGGAAAATAGTAAAAATAATGGCCAACATCCTTTGAAAAATGCATTATTAAACAGACAGTTTGGTATTATCTACAGGAAAAAAAAAAAAGAACAAATTTGAGATATATTCACATTGAGATGGTAAGAAGCATATTTTGCATTTACGTAGTAACACACAATAACTTTTATTATGAAAATGTGAAATTATTATTGAATGCATGCTTCTTCCAGTGGAAAAATGCTGTAAAACACTTGATTATTCTATATGAATTGCTTTGAACATGGGCCTCGTGTTGTGACATCACAAATCGTGCATCCAGGCCTGTAACATAGAGATGGCCTTGGCTTAATACCGTACTTGCATGATGATTACCGTGATATAATTTTATTACTATTTGGCATGTATGTTAATCAAAATGCCATAGATTATTGTGTGATGTTTGCAGTGAATCATTTACCACAAGATATAATTCAAGGGGCACATGAACAGGGTTTCTCCAAATACTTGGCAACATAATTTCACAGCTTTGTAAGGAATCTGTTTTCATTGAGCCTAATTCTGTAATAACTACATATGTTAACCAAGGTTTGAAAATTACCATCTTTATTTCAGAATAACAACTGTGCAGATTTTTGCCATTTATTATTGGTAGTTTAAATTTTATGAATACTTAAATTATATATTATAGTTTTCTGTAACAAGTCCCTCCCGTCATAATTTTAATTTGGGATGATGTGCTTCTTTATTGATGCGTAATTTAACATTTATGACCCATTCTTGCTCTTAAATTAACTTAATTATTGTAGAAAAGTGATGATGTACAACTGTTAAGTGATGAAACTTTGAAACAAAGAAAAATTAATTACTTATAAGATATGTTACCATGTTATACAGCACTACTAGTCATGCTTGAAAAAAATATATGTTCGACTGCATTTTAGCGGCTTTCTGAGCGGCCTCTCACTGCCAGGCAGTTTGGATATTTGCCACTCAGGTGGAATCTCAAGGCTTCGTGTTTCGCTCTACAAATGTAGAAGATTACAATCGCCTTTTCACCATGCCGGAGCTAGAACATTCTCTTAAATCTTTGCGATTATCAGCACCAGGACCGGACAGTATTCATGTACAAATGTTACAACAGCTCTCTCCTGAAGGTAAGGCATTCCTGCTCGAGGTCTATAATTGTGTGTGGATTGACAGTATACTCCTAGAAAATTGGCGGGAGGCCACCGTTATTCCCATCTTGAAGGCTGGAAAACACCGTCATCTTTCCTCCAGCTATCGTCCTATTTCCCTCACCACTTGCGTTTGCAAGGTGATGGAACGCATGATCAATGGAAGATTGGTATGGTGGTTAGAAAGTCGTAATCTACTGACTAACATCCAGTGTGGTTTTTGACGATGCTGTTTAACTGTAGACCATCTTGTGGCAATATCGACACAGATAACAGATGGCTTTATGAAGAACTGTCAAACCATTGGCATATTTTTCAATCTCGAGAAGGCTTATGATACGTGCTGGCAAGCAAGGATTCTACGTTCCCTGTATACTTGGAACATACGTGGATGCCTACCATTGTTCATTCAGGAGTTCATGAAGGACCGCTTTTCCGAGTAAGGGTTGGCTCGGTTTTTCCCAATTCTTTTGTTTAGGAGGAGGGAGTACCTCAGGTTTCGGTACTAAGTGTCATGCTTTTTGCTATAGCAATTAACTCCGTATGGAAATGTGTTCCACCTAGAGTTTCGTCATGCCTATTCGTAGACAACTTCGCTGTCTATTGCACTTTTCAGCTCACGTCATTCTTACAACGGCGCTTGCAGCAATGTTTTGACAATCTTAGAGAATTGAGCTCCAAAAAAGGCTTCCGTTTCTCAACTGAAAAGTCAATCTGGGTTAACTTCTGGCATTGTAGGGGACGATTACCACCTTCGCTCCGTTTCGGTCCAGATTTACTTCCCTTCGCAGAAAAGACGCGCTTCCTGGATTTGACCTTGGACAGGAAGCTTAGTTGGTGTTCGCATATTGCACAGCTAAGAGCACGGTGTGACCGTACCCTAAATATCATGCGAGTACTAAATGGCAAATCGTGGGGAGTAGATCAGAGAATTTTGTTGCAAATGTATCGCTCACCGATCCAATCCAAACTAGACTATGGGTGTATTGTTTATTCGTCAGCACAACCATGTGTGCTGAGAAGATTAGACGCGGTCCACAATAGGGCCATCCACATTGCAATAGGAGCTTTTCCAACAAGCCCAGTGGTGAGCCTTTACGCCGAGTCCACAGAACTTCCTCTGCAATATCAATGTGAGATTCCCTTGGCAAATTATGGTTGTGCGCTTAGATGTATGCCTAAGCACCCAACGTTCACTTCTTTTTTCACCACCATGCTAAGAGAACAGTATAGGACTAACACCCTTAATCCTAAGCCAGTGGGGTTTCATTTCCAAGTTCTTCTAGAGAAGCATGAAATGGAACTGCCTAGGATGTTCGCCAACGGCGAGAAGCTTTACCCATAACCCCCCCCCGTTGACTATCTAGCACACCCCATGTAGATATTGGAATGACCGTACACCGGAAGACCACGATGTCTAGTTCAAGTATCCGCACGTGTTTTTTAGAATTTTTGTCAGGCTATACTGACAGTTGATGTATTTACACCGATGGGTCAAAGAACACCAATTTACACCAACGATGTTGGATGTGCTTATGTTTATGGAACCGAACCACATACATTCGGTTTTCCAAATAGCACTTCCATTTTTACTGCAGAGCTTTATGCAATTTACCTAGCCGTTATGTATGTGCACCGTCGTAAATTAGGTGACTGCCTAATTATGAGCGATTCCCTTAGTACACTTCAGAGCCTTTGTGAGCTGTACAACCCCCACCCTATTGTACAATGTATCCAGGATGCCCTCCATGTTTTACACGCTTCTGGTGTTGATGTGGTGTGTGCATGGATGCCTGGTTATGTAGGTTTGCCGGGGAATGAAATGGCAGATTTGGCAGCAAAGATGGCAACTACAGAATCCAGTATTATCATCTCGCGTGTTACTTCGGAAGACTTTGGGCTGGAAGTGCGGAGAGCAGTGCTATCGTGCTGGCACGAAGAGTGGCCATCTCTCCGCGGTAATAAGCTTAGAGAAGTGAAAGAACTTCCGATAAACTGGGTAACTTCCTGTCGCACATCTCTCTGCGAGGATGTTAGTTTGGCTCGATTAAGAATAGGGCACTGCAATTTTTTGCATGGTTACCTATTTAAAAGGGACCCTGTCCCTCTATGTCTGCTATGTGAGAACCTTTTGTCTCTTTGTCACGTGCTGCTAGACTGTTCCTCAAGCGCACCTTCGAGATTCTCTGCAGCTGCCTGCCAGGTTTGTAGAGGTCTTAGCGGAGGACAAAACAGTGGTTGATAGAGTTTTTAAGTTTTAGCGGATTGTAATATCAATTTGAGGATTTAAAATTTTAGATATTTGGTTATGCTTTTTGACATATTTATCACCTTGTTTTATATCTGGCTATTGCCAATGTTTTTTACGTTTATGTGTATATTCTCCTTGTTGCTAGCGTTTTTATTTTTGAGTGAAATTTATATCTGGGTATTGCCATGAATCTTTTGAGGGCGCTGATGACCTAGAAGTTGAGCGCCGTTAAACCCACAAAACCAAAACCAAACCTGATAGCCTTAGTTGTTTCTTTTACTGCCTTACTAACACGCATTTTACTTGAAAAATAATCTAAGACATTCATAATTATTTGGCGTTTCTTACTTCTTAATTTACCAATATATGGTCTCTTCCTAGCTTCCCCCTCCATAACTACAAATATCTACGCAATAACAGTTCTCGACTTCTTTCGAACTGATGTGAGTGCTGCTCCTTATACTATCTTCTGTCAGGCCTGGCGCGAGAATGCGCTGAATAGATGAATACCCTCGACGAAAGAAAGAGGTTACAACCTTTTGGTTTATTTTAAAAACTTTCTCCAACCCTCCTCAACATTTATTCTTGCTTGGTCCCTGATGTAAACACAATAACAAAAAAGTTTCATGCTGCGTAACTTTTGCGTGCACAGATGTAAAATTTTCTGAAAACATTTAATTTAAAAAATTGTAACACTTAACTGAGTAATCAGAGAATTCAAAGCAGGCAGGTACTAGCACTATAGTTTACTCTAGCTAAGAAAAAAATATTAACATATTCTAGCAGTTTGTTATTGTGTGATGAGCTTAGAAACAGCAAATATCAGACTTCTTTCAAAAAAAGTTTTCTGAAGAAATATGGGCCTATAGAAGTGTATAATGACTCTAAAAAGGATATAACCTGATAGAGAAAAAAATTCTGCATAGGATAATGTGTTCAAACTTGAAATTTATAACAACTCAATAATTACATCATGCTATTACGAACCTGGCAACAGCGCGAGAGTAGAAAAGGGCGAGGCAAATGGCAACTTTTATGCACTAGATAGATATATCTCATTTAGCTCCATACTGTCATCTAAAGGTGAGACAAGGTATATAACAGCATTGCTACCATTAATATAGTCCTCAATACATAGTTATTTTAGTTCTTAATTTGTTATTAAAATATTTCTAAAACTTCAAAACAGGAAAGGACAAATGGGGATTCTCTCAGTACGGGCAAATTTTTTTCCAGTATGGGCGCTGCCCAACCTGGCCCCCCTCTGGCTACGGCCCTGCGCCTAGTGCACTTTAGGGAAGTGAGGAGGCAAATGGCTTTCTACCAAGTGTTGAGAAATAAATAAATGGAACTTTAAAGAACACAATACATGCAAATCTATATTTTTTAAATTAAGTGAGAAATAAAATTTTATTTCTGACTCATTAAATTTTAAAAACTAACATTTGCATCACTATTTCAATTTCATAGAAGAAAATTGAAATTCAAAACTACTTCAATAGATAGAAAAGTTGTATTTCTTGTGGAAAGGTAATTAATAGCTATTTCCTTTATGCCTATTGAAATATTCAAAAAGGAACTTAAATACTAATTGTTAACTTCTCTCTGTAGGTTTGTCCAATCAGACAATTGAGCGATGGACAGAGGTGTCGTGTAGTATTTGCATATCTAGCCTGGCAAGCTCCACACCTTCTGTTGCTTGATGAACCTACAAATCATCTTGATATGGAAACGATTGATGCTTTGGCAGATGCTATTAACGATTTTGAAGGAGGCATGGTGTTGGTAAGCCATGACTTCCGACTTATTAGTCAGGTATGTAATTTTACTTTTCATTACAAAGTAAGTGGCTTAAATCCTTTCTTTTGTTGCTATTTCCCCCTCTTTTCACAATGGAAATGAAGGCCTAATGTACAGTGCTGTAGAGTTCATGAACTGTGGAAATTGCATTAATGGTTTAGTGACGGTAAAGTGATGGCCTTTAGTGGAAAATACCCTGTACCGAGCAAAATTGGTTTTGGACAATGAAATTTTAGAACGAATAAATAAATTTAATTATTTGGGCTATAGTCTGTCATTTGATAATGAAGTAGACATAGCAAACAAAATTTAAAAAATCTACAAAAATAATGGGAATAATTGAATAGTTACCCCAAAGAGAGATCTAACGCACAAAAAGTAATTTCTCTGTAAAAGGAAAGAAGGTTTATTGACATTTCAGGGTATTATATTATAATTACTTTACAGATTTTCATTCTTTTGCATCGTTCACAACATATTTGAGTCAAACTTTAGTAATAATAATAATAATAATAATAATAATTAATATGTTCAGAAATATAAGCATGTGAAAGGAAATGTCTGGAAAAATGATCTAACCCGAGAGAATGGAACAATGGTCTAAGCTACAAATTACATTTTGTATGTTACATTACAGAAGAGAACATATTTGATATTGTTTGCTACATTTTACATTGAAATCAGGACACTTTTGCTTTGATAGATTTATCAAACGTTTTCTACCTTTCACTCGGCTTCCTTGAGGTTCTGATAAAAATTGTGATATTGAACTGGAATGAACTTGCACATATCTAGTAAGTCAACCTTTTTTGCTTTTTTAACTGGTACATCCTCTTCTTAAAGTTGAGGTAGAATTCTTGGCAGTGGTTGTAGCTGTTTACTTATTTTGTTGGACTGCAGGATCTCATACGTTGTAGCTGAGGCGGGTTCTGATTCTGTTGGGTTCCTCCTCAGAAAACTGGATCCACAAGATGAAGTAACCTTAAATTTGGGATCTCGTTTAAGCATATCTGCTATCATAGATATATCGACAAAATCAGGCATGTCCATGTAGTGTGCGGAAAATCCAACACTTACATTAACTACGACTTCCAACCAGTTAGGGTGATAAATTCTAGATTTCTTCTTCTTTCTCTTGATCAATGCAAAGTTGCTACTGCAGGGAAGAAGCTATGCCCGCTTACAAGGAACTTCTGATCAATGGTTGTAAAGTATTTTTTCCTGATGAAATGATAGAGAGCTAAACATCAATAGTTGTAAAGTATTTTTTCCTGATGAGATAATGATAGAGAGCTAAACATCAATGGTTATAAAGTATTTTTTCCTGAGATAGTGATAGCTAAACATCTCCAGTTGTTCTGACCAATACAATGATCAGACCAAACTATTAATGTTTTTTTCTCACCTTCTTTGAGCGGCTCAAAATGCATTTCAATGTATTTTGAAATACATCTTCCGAACCTCTTTTTGCTACTGGCTCAGGCCCAATGAAGAAAAAAGCTATCTGCTCCCATATTGTGGATTGCCTGATCATAAGCACTCAACTGTCACAGGCGAGTGATGAAGTGTAGGACAAATAAAGCGTGTAAAAAGAACTTGCTGCATATCTGTACACAAGACAACATAGAGTTCTTATTTGCAATGTCAATGTAAATTATGGTTGTGAAGCATGGACATTACAAAAAAGAGATGAATGCCGACTAACTAGTGAGATTATGCACTGCACAGCAGGCTATACAAAGTGGGACCACAAAAGAAATGAAGTCATGTAAGAACTGGATATGCAACCTATTCTATATCATATACAAAATTACCAGAACTGGTTGGCCCATTTTAAACGAATGCCATCTCACAGAATTCCAAGAGCTGGCTTTACTACCACCCTCAAGACAATAGATCACTTGGACTCCCAAAAAAGCGTTGGATGGATCCGTAAGATCGTAACAGGCCAACTGGCTTACTACTTTTATGGAAGAAGATTTAATGTCAGATGTATGTGTAAATTTGTTATACTGTGTTAAAAATCTCATGTTGAGTCACAGTATCATGTGACTGTATAATGTTGAGTCACAGTATCCTGTGACTGTATATTTTCAATAGCCAACAAATGTACACTATCTGATGAAAAGTATTCAGGCACCCCTATTTATAATAAGGAATTTGATCCCTAGTTTTCACTATAAAAGACAGCAGGAAGTATTAAGTTGTAAGTAGATAAGCAGTAACAACCGAATGGGTTGGTCAAGAGAGCTCAATGACTTCAAATGTGGACAAGTCATTAGTTGTCACCTGAATGTCAAATCCATCAGGGACATTTCAACTCTTCTAAAGCTGCCCAGGTCAGGTAATGTGATTGTGAAGTGGAAACGTGAAGGAACAACCACAGCTAAATAATGACCATGTAGACCTCATTTAATGACAAACAGGGATCGTCGAGCATTGCAGAGGATAACTAAATAATTGCAAGAAATCAGTCAAAGGAATAACAGGTGAGTTCCATAGTGGTACCAGCAGTCCTGCCACAACAATTACTGTGCATCAGAGGCTAAAAGGAATGGGGTACCACATCGAGCCGCTGCTTATAATCCGAACATTTCGGTTGCAAATGCTAAGCAACACAAGGTAGTGTAAAGAGCACTGCCATTGGATGGTGGTGGACTAGAAATGAGTAATGAATCACTCTATATCCTGTGGCAATCCCATGGAAAGGTTTGGATTAGGCAAACACATGAAGTATGGAGGAGGTGGTGTTAAGGTATGGGGGTGTTTTTTGTGGTTAGAATGTGGCCCTGTTGTTGTGCTTAACCTCCTCAGCGATATGGGCATGAAATCACATCCATTTAAAATGGCGGATGAGCGATATGGGCGTGTATACACGTCCTGTGCATTTAAGCATTTATCCCTTATCTAACTCATTTTAATTTTCCCTTTATGAAACATTTTAGTAAAGTCTATCTACTTTACTGGCTTACCTTAATATGTTCGTTCTGCAGTGATTTACCTCAAAACAGGGATAAACACACAAGGGTACATCTCCACATTCGCAAATTCCCTTCTTGCGGCACACGAAACACTTTCGAGATGGGCGGGACTTCTTTGCTGTTGGTGGTATCCTTTTAGGATAATGTTTTCCTTGAAGTCTGAGGGGTGCAGAGGTTTTGGATTTTCAACCCCCAACGTGGTATTGTTCAATTAGGCTGCGAGCTATTGATAGTCGGAAGTCAAGGTAGGTCATTGTCCTGTGTGGGTTTAGAGCTCTCCAAATTACCAAACAATTGCATATGGTTTGGTGCAAAAATACCTTTTTATACCACTTCTCCCTTCAGCTACAAGCAGGAAAGTATATGTATGTATTTCAACAAAGAAAGAAACGGAGTCTACTAAGTTACGAAACTCGCGTAAGCAAAAGTGCAATGTTGCTATATTCTGATGACTCAAGAGACCACGCATACAGTAGTGCTTTATTATACAGTATGCTGACGCATAAGCCACACATACAATGGGTCGACTACTGTTTCTTTCAGAGAACTTACATTAGATGCATTCGACAGAGCAAAGTTGACTCTTCACCACAGTGAAACAAAATAGTGCCATTTCAACATTTTGTAAATACAACTCAACTTTGCTGATGATGTACATTTATACTGCATATGACGAGTTTTATACCAGTTTTTGTTTCATTAAAATAACTTAATATTTACACAAAATACAGCTGTGTATATACGAAGCACTTTAAATGCCCTGCGCTGGATATTGGGTAGCAGTTTTCGGCTCGTGGACATTTTAAATGGCCATCGCTCAAGAGGTTAAGAAAAACCTAAATGCAAAAGGATATGAACACATTTTATACCATTGTATACTGTGAATGGTAGAGGGCCAGTTTGTAGATGATGCTTGTTGCATCAGCATGACAATGCACCTTGTCAAGCTGCATCAATGCGGTAATGGTTTGTAGACATCATTCCTGAAATGAACTGGCCTGCCCAGAATCCTTACCTGAACCCTATTGAATACCTTTGGGATGAGTTAGAATACCTACTTTTCTCCAGACCCCTGTATCCAACATCACTAACTTCTGACTTCAGCTCTTCGGCAAGAATGGGCTGCCACTCCCCCACAGATACAGACAGCTAATTGAAAGTGTTCCCAGCAGAATTAAAGCATCAGAAAGGCAAAGGGTGGATCCACTGCATATTAAGTAATAGGAAACATGACACTGGTAAAGATTAAGTGCAATTTCAGATAGGTTTCCAGATACTTTAGACCAGGTAGTGTATTTTAGTATTAGCTGATATGTGTATCAAGTACAAATTACATTCAGGAAGTAAGCTCAGTGTGCATTTGTGCAACGCTTGCATGATGAGTTTAGTGATGTTCAAGAAAATCAAGATACATGTGAGTTGCAGACTGTGATCCAATTTTTTAGTGCACAGAATTATGTCACCAGCAGGGGAATGAGATGGTTGTGACAGTTTCAGTTTTGAGTATGTGATGAATGCAGAATACTAATCTTTGCCATGATAAACTACAAGTAAACAGAGCTGTGGAAGACCGAGAAGATACTGCGTTACCATTGACACCTTTTGTGAAATGCTAAGGAAATTGCATCTTGTGATCCAGAATGGATAAAGTAGCATTTGAGTTGATGACAATTTTGGTGCTTACAGTGCTCATCCTTGTAAAGCAACTGATTGTGACCCCTTTCTGAGAACAATTGCCTCTACCGCAGTATCCAGGAGCTCAACATGTATTATCCACATCTTGTTGCACCTGAAGTATTTCATTGGTAATCAGAGCTTTACCATTGATGTTGCAATCAGACATATAATCACATGGTTATTGCTAGTGACATTTTTTTTTCAACATTGGGATACAAAACATGATGCTTGGACAGCAGTGGCAACTATTATTATATATACTGTATTTGCACGTGTAATGGACGCACCTCAACTTGAATGCAAGAAATTTAAGAAAAAATATCCCTGCATAATGAATGCATCTAATTTTTAACAAATTTTTGGTCACACAATATTGTAATGCCTGCAGCATGGGTTAATCTGCATTTGAACTGCAATGGACGCAACCGGTGATAAGTGGTAGTTACAAAAAAAACACAGCATTGCAGTATCTGTGACAGCATATGGTTTTCAGTATGAACAATAATGGATGGAACCGGTGATAATAATTAGTAATTACAAAAATTAGAAACATCACATACGTTTTCAGTTCAGTATCAGTAGGCTGTTATTGTTAGAAGCGTTAAGTTTGTTTGCTCTCTACTACTTACAGTATTCCAACTGTGAGAAATGGGTACAAAGAAGAAATATTGCAGTTATACAGCTGGTTTTAAGTTAAAAGTGATAAAATTTGCCGAATAGAATGGAAATAAATTTGCCAGTTGTGAATTCATGGTTTTGGAGGGCAATATTCGCAAGTGGTGGAAACAGAAAGAAGGGCTAATGAAGGCACCAAACAAGTCCAGAAAATTATTTTGTGGGCCAAAGAGCAGAAAATATCCTTAAAAGTGAACTTTTAGAATATGTGCTTGAGTTGCATAACAATGGAATTGGGGTTTCACATGAAATGTTACAGTTTAAGGCTAGGGAAATAGCACAACATATGGGAATAAGTAATAATGAATTCCAAGTGAGCAGGGGCTGGATCTTCTGTTTTATGAGATGCAAGGGACTTTCACTTTCACTCAGAAGACGAACATCAATTTGCCATAAAATGCTGCAAGACATTGGACAAAAAATTGTACAATTCAATAAGTATATAATTAATGCAAGGAAGAGGAAAAATTGGGAATGCAGACAAGACACCAGTGTTCTTTGATATGTCAGCAAATACAGGAATCAACAATAAAGGAGAAAAAAGTGTGTTGATATGCACTACAGGCAATGAAAAATTGGGATGCACAATTATGCTTGTGATAACAGCAGATGGTTGAAGACAGTGTGGAAAAATTGGCCTGGTGCTCTGCTTCAGCAGCCAACTCTGCTGGTATGGGACAATTTTCGAGGTCATCTAGGTGATGATATTAACATGCTAGCAGATGCTAAAACAATGTTGCTGTTATTCTGGGTGGTGTCTCATCAGTGCTTCAGCCACTAGATATTAGTGTAAACAAACCATTCAAAGACAATATTAGGAAGCTTTGCACTGACTGGATGTCAAGTAAGAGTCATGACTTGACACCAACAGGGAAAATAAAACGGCCCTCCATAGAAATGATGTGCAAGTGAATCGTAAAGGCATGGAAACAGATAACTTGAGGTGGTTGTAAATAGTTTCTTGAAGACCGGTATAGCCAATGCTTTGGATGGCTCGCAATACGATGTTTTATGGGAAGAGGATGGAGAAGAAGAAGATAAAGAATCTGAAGTGGAAAGTGGTGGTAGCAGTCGTAGCAGTGATAGAACAAGAAGACATGTGACGGGTAGGTAAGTTTCTTCTAACCTAAAAATGTTTTTATTTTGTTTCCCTCTCATAACGGGCGCACCCCTGATTTTTTTCACGAAAAATTCACGTAAATACAGTAGTTACTGCCAAATTTAGAAAATGTTCAAATGATGTGCCACTAGGTGGTTATTTTGATTGCAGATCTCATACCATGTAACAAAAACAAGTGTAAATTAATTGTAGCACCTAAATATGCGGCTTGCTGAAAGTTTGCTTTTATAGCCTCTTGCAAGAAGCAGCCTGTCGTCTTCCTCTTCTGAATTCACGCGTGTATTTTATTCTCTGATGGAATATTCTTTCTGTGTGTCATAAAAAATGGTCAGCACTAGTAGTTTCAAAAATAACTATCCCCCTACAAAGAGTATCGTCAATATTTACATTGTCTACTTAAGTGATTACAGTGCTGTCTAGTGCTGGAAGCAGAAGGACATACAGTGAAAGTTCTAGTGATTTGAAAATGAAAGTGATGTAAGTAATAATGGGTGTAGAGTTGAATACATATAGAGCATAAATTGGACTGTTTGCAAAAAGAAGATTAAGGCAGAACTGCAAAGGCACAATAGAAGATATGACAAATATGATAATTCAATATATAATTTTTGTATTATTGGTAATCGGAGGAGTAAAGATGAATCCTAGTGCCCAGGAATAGCAGGAAGCACTAGAAAGAATGTACAACAAAATGGATAGTACAGAATCGTAGTAAGTAATAAAATTAGCAGAATTGGTAAAATGGCAAAGAAATGGCGAAAATTCAACAAATGTCCAGGGAAATGGAAGAACTCAAATTGAAGGTGGACAGAAATGAAGTGTGAAAGATTGGAGGTGGAGTGGATAGAAATGGCCAACAGAAGTGGAATTGATTATTAAAGAGAGATTGGAAATGAAAATAAAGGGATATAAAGTTGTAGAGGCCTACAGATTGAGAAGAAAGGGAAAGAGAATAATTACTGTATTAGCATCATTGCAATTTTATTGGTCACTTGAAGTCTTAAAGAATGCAAAGAAATTGAAGGAAAATGATATACATAAACTGAGATATGGCTTATCAAATAATCCAGATCAGTACAACAGATGAAAGAAGCAAGAGCCATGGATAAACCTTCATCAGAAACTTAAAATTCTGATAGGAGAGGAAGTACCAAGTGCCATCAAAACAGAACTGATGGATGCTGTACAGAGCCATGGGAGAGGTCAAAGTAGAGTAATTCTTATGAGCCAAGAAACACACAATGCAATATCAGAAATAGAGAATTCCAAACGTGACATGTGAAAGGGAGATTTTCTATAACATCCAGCCCAAGTCAGGGTCTTGATTTAAACAAATGTACATGTCATCACTTTAGCACTTCATTCAAGTGAATAAAAATAGTTTGCTACTGCAATGCATGTATTGTTACCCCTTTTGTACTTCAAATAATAAAAATGACAAATAATGTTAGTATTTTAATAATTTGTTCCATGTAAACTTAGCTTAAATAACTAGCTCCTACTTATCATGGCCATGCAGGCATCAATATTTGTATGTTATTTATTGGCTTGAAGCAATATTCTAGCTCAGTGTTTTTCAACCTGTGGGTCATGACACCCTGGGAGGTCGCAACACCTCTGTAGGAGGGTCTCGAGAGAACTCAGTAAAAAAAAATCAACAAATTTTAAAAAGGTAGATATATTAAGAAAAAGTTAACAAAAAATAAAATCGAGTACTCGTTCATTTTAATGTGAAGGTTGTGCTTGAGTTTGTTCAATCAATTTCTCCCATCATGGATCTGTTTTTGCAACATTAAAGTATTAAATCATTTTCCAAATATAAGCGATTTCTTAGTTTACTTTTTATTTGGGCCATTGATGAAAATGCCAGCTTGCACAATTATGAGGTAGAAAATGGAATCAAACACTTGAAAGCTTCAGTTGTTAATTCCGGGTATTTTGTTTTTCTTTTTAACCAAAAGGTATCCAAGTTTTCAGACTTGAATTCCAAGTGTAGCATCCCATCAGCAGATAATTCCAGCAGATTCTCTTTGAGCTTAGTTGCTAAATTTGCCTCACATATAGCTGCATTTAAAAACAGATTTAAGATCCATCTTTGCCCAGTGTTAACCGATATCTCTTGCACTGAGAAGTAATGACACAACTGTTTCTTCAAATTATCTAACACCATTTTCATACCAGATATATGAATTGATGTTTATCTCGTTTCCGACTTCTTCAGTGAAAGACTGTGTCAAGGAAAATGAATCAATGTTGTTTTTATTGATAGATGATCACCACAATTAATTTTTTTTTTATAAAGCCATGGAGTTTGTCTTTTGCTGTGATGACATTTTCATCCCACCGTTGAACACTTTTATTCAAGTTATTTAAATGCTCAAATAAGTAAGAAAGAAAAGGCAAATTCAAAAGGAATTTCGGGTCAAAAATGAATTCAGGGTAATGTGACTTGGCTTGCTGTAAATATACTAATAGTTCAGTGCGAAGTTCCATAACTCTGGTCAGTACTTAGCCTTTTGATAACCACCTAACCTCTGTATGGTAAAGCAAATTGTGGTGTAGTGTCCCCATATCTTCACAAATGATTCAAAACAATCAGGTCTGCAACACCTTTCCTTAACCTCTTGAGAGATATCGACGTGAAATCACTTCCATTTAAAATGGTGGATGAGCGATATGCGCGTCCTGTGCATTTAAGCATTTAACCCTTATTTATTTATCCCTTATCCAACTCAACTTATTATAATTTTCCCTTTATGAAACATTTTAGTAAGGTCTATATACTTTATTGGCTTACCTTAATATGTTCGTTCTGCAGTGATTTACCTCAAAACAGGGATAAACACACAAGGGTAGGTACATCTCCACATTCGCGAATTCCCTTCTTGCGGCACACGAAACACTTTCGAAATGGGCGGGACTTCTTTGCTGTTGGTGGTATCCTTTTAGAATAATGTTTTCCTTGAAGTCTGAGGGGTGCAGAGGTTTTGGATTTTCAACCCCCAACGTGGTATTGTTCAATTAGGCTGCGAGTTATTTATAGTCGGTAGTCAAGGTCGGTCATTGTCCTGTGTGGGTTTAGAGAGCTGTCCAAATCCCCAAACAATTGTATATGGTTATATCCAGTTGGTGCAAAAATACCTTTTTATACCACTTCTCCCTTCAGCTACAAGCAGGAAAGAATATGTATGTATTTCAACAAAGAAAGACACGGGCTCTACTCAGTTACGAAACTCACGTAAGCAAAAGTTGTTGTTAGCTAATGCTGGATTTCTGACAATGAAGTCATTAATCCTCTTGCTCTCCAATATTTTTCACTGATGGATGGGGCACTAGAAGTGGCTGGGCATATTTGAAGGTGGTCTCGGTCCATTTCCTCTTGCAGATCACATAGAGGACAGAGTGGTGAAGAATATATCCCAATTCTGTTTAAATGTTTTGCCAGACAATCATGTCCTGTAATCAACCTGAAGGTTGCAACTGCTGTTTTTCGAGGATACTCAGGAATCGCTGTTTGAATGTTTGGTAGTTCCCATCTTTTATTCTTTGATTTTTCATAGTAATATTTTGCAATAATTTTTTTGAATTCAGAGTTGACTAATCTTTTAGCTGCATAAAATGGTAAATTAACTATAGATTTTTGTACACCACTGGTACCCTTTTTTGCAAGAAAATCAGCTTTCTCATTACCACTCAGTCCACAGTGAGCTGGTATCCATTGGAAGACTAGGTGTTTTTGAAGTGCTGTTAGATGGCTAAGCATCTTCCAACATTCTATAATAGTTTGGTTTTTTGATGACAACTTGGAAGTAATTGCTATAATTGCTGCCCTGGAATCTGAGAGAATAACTGCTTGCTGAAAATGTGAAATTCTGTACAAAAGATTTTGTAGGGCCATTCGAATTGCTTCAATTTCTCCATCAAAGTTAGTAGTTCCATAACTTAAAGATTTGTAATAGGAAAAGAGGTGACATGTGACTCCAGCACCTGCTCCATCTCGGTTTGATATCAATGATCCATCAGTATAAATATGGAGCCACTCATGTTCTGGAAATCTAGTATGGATTGTCTCTAATGCCAATAATTTTAGAACACTAGTTGGAGTATCATTTTTTTTAACTTCTTCTGTCAGGTGTAAATAATATGTGATGTCTAATGTATGTGTTGGATTGACTTTAGATATGAAGTTTTCCTTTGAATTAGGAAGGTGTACATCCTTCTTGATGTCTTGAATTTTGGAAAGAAAGCTCTCCTGAGTCTTTAGTGTATGTGTAAAATTTCTCTTGTGCCATGTATTGAATGGGAGTCTGATCAACTTTTCGTGTTGAATAAGAGCCGCTTTTTCTATTTCATATTCAATGGGATATTGGTTGGTTAGTATTTCCATAGCTGCTATTGGTGTGGTTTTGATAGCACCTGTAATTAATCTCAGACTTTGGTTTTGAAAGATTTGAATTTTTTTTGTGTTTGCTGTTACAAGAACTTCGCTCCAGTAAGTAAACAATGGTTTTATATATATATTATATGTTGTGTTAAGCGTTGCTCTGAAACATCCCCACTTCATTCCTGTTAGACGTTTTAACAGTGAAAGGCGCCTCTCTGCTCTTTGTATTACATTTTCTATTTGTTTGGTCCATGTAAGTTTGGTATCAAATGTAACTCCTAAATACTTTGCTTCCTTTGTTTCTGGTAATTGTTGACCCTCAAAATTTAGTTTTATTTTTAGTGGTTTTTTTCTTAATGAAAAGATTTGGTAGTTTGATTTTGTTGTATTAACAGTCATTAAATTTTCTTTGGTCCACCTCTGTAAGTTGGTTAAGAATTGTTGCATGGTTTTTTCCAGTTCTGTACTTTTGCTTTTTGGTTTTGAAGTCCACATTACCAAGTCATCAGCAAATAGTGCACACTTCACGCCTGATTCTTGTATTTGTTGTGGTAGATCATTAATAAATATATTAAAAACTGTAGTGCTGAGCACTGCACCTTGTGGCAAGCCACGGTGTATTTGTTTATATTTAGATATATTTCTTCCATATCTGGTTGCAATAAAGCGTTGTGTTAGGAAATGACATAGCCATGAAAACATTGGACCTTGTATCCCTATTTTTTTTACTTTCTTTAGCAGTTTTGTTCTGCATATAGAATCATATGCACTTTGAAAATCAATAAAAACTGATAAATTATCATCTTTTCTATTGAAGGAGTCTTTGATTTCTTGACTGAGAAGTAAGACTTGTTCATTTGTAGAGTGGAACTCTCTGAATCCAGCTTGACATGGGGATATTAAATTTTGTGATTCTAGGAACCAATTTAACCTGTTTGACACCATTCTTTCCATCACTTTTGCTATTATGCTGGTAAGAGCAATTGGTCTATAATTTTTTATTTCTGATGCTGTTTTGTCTTTCTTCAAGAGTGGGACAATTATTGCTTTTCGCCATTCAGCAGGTACAGTGGTTTTCCAGGATAGATTGTAGAGTTTCAGTAGTTGTTGTTTTGCTGTTTTTCCAAGGTTTTTTATGAACTCTGGATGTATGTGATCTGGTCCAGGAGACTTTTTGTTTTTTAGATTAATAATTGCAATGTTCAATTCTTGCATATTAAAATTTTGAAAAAAGATATTGCACTGAGTGTTAGGATTACATTCTCTTTCTTGTTTCGAATCTTTCTTAAATTCTTTGCGTTCCTTTTTATTATTTCTTGTTACTTTGTGTGCATTAGCATAATATTTATTGAATGTTTCGGCTATGACTGCATCATTTACTAACATTTTATTGTTGTGTATGATAGGTGTGCTGTTGTTTTCTTTCCTGTCCTTGACATTTTTTATGAACTTATGAGCTTTGTTACCATCTGTCCTATAATCCATTTTTTCTAAGAAATTATTAAAGTGATTCCTTTTAGCAGTATTAATTTCTTTTTTTAGTGAGGCACATTCCTTCCGCCATATTTGTGTATCTGATGTTTTTTGTTTGTTCAGCTGTATTTCTAGCTATATCCCTTTGCTTTTTCAGTTCTTCTAACTGGGGGTTCCAAAAGGGTTTGAAATTTTTAATTCTTCCACGAGGAATATGTTCTTTTTTGCAGTTTCTAGGATGACTTTACAGAATTCTTTGTTCATATGATCTGGTTGGTCATGCAGCTGTGAGTTTGTTTGTTCTTTAAATTTATGTTCTAATTCAGTTTTATATTTGTTCCAATCTGCTTTTTTGAAGTTCCAATACAGATTCGCAAGACCTTGACTGTTATTTGTATTCTCTAGTTTTATATCAGCAATTACCGCTCTGTGACCAGAACTTGGATCTTCTATAACTTGTTTTTTAATTTTTGAAACAATATCTGTTGTAGCTAACAAGAGGTCTGGGTTACTGCCCGCTCCAGAATAATGTATGAATGGTTGTGGGATCTTCTTTACTATAAATCAGTTCAAAAGTTGTGGCATTCAAAAATTCTTCCACTATCTTCCCTGTAGAATCCACTTTTTCATAACCCCATCTTTTGGAATGTGCATTGAAATCCCCAATTACTATTGTTTTATTTAATTGGTCAATGTAATGTAATGTTGATCTATTCTGATGACTAAGAGTCCACGCATGCAGTAGCGATTTATTACACAGTATGCTGACGCATAAGGCACACATACAATGGGTGTTCCTTTACTGTATCTTTCCGAGAACTAATATTAGATGCGTTCGACAGAGCAAAGTTGACTTTTCACCACAGTGAAACAAAATTGTGCCATTTCAATGTTTTGTAAATACAACTCAACTTTGCTGATGATGTACATTTATACTGCAAATAACGAGTTTTATACCAGTTTTTGTTTCATTAAAATAACTTAATATTTACACAAAATACAGCTGTGTATATACGAAGTGCATTTAACAATTTAAATGCTAGCAGTTCTCGGCTCGCGGACGTTTAAATGGCCATCGCTCAAGAAGTTTATAGAATTTACAATGTTAATAATAATATTCAGAACTTGACTATTCTTGTGGCAAGGTTTTGGCTGCAATAGCTTGGCGATGGAGAAACCAATGCATCCAACAAGGTTTGGCATCTGCTCTTTCAGTCTAGCAATAAATCCACTCTTCGCACCAGTAATGGTTTTTGCTCCGTCACTACAAATAGCAATGCATTTTTGTGCCCAATCGATATTCATATCTTGCGTAGGTTCAAGGAACATGTCATGCAAGCACTGACCTGTAGTAGTCATGGGAAGTGCTGTGCAATTCAATTAATGTTTCATTGGATTCAAAATGCACAAAAGCTACAATTTGCGCACAGCCCACAATATCTGTTGATTCATCAAATTGCAAGGACACTAAAGAACTTCTTTACTTTTTCTGTGACTTGATCACGAATGTCATTCGCCATATTGCTTATCCTGCGTTGGATGGTATTGTCAGAGAGAGGTATACTTTTTAACTTCTCGACCTCTTTCTTGCCAATGATAATCTCTGCTATATCTAAAGCTGCTGGTAAAATCAAATTTTCGGCAATAGTGAGGTTTTCCTGCTTTGGCCACATGAAAAGCTACTCAATAGCTAGCGAGCAACGCTTTCTCATTTAGGTTGGACATTTGTCCTATAGCAGTTTTTTGATGTTCAAGAGCTCTTAACTTTTGCTCAAAAAATTCCACGGGTTTATTTTTTTTAATAGGATATTTTGTGTTTAGGTGGCATACCAACTTTGCTGGCGTAATGCTTTCTCATGACAAAATTTCCAAGCAAATTACGCACTGCAGTTTATTCTCAATCACAGTACACCCAAATTTCAAATAATTGTCGTCATAACGACATTGGTTCTTCATTCCACTACTTCTGCTAGACGGTGATGGTTCTTATGATCTTTTCAGGAATTTATCCATTTTCAATTATAACAAACAACTCAACCAGGTGTGTCTCACGCTCACAAATCACTTTACAATTACTCCAACTCCAAGGCACCTTACACATAGTCCGTATAACGCTGTAGTTCACTTCCGAATCATTTCCACTTATCATGGTCTTGCTTCCGATTCCACTTGCTTCGCGGTCTTGCACTCAACTGCCGTGGCCACAGTCGACTGCCCTATTTATAGGCCAGTGCATTCTAGCTAGAATCATCACAAAACGTCTCGAAACTTCTGGACCTTTCGCAGAACCTGTACTAGTTCCAAGTGTTACCAACTGATGGTTCTGGGAGTCTCGGCCCTAACAATGTTTGTATTTTTTAGTTATCAATTGGCCACGTATTCAATTTAGAATTTTATGTTTTACATACTTAATTATATATCTATATCCAAATTCTAATAACGCAAAAGCCTAAAATTGTTGTATGGATTATGCCTTTCTGAAATCCATGGTCCTGAAATGTATTCCTAAAATTATTCTTGGTTAAGAGATGGCTAAAATGGTCATGGTTAGTTAGATATTGTGCCCCTTCCCCATGAAAATTATGGTTTTCGTGTCTTGCTGTATACTCTTGATTTTGTTGGTAAGACTGTCCATTACAATCATCATGCACATAGTCATCAATATCATTTACATATGCATCCTTACCAACACTAACATTATTGACTGTGCCTTTTGTTTGAAGATCTACTGCCTCTTTATTTACATTACTCATGTTCTCTTTTTCATGATAACACTCCTGCAAAGATTTTACTTCATCCTAATGTATGTTTTGTGGCTTTGCATTTTAAGCAGGTCATTTTTACTACTGACATTTTCTATTTTTATAGTCTCTACTTCTTTGCATATGGCATATCTAACCTCATAATAGCTACCACTTGTGTAGAACTATATTCAAGTTCTTCAAGCCTGAGCTTGTCCAGTTCCTGTGATTGACTGTGAATTTTGCTTTTTATTTCACTAATGATATTCTGTTGTTCAGATTTAAAACTTTCTATAATTTCAGAATTTTGCTTAGCTAACCTAACTTGTCCTTTAGTAATTTCTGCTATGCTAATTTTGAGTTTGTTCACTTGTGTTTCTCCTATCTTAGCATTCAAAATTTGACTCTGATTAGCTATTTCTAACCTAAGTTGTTAACTGGCTAGTTACATTATCTCCTTGCGATTTTATCTGGCTAGCTAACTTGGATTCTAGGCTGTTAAAGTTTAATTCCATGTACTTGAACATCAATGCTAAGATATTGGTATCTGCTGTTCCTGCACTTTTGCCTTCACCACTTGCCTGGTTATGGTTGTCTTCCATTTCCAGTTGTTTTGTAGATTTTCTGCAACATAGAATCATACATTAGCACTACAATAAGATAATGTGCACCAACTTACTTTTTGGTATCTTCTTACTTGCTGGTATGTTTACGGTGTCTTATTGGACTGGAGTTCAATCACCCTGGATATCGTGGTCACAGTTGTTGTGATGTCTTCTTTCCAGGACCTTGCATTTTCTTGTACTCTTTTGAGCTGCATGGAAGGGTAGCCAATTACGAGGCAATAGTATTTGGGTAGCCTCAAGTTTTGAAGCAACAATTATGAGGTTGTCAGATTTAGGTAGCTACAGGTTGAGGTGACAATTATGAGGCTATCGGGATTGGGTAACCCAACATTTTGAAACAACATTATGAAGTTGTCGTGTTTGGGTAGCCCATGCCTTGGGAGTGACATTAAGAGGCTACCAGGTATGGGTAGCTGCATGTTGCGGCAACAATTATGAGACTGTCGGGTTTGGGTAGCCCCACATTATGAAGCGACAATTATGAAGTAGTCGGTCAGCTCAGGTCTTATCTCAAGGGCGTACAGGTGCACAGGAAATGCAAGGATCTACTTTTTAAATAATACTTTATTTACTGATTATTGTTTAATCTTATTCTTTAAATTAAATCTAACATAATATTTATACTATTGATTTTCAATAGCTCCTGAATACAGATTCCCAAACTCAATATTCTTCCCAAATTGTTCTTTATCTCCACTTGCATAACTCATCACATCTCCACTAAAGGGAGCACGAAATAAGAAGGCACATGAGCAGCTCCAATCCCTACTCAGCTATGGAGCGCTGTTGCCAGCTCATATCGCTATGCGAAAGAAAGAGAGGGGAGATATGCACGTGAGCGTTACCGGTAGACAGCAGCGAGGACGGTGAAGGATTGCAAGGTGCACATTTAAAACCTGTCAACAATTTCAATCTCTTTAAAATGAGACAATAGGCTCTCTAATCCTGTAATTTGCTTCAAATATAAATTCCTCATCTAAGCAGACAATTTTCATTTGCAATCTAATGTTTCAACGGAGTTTACATCTTTCAAGCTGAAAATTGGGCCTATTGACTTCTTAAGTTTTTTATTACATCTGATTCTCTAGGAACGTTTTCGTGTAAATATTTTTACTGTCGGAGTGAAAGTGTGATCATAGTTGCGCAATTTGAAACATTTTCTGATAGGTATTTCTCATTTTTTTTCTCAATTTAGTGTCTATACGGAGTGTCATGTTAATAAGTTTCTTATTAGGTATTCTAAGTGAAAATCTACATTATTCAACAACAAATGACTAAGCAGAATTTCAAGCAACCTTTTACGGGTAATATTCCTGTGTGGCCTTCTCGGTTGTGTATTTTAGACATATTTCAGCACTTAAATGTTCCTTATGATGCAATTTGTAAGTTATCAGAGCGAAAGCCCGGAAATATTTTCTTCTAATTTTAACCCCAAAGATGTTGTGGAACCTTTATAATCTATTTTATCCCTCATTAAGCGAACGAGCTTTTTAATAGTAGAATATTCACCGTTATCATACATTTGGAAAATGGATCGACGCAGAACGTCTTTCTGAAAGTTGTCCAGATTCGAAACCCGTTTTTCTGTCTTACGGTGTTTTCCGGGGGATTTAAACAAGGGCCGCCCTGATTCTGAAGAGGTTGTTTTACCTTGTTGCACTACACGCGACACTGAATGTTCACTTACATTGCATGCCTTAGCTGTTAGCGCCCGACTCTGTTTAAATGCAATGTTCGCATGCACTTCTTCTGAGGACAATTCTTTTAAAAAGGTGTAAACATTGAAAATAATAGCCCATGCATCTGAGTGTAGTACTTTTCCTTTCGATCTCCTCGCCTGTAAGCCACTTGTACCAGGTTTTGATAATGACATGTTTGTGAACAACAAAACGAATTACAGTAATTATTAGACACACGTTACACTGCACATATACGTCAGCCTTGGAACATTCATAAGAATAAACTAAATTCCGTTTCTTGCAGATATCTCGCCCATTGAGAAGACAATTATTTGAGACGATAAACAATTATTATGATGCAAGGCAAGTGTTGTTTGTTATCGCTGAGCGCAGTGTTTATTCAATTGATCATATCTTGGGCTACAGGCCACCTAAAATTTTGCTTCTTGGACAGTCAGCTTCAAAATTTCTAGCTCTTTTCAATGGAATTCTTTGTAATAATGAGCCGTTGCTGGATTTGTTGAGCGCAAAGAGAAAAGTGAAAACCAAATATTGCGCTAGGCAGCGCGTTAACGAACTGGGCAACGTCGCCTCTCTAGGATTGGCTACTTGCTCTCACACACCTTCTTCTAGCTCCGTCTCATATGCCTTCTTATTCCGTACAGCTTATAGAATATTTTATAAATGTGAGTACCTACATATCCCTCACTTAGTCTTCATAACTTTACTATACCACTTAACACTTTTGTTTTGCATTGCAAATACTTCTCTACTCATCATAATCTGCTTGATCATCACCATGCTCCATTGTAGCTGTTGACAAAACAAGTGAAGTCAGCTCCTTGAAGTCTCTGTTTTGCCTGTTATTTTCAAGGGCTTAGGCAAGAAGCTGCCTCAGACTTTAGGCTTGAATTGCGGAGAGTGGTGCTGTCATGTTGCCATGAAGAGTGGTCAGCTATCTGGGAAAAATAAGCTTAAAGAAGATTCTGATAAACGAGATAACCTTTTCTTGTGCATCTTGTACTGTGTTCCTTTTTTTGCTTTTGTTAACATCCTCCAATGTAGTGTCATATCAGACAGTGAATGAAATGGGTGAAATGATGCTCATATGAGCCCAAGGTCCATAAAGCTTTAAGTTACAACATTTGTCTTTTCAGGATAAGGGAAAACCTCGGAAAAAACCTTATCCAGATAACTCACCCTAAACAAGCTTCCAACTCGCAACCTCTTGGGTGTAAGGCAGACATGCTAACACCACACTACAGAGGAAGGCTTCTTGTAATGAGATGATGAGTGGTTTTGAAATTTTTGGCAATGGTAAACATAAACCTAAGGCTTTTAGAATTTTAGATATCAAAATGTCATACCTTTTTAATCTTTTTATAAATTTGTTTTAATTCTGCCTTTTGCATCACTTATTTGGTATATCTATATTTCTCTAATTTCTCTATAAAACCTTAACCCCTAACATGCTGACCTGTCATGGCATGTAATACGTCCTCTGATTGGTAATCAGAGGATATGGTCGGTAAATTTATTTTGATAATTCTCCCGGTCAGGTCGGTGAGACCCGTAAACCAATGACAGGTGTGGTCCTCCAGACGTTCTGGGGGTTGTGAGAGAGCAATGTGACCGCCAAAACATAAAAATATGGTGCTCTCTAAAAAGCGGTTACATTTACTGCTAAGTCTCTTCAATATTTATGAAAGTGAAAAATATTGGAGAGCAAGAGGATTAATGACTTCATTGTCAGAAATCCAGCATTAGCTAACTACAACATATTTTTAACATACATGGAAAAAAAGGGTCGGGGGGGTCGCAAAATATTTTTTGATACTAGGGGGGGGGTCATGTCATGAAAAAGGTTGAAAAACACTGTTCTAGCTAATCAGCATTGTTTGTTGCAATCAAGTTTCAGTGCATAGCAGGTCAGAGCAGTATAATGAAACATAGAGTTGGCAAAGTCCTTAAAAGTTGTGAAAACACAAAGTTCTGAATGGGTTCAACTTCTTGCTTTAACATTATGATATGCTTGTTGTTAAGGATATCATTAAACCAACATTGGAAGTAGAGTCTGTTTACTCAATGTGTGTGCAGTTACAGCTCAAAGGAAATGTGCACTACCCATAGCTAATGAGTGTCATAAATCCATCTCCTCCCTTCAGAAAGGGCAAACCTCTATCTCTGTCCTTGAAGACCAATAGCAACCCTGATTTTAAGGGAGTGACAGTTACATGTTGACTCTGCGTGGAGTCTCAGTTGCCAAAATTCTAAATGCCAGTGCTTTTCTTTTTCATTAGCTACAAAGGTTTATGTTAAGATGTTGCAACTCTGCCTGAAAGGACTCAAGAGGAAGGGATTGTGTTGTAAAACAATTATTAGGGTTCCTCAAAGAAGCGGCCAAACTGCACACACATTGAGTAAACAGACTCTTAATTGGTGAGAGTGAGTGGGCAGGGTATGGGAGTGGAGGTGCTCTTTAACTGCTATAGTTCTCAGCATTCTATTTTATATGGGGCATGAGAGACCACATAATTTTGCTTGGAGGCCTCTTTATTAGGTGCAAGATTTGTTTACGTACCTTAAATCTAGAATACTGCACCAGCTTTACTTCCTTACGGAAGGAAGCAATGCTAAGACTGTTTACACCTGAAAAAATCCATCACCCTCCCCTGGATTTGAACCTGCAACCTCAGGAACCAGAGGCTAGCATGTTATTCCTAAACCACCGAGGATGACAATGTCTGTGAATGCTGTGTGTTGTAGATAGCCTGATTATAAACTTGGAAGATTACTTAATATCAATTCTAATTCCAAGCTGGGTATTGCACTATTACCTGAAAACTCTAATTAGCGTGTAAGTTTTTACAAATAATGTAACTTTTTTTCACCATTATTGAATTAGTTTAACAAGTATAGGGATATGTGTTTCTTTAATATTCAGTCTGAATGCAGTGAAACATGGCATGTGGTTAAGATAGCATTGGGAAGTAAGTCACTTTTTTTTTTAATTCCAAAAATAAATAGCTGTGCAGCTTTTAAGGAGAAAGAGAGTAAGTTCCTCTCTGCATTCATGAACCGACTAGGTACAAAGTGATGCCATGTGTAGTGTTTGTTAGGACCCATTCTCAGACCAGAAAGATTAGATCAGCCTGAGTGGAGGAAAGAAAGGTGATAATCAAGGTCAGACATTGTATATAGTGGTGATGCACCTGAGCCCAAGCAAAAAGATAATCCTAGAGAGAAGCCTGTTTCTTTCAGTGAATTAGCCATGGGGGAGGAAAAAACATTAAACTTGTTAGAATCGAACTTGAGCATTTTGTGATCACCAAGAGGCAGCTTATACTTGATGGCTGAAATATGGGACTAAGTTGTAGACCTTGGAATAAATTAACCATTTCAATTTACTTTATTGATACTAGACTTAATGAGACATAAAAATATCTGATTTTAATCTAATATCATAATATTTAGTGAGTGAGTGAGTGATTTGGGTTTAAGGGCCCATCGACAACTAGGTCATTAGGGCCCCTATAATATTTAAGTTCAGTTGTTGATGTATTTAACTTTCATTGTTGATGATAAAAAGCACTGAGTATAAAACTAACAATGCATACTTAATGGATTTAAAGAACACACTGTGGAAATGTTTGTTGTTACATAATGAACTGTTGTTGAATGTTTGTAGGAACAAAAAACTTTTTTTTTTTTTTCAAATATCATTTGAAGCAGCAGGCATATTTGAATTCATTTTAAAATAGCTAGTTATAAGAGGCTGGAACCCAAGAAGACTTTCAGAGGATGTAGAGGTTGGTATGATAAAGAATTTAGGAATTTAAGAAATGTCTCATAAGGGAAGCATTGAATGGAAAGAAAACAGTGGCCAGGAAAAAGAGCAGTTGTTTTGGTTTCAAGAGCATACTAAAGAAAGTTACTAGAAGAAAATAAGAAAAAAGGATAAAGTGGAGAATAGAGATAGGCAAGGAAATTGAAATACAATCAGACAATACAAAACAGATATGGGAAGGTATTACAAAATGTTCCAGAGGTGAATGAGGATTAGCATATGTAGAGCCAAGAAAATGGGTAACACACTAAAACTGTTTGCAATGAATTCAGAGGAAATTAGGATTTACTTTCACTAGTAATCACTTTGTGGAGGAGTTGCACCATTTACAGGTGAAGAAGTTAAATTACAAGTGAAACAGTATATATATGTATATATAATTTTTCCCCAAATATAATTAAATACGTCATGAACTTGACTTATTTCAAATATGTAATTGACCTTGTATTACATCATTCTTCCATTGTTGAGAAGATTACCTATTTATCGACATTGTAATTGTTAAATACCATATTTCAGTTATATGTAAAGAACTAAGGGTTATTTTGAATATTGAATGCCAAAAATGTTATAGAGAGAGATTAAAATTCCTTTCTTAGAATTTTGGGGATTATAAAAGTATGCTGAAAATGATGTCGTAGAATGGCACACAAATGCGGATGGATACATGCGCACATAACTCAAAAGATGCGCAATATCAATCTTTCTCTTTGCCGATAACATCAGTAAGGAATAGACGTGTTTTATATGTCGTTGGCTAATGCTGGATTTCTGACAATGAAGTCATTAATCCTCTTGCTCTCCAATATTTTTCACTGATGGATGGGGCCCTAGAAGTGGCCGGACATATTTGAAGGTGGTCTTAGCCCATTTCCTCTTGCAGATCACATAGAGGACAGAGTGGTGAAGAATATATCCCAATTCTGTTCAAACGTTTTCCAGACAATCATGTCCCATAATCAACCTGAAGGTTGTAACTGCCATTTTTCGAGAATACTCAGGAATAATTACTGTTTGAATGTTCGGTAGTTCCCATATTTTATTTTTTTATTTTTCATAATAATGTTTTGCAATAATTTTTTTAATTCAGAGTTGACTAATCTTTTAGCTGCATAAAATGGTAGATTAAGTATAGATTTTTGAACACTGCTGGTACCCTTTTTTGCAAGAAAATCAGCTTTCTCATTACCACTCAGTCTACAGTGAGCTGGTATCCATTGGAAGACGAGGTGTTTTTGAAGTGCTGTTAGATGGGTAAGGATTTTCCAACATTCTATAATTGCTTGGTTTTTTGGTGACAACTTGGAAGTAATTGCTATAATTGCTGGCCTGGAATCTGAGAGAATAACTGCTTGCTGAAAATGTGAAATTCTGTACAAAAGATTTTGTAGGGCCATTCGAATTGCTTCAATTTCTCTATCAAAGTTTGTAGTTTCATAACTTAAAGATTTGTAATAGGAAAAGAGATGACACATGACTCCAGCACCTGCCCCATCTCGGTTTGATATCAGTGATACATCAGTATAAATATGGAGCCATTCATGTTTTAGAAATCTAGTATGGATTGTCTCTAATGCCAACAATTTTAGAACACTAGTTGGAGTATCACTTTTCTTAACTTCTTCCGTGAGGTGTAAATAATATGTGATGTCTAATGTTTGTGTCGAATTGACTTTGGATATGAAGTTTTCCTTTGAATTAGGAAGGTACATATTCTTCTTGATGTCTTGAATTTTGGAAAGAAAGCTCTCCCAACTTTTTAGTATATGTGTAAAATTTCTCTTGTTCCATGTATTGAATGGGAGTCTGATCAACTTTTCGTGTTGAGTAAGAGCTGCTTTTTCTATTTCATATGCAATGGGGTATTGGTTGGTTAGTATTTCCGTAGCTGGTATGGTGTGGTTTTGATAGCACCTGGTTGGTTGGTTGGTTTGGTTTAAGGGCGCTCAACTTTGAGGTCATCAGCACCCTTAAAAGGTTCATGGCAATAGCCAGATATAAATTTCACTCAAAAATAAAAATACTAGCAACAAGGAAAATATACCCAAAAAGTAAAAAACAGTGGCAATAGCCAGATATGAAAAAAGATAATAAATATGTCAAAAAGCATAAAAAGAGATATCTAAAATTTTAAATCCTCAAATTGATGCTGCAGTCTGCTAAAAACTTAAAAACTCTATCAACCGCTGTTTTGTCGTCCGCTAAGACCTCTGCATGTCTGACAGGCAGTTGCAGAAAATCCCCAAGGTGCGCTAGAGAGCAACACACTAGCAGCACGTGGTGAACTGACAGAAGGTTGTCACACAGCAGACATAGTGGGGCAGGGTCCCTTTTAAATAGGTAACTATGCGAAAAATTGCAGTGCCCTATTCTTAATCGAGCCAAACTAACCTCCTTGCGGCGAGATATGCAACACGAAGTTACCCACTTTATCGGAAGTTCTTTCACTTCTCTAAGCTTACTAACGCGGAGAGCTGACTACTCTTCGTGCCAGGACGACAGCACCGCTCTCCGCACTTCAAGCCTAAAGTCTTCCAAAGTAACACGTGAGATGATAATACTGTGTTCTATAGTTGCCGTCTTTGCTGCCAAATCTGCCATTTCATTCCCCGGCAAACCTGCGTGACCAGGAACCCATGCACACACCACGTCAATGCCAGAAGCGTGTAAAACATGGAGGGCATCCTGGATATGTTGTACAATAGAGTGGGGGTTGTACAGCTCACAAAGGCTCTGAAGTGCACTAAGGGAATCGCTCAAAATCAGGCAGGCAGTCACCTAATTTATGACGGCGTACATACAAAACGGCTCGGTAATTGTATAAAGTTCTGCAGTAAAAATGGAAGTGCTATTTGGAAAATCGAATGTATGTGGTTCGGTTCCATAAACACAAGCATATCCAACACCGTTGGTGCTCTTTGACCCATCGGTGTAAATATATCGACGGATACTTGAAATAGGCATCGTGGACTTCCGGTGTACGGTCATCCCAAGATCTACATGGGGCGTACCAGATAGCCAAGGGGGGTAAAGCCTCTCGCCCTTGGCGAACATCCTAGGCTGTTCCACTCCAAGCTTCATTAGAGGATCTTGGAAACGAAACCCCACAGGCTTAGGACTAAGAGTGCTATTCATATACCGTTCTCTTAGCGTGGTGGTGAAAAAAGAAGCGAACGTTGGGTGCTTAGGCATACATCTAAGCGCTCAGCCATAATTTGCCAAGAGAAACTCACGCCGATATTGCAGAGGAGGTTCTGCGGACTCGGCATAAAGGCTCACCACTGGGCTTGTTGGAAAAGCTCCTATTGCAATGTGGATGCCCCTATTGTGGACCGCATCTAATCTTCTCGGCACAAATGGTCGTGCTGATGAATAAACAATACACCCATAGTCTAGCTTGGATCGGATCAGTGTGCGATACATTCGCAACAAAATTATCCGATCCGCTCCCCATGATTTGCCATTCATTACTCGCATGATATTTAGGGAACGGTCACATCGTGCTCTTAGCTGTGCAATATGTGGCAACCAACTAAGCTTCCTGTCCAAGATCAAACCCTGGAAGCGCGTCTCATATGCGAACGGAAGTAAATCTGGATCGAAACAGAACGAAGGTGGTAATCGTCTCCTACGACGCCAGAAATTTACGCAGATTGACTTCTCAGTTGAGAAACGGAAGCCGTTTTTGGAGCTCCATTTTCTAAGGTTGTCCAAACATTGCTGCAGGCGCCATTGTAAGCACGCCGTGCACTTAGAAGTGCAATAGACAGCAAAGTCGTCTACGAATAGGCATGACGAAACTCCAGCTGGAACACATTTCGGCTCTTCTTCAGAAAGAGTCCCGTAGAACTTGCCGGCCAAATTGTAAGTCCGAAGCTACTTACTGCGCATGCGTCGACAGTGGTTAGCAGAACCGCCACTAGGTTGCGCTACATGCGCTAGCTGTCACTAGCAGACGATTTTCACATTTGCCAACATTGCTTTTTCAACCACATTAGTTTTTGTTGCCAACACACTAAACACTCGCGGGCGCGTCGGCTAATCTACGCCGCCAGCGCGACTCCATACAATTCTTGTGTACATTATATTCATGAGCGTCGGCAGACATTTTTCCAGGGGGGGCCACATGTATGAAATTTGCAATCAGATAATACTAATTCACTATTTTATTGTCAAAATGTATAATATTCGTTGCATATAACCATGTTAATTTGTGTTAAATAAAAATTGATCTTTTAAAATAGTAGTTTAATAGTCAGTAATTGATTGCACGTTAAATTGGCCAACTTCCAGGGAGGGGCCGCGGCCCCCCCTTGCCCCCCCTTCGCGACGCCCATGATTATATTATCGTTTTGTTGTGTACATTATCGTTATTGCCTTGTTACTAGGTCCACAAAATGCTGGCTCGTTTTATTTTTTTTTTTTTTTAGTTTCGAATGGAGAAAAATCCATTTACAGAGCCCCATGCGATGGGATGGCACAGAGGGCGGACTGTAGGCTTCACCCTAGGGCACTATCCACTAAAAAGAACTCCATCGTAAGCGCTGAATTAACACTAATTAATTAATACTAATTTTTGTTATGGGGTGTAGCACGGCATCACATTCCCTGCATAGCATTCGGGTTCTTAGCAGGCCCTCATCGTAGAGGAATTGTATATATTCTTCCGCATTGTAACACAAAGGCGCTAAATCTACTATGCTAATGAAGCGATTCATTGCACCCTCACAACTTGCTTCTAACAAGTTCACTAGCATACTGCTGGGTCCTGCTAAAGCATTCAAATTTAAGATTGGCAACAAATTAATGGAGAAGTAGTGCTGTTGGCAGCGCTGAATTAACAGTGCAACTTCGGCAACTTTCGTAAGACTTCGTTCACACTGCCGAGTGGGACTTAGACGAAATTCTCATGACACTCTGACGGGACTCTTGCTAAAAAATATCCCACATTTCTATATGGAGTTAATTACTATAGCAAAGAGCGTGACACTTAGTACCGAACCTGAAAAAAAGAATTAGAAAAAACTGAGCCTACCCTTACTCAGAAAAAGCGGTCCTTCATAAACTCCTGAATGAAAAGTGGTAGGTGTCCACGTATGTTCCAGGTATACAGGGAACGTAGAATCCCTGCTCGCCAGTACGTATCATAAGCCTTCTCTAGATTGAAAAATATGCCAATGGTTTGACAGTTCTTCATAAATATGTCCGTTATCTGTGTCGATATTGACACAAGATGGTCAACAGTTGAACGGCGTCGTCGAAAACCACACTGGATGTTAGTCAATAGGTTACGACTTTCTAACCACCATACCAATCGTCCATTGATCATGCGTTCCATCACCTTGCAAACGCAACTGATGAGGGGAATAGGACGATAGCTGGAGGGAAGATGACGGTGCTTTCCAGCCTACAAGATGGGAATAACGGTGGCCTCCCGCCAATTTTCTTGGAGTATACTGTCAACCCAAACACGATTATAGACCTTGAGCAGGAATGCCTTACCTTCAGGAGAGAGCTGTTGTAATATTTGTACATGAATACCGTCCGCTTCTGGTGATGATAATCGCGAAGATTTAAGAGAATGTTCTAGCTCTGCCATGGTGAAAAGGCGATTGTAATCTTCTACATTTCTAGATCAAAACGCGAAGCCTTGAGATTCCACCCGAGTTTTAATTGGAAGGAACTCAGGGGAGTAGTTTTCCGAGCTAGACACTTGAGCGAAAGCACTGCCAAACGTGCTCGCGACTGCGAATGGATCAACAACAGCTCCTGAGGCTGTTTTTAGTCCCGCAATTGGAATATGGTTCGATCGACCAGCAACACGCCTTAACCTATCCTACACAACCGAGGAAGGTGTGTGTCTGTTAAATGAAGCTATAGTGCTGGAAATCAGCGTAAAGGCACTAGGTTTTTTTCAGCTCACATGTGGCATCAAATTGTCTTCCATTGCGATAAACATGCCTTCCAAGTATTCCCCAAAGGTTTTTGATGGGGTTCAAATCCGGGCTACGTGCAGGCCAGGGCAAGACATCAATATCTTTCTCTTCAAACCACTTTTTAGTTGTAGCAGAAACAGGCAGATGCATTGTCTTGTTGAAAAATTAGACTTTCATCCCCTAGGTCCTCATACATTCTATCAATTCTGTCTCTAGCAGCTCAGTGTACATGTTAGAGTTCATTCTAGTGTTCAGCCAAGCAATGCATGATGTACCTGTAGCGCAGAAAGCTGCCCAAAGAATAACACTACCGCCACCAAAGTTTCTACTCAATCTTACCTGCTGCTTTGCTCTCAGATCATGCCAATAAAATTAAAATCCATCTGGCCCATCTAAATTAAACTTCTTCTCATCACTGAAGACTTTATGCAACTCTGCAGTCCATGACATGTTTTTCTGCAAACTCCAACCTAGCCTGGTTATGTTTGGGTGTTAGAGCTGGTTTCTGCAGTTATTTCCTGAATGTAAGGTGTTTGTCATTTGACAAAATTTGTCGCACACATCTGGCAGTTATTGTCAACTGTAAATCAGCAACAAGTTGAGAAGAATATCTGTTTGTGACCCTTGCTTTGTGCAAAAGTAACCGTTTCGATGCCTCCGATAACTTTCTACTTTGCCCATATTTCCCGTTCTGTCCATATCGTGCGCCCAATCTAATGAAATTATCTATCACTGAACTTGAATGGTTCAACTTCTTGGCAATTTGACGATTAGAGAGACCCATTTCCTTGCATGCACTGATTTTTTAGTTTTCTTCACTTCATAACTGTTTTCCACGTGGCATTGTCACAATAGTGGTTTATGTGCACGACAAGCACTCTAACTAATAGTGTCTGTTTCCTATCTGCAGTAACAACAAGTATGCACACACTGGCACCCACAGACACCACACAGAGCTGACTGCCTTTATACTGAGTTCCACCCTCTACCACCTGAATCATTGATGTCTTGTTATATGTTGGTACTACTGACATCAAATACAACAACATTTGACTGCAGTTGTCAGTATACTGGTTCTCATACTATTGCATATACACTATGCCTAACTATTCCAAATGAAAATGTTAATTTTCGTACATCAGGGGAAGACAGGCATCGCTGCTGTGACGTCAGCTCACTCACCACTATACAAATTTGCTCCATGATGACCTTTTTGCTATCCTTAATGACTTGTCTGGACCTGGCATGCATTTTCTTGTATTGGATTAGGTTATCCAAAGTAGGGTGACATTGGAAAACCCACGCCTTCGAGCACGAATGGCATTCCAACATTCTTCTGTCCACCAGGGAATGCAAAATCGACGGGGGGTGAAGTTGACCACGGAATTGATTGTTCAGCAGCAGAGAGAATCTTCTCCATGAGATGCGCCAAATCATTCACTCAGTAATGCTCGTTGTACGTAAACACAGCCAACTCAGTGTAAAGGTTCCAGTTGGCATGGTCCAAACGCCATCTAGGCATACGCGTGGAACATGTATCTTGCGTTAAGAGACTAATAAGACATGGGGAGTGGTCACTAGAGTGTAAGTCAGAGATGACATTCCATTGTAAGGAGACTGCCAACTAAGGTGAACAAACTGCAGGATCAAGGTACGAGAAACTATTGTAAGAGTCAGAAATGAATGTAGGCTCTCCAGTGTTGAGGAGAGCTAGGTTGTAACTGTCCAAGAAATTGGCAATGAGCGTACCTCTCGTACAAGCGCAACTTGAACCCCAAAGTGGGTGGTGTGCATTGAAGTCTCCCACCAACAGAAACGGTGTTCGTAACTGGGAAACTAGATCTTCTAAATCAACATGCGAGAAGTGATAGGACGGAGGCAAATATAAGGTACAAATGGTGATCTGTATGTTTGGCTGTATAATCCTTAGAGCAACTGATTGTATATCGGAGTGTAATGGGACAGATTCTATATATATATGTCATCTCTGGCAAGTATCACAGCGCCGCCATGTGCCGGAACACTGTCTTCTGGTGTGACATCACACCATACTGGGGTGTATCGCCTTAGATGGAAAGCGTCTTGAGGACACAGCTTAGTCTCTTGTAAGCATGCGACCAGAGGTTCGTTTTCTTTGAGCAAAAGCCCAAGTTCTGGCCATTGTGTTCTAATACCATATATGTTCCATTGTAGGTTAGTCATATTGCATTTTGTATGGGACAGGTATTCCAAAGTAACTCTTCATTACTTTGGAGCAGGCGGTTGTCGGATTAATTTTGCCCTTTTCTTCTGTCTTGAGCTTATATTTTTATCTGAGGCTTTTTCGCACCTCTTTTCCACTGGGGGTCTTCCAGTGTGGGCAGATTGGTCTGACTCCATGTCCTCTGCCGAGGTCGTCCGTGTTCCCATAGTGAATTTCGGTTCGAGAGCTTTGAACCGATTTGACACAGAGACTGGCGAAGATGACATATGCCGGTCTGTAGCCACCCCAGAGGATTCCTCTGAAGAGGATCTCCTAGGAGATGTCTCTGGACTTGTCTTTCCCTCGGATGCATTGGGAGAAACCTTACTCTCTTTGAGGAAATCAAATCTTTTATACTGGGTCTTAAACTTAATCGGTGAAGCTTCGTATACTATCGGTCTACCTATCGAGGTCAACTTCTTTGTGGGCGACCTTCCTGATCTGCTGGATTGAACTGCAGTGCTTGCAGATACTGTGACGGACTTAGGTGATGTCAAACGCTTTGGATGTGACTTAGCTACGGGAATTTTGTCTGAAACTGTTGCCACATATATATCGCTGGTTTGAGTTGCGATTTCCTGATGCAGTACCAGTTTAGCTGCAACCGAATTATAGGTACCAGAGTTCGGGGGAGCGGGCTGGCACAAACGTAAGAGTTTCTGAGCTTCTGAGGACACCTTCTCTCTAACCCGGATCTCCTGGATGGCTCTTTCCTCTATATAATGGGGGCATTCTTGGGAGTTTGCTGGAAGTTCTCCCCTGCAGTTAGCTGGAAGTTCTCCCCTGCAGTTAACACAGTTGCGAGGTGATGTACATTCATCGTAATGAGCGATGCCTCCACAGTTCACGCACGTAGCTCTACTACTGCACGTGTCACTTGTATGACCAAAGCGCTGTCATTTGTAACATCTAAGCGGGTTCAGGATATAAGGTCTTAACTTCAGTGGCCTCATACCCAGCCTTTATCCTTTGCGAGAGATCTACCCGATTAAAGGTAAGGAAAAGGTTACGGGTAGGCAGATATTCGCCTCCATCTTTTCTCTGAACGCGATAAACAGATATCACACCTTGATCTGCTAGGTTCTCCTTAATTTCATCATTGGACATCGTCCAATGTGCGTGTGTTCACAACACCGCGAAAGGAGTTCAACATTCTGTGCATCTCTACACGCACCGGATAGCTGGCTAACATGTTGGCTTTTAAAATAGTAGCTGCCTGTGCTGCTGAATTAGATTCAACCAGCAGCGTGCCGTTGTGAGATCTTGTGCAGTTCTTAACTGGGCCAGCTATCTTATCCAGACCCTTCTGTATCACAAATGGATTCACCGATCTGAATTTTTACATTCCTCTGTTCTTGTTATGACTAAGTAGCGAGGACCACTCAACTCTGCTGCTTCCTTTTCATTATCTTTGCTGTATTTTTTATTTTGAGTTTTAAAAGAACTCATGGTAATTATATCCTCCACCATTAGAAGTGTCTCCAATGGCATGCTCATATCCTGGGTGCCACCCTGGCCTGGACCTTGCTCACCCTAGGGTCTCACCTCCCAATGTACAGACAGAGGGACCCAATCGCCTTCAGGAGTGCATCAGCTCATACAATGGCCCCTCCCTGGGACTGACCTTTATCAGCAGATATGAACACAGGTCCTACATGATAACCAGGGGCTTGGACTTACGTGGCTACCCAGTCACCCCTTGCGTCTCCCTATCCTCCTACAACCCGCACGTAGGTTATCCATCAGACTGTCCTCAGGGAGGTATCAGGTGGGAGGTCAAACATAAAAGTGGACCAAAGTTGATTGGGTGTTTGGCATGTGCCCTCTCACCTCTTAGAGGAACCCAATCAAGAGTATGGCTCGGGGCCCCCGGTACGCCAAACCCGTACCTACCGTAGTAGGACCCCCTGGGGGTGTTTGACTTCGGAGTCCTCTTCTCCTAGATGAGTCGTCGACCAAGACTACCAAGCCTCATCTACCCGTTTTGGAATGTTCTTTGCTTCCCCTCACCTCTTGCCTGCCAGTAGTCAAAAATGACACTTAGTAGCTGTCTGGTTCGGGTACTGAGCCTCTCCGCCACATCAAGGCGACATTCCTTTGAAGGGGGGGGGGGGTGTTTGTTGTAATGTTTAACGCCCGCTTTTACTACTACGGCACCACAGGCGGTGACACTGATGATACATGGAATGAAGATGGAGCACCGGTGGAATGAGATGGCGGGGGAAACCGGAGCACCCGGAGAAAACCCGCCCTGACGCCGCTTCGTCCACTACGAATACCACATGCGGGTCCCTGGGATCTAACCCGGGCCGCCTAGGTGGTAGGCGAGCGCGCTAACCGCTCGGCCACGGCGCCGCCAGGGGGCGGGGGTGTGTTGATAGCACCTGTAATTAGCCTCAGACTTCGGTTTTGAAAGACTTACAAGAACTTTGCTGCAGTAAGTAAATAATGGCTTTTTTTATATACATTGTATATCATGTTAAGAGTTGCTCTGGAAAATCTCTGCTTCATTGCTGTTAAACGTTTTAACAGTGAAAGGCGTCTTTCTGCTCTTTGTATTACATTTTCTTATTTGTTTGGTCCATGTAAGTTTGATATCAAATATATCTCCCAAATATTATGCTTTGTTTCTGGTAATTGTTGACACTCAAAGCTTAATTTTATTTTTAATGGTTTTTTCCTTAGTGAAAAGATTTGGTAATTTGATTTTGTTGTATTGATAGTCGTTAAATTTTCTTTAGTCCACTTTTGTAGGTTGGTTAAGGATTTTTGCATAGTTTCTTCTAGCTCTGTACTTTTGTTTTTTAGTTTTGAAGTCCACATTACTAAGTCATCGCAAAAATAGTGCGCACTTCATGCCTGATTCTTGTATTTCCTGTGGCAGATAGTTAATAAATATATTAAAAAATGTGCTGAGCACTGTGCCTTGTGGTAAGCCACAGTGTGCTTATTTATATTTTGATATATTCCTGCCATTTCTGGTAGCAATAAAGCGTTGAGTTAGGAAATGACATAGCCATGAAAACATTGGACCTTGTGTGTGTGTGTGTGTGTGTGTGTGTGTGTGTGTGTGTATGTGTGTGTGTGTGTGTGTGTGTGTGTGTGTGTGTGTGTGTGTGTGTGTGTGCGTGCGTGCGTGCGTGCGTGCGTGCGTGCGTGCGTGCGTGCGTGCGTGTGTGTGTGTGTGTGTGCGCGTGCGCGCGCGCGTGCGTGTGTGTAATTTTTTACTTTCTTTAGTAGTTTTGTTCTGCATATAGAATCTTATGCACTTTGGAAATCAGTAACAACTAATACATTATCTTCTTTTCTATTGAAGGAGTCTTTGATTTCTTGACTGAGAAGTAACACTTGTTCATTTGTAGAGTGGAGGTGTCTGAATCTAGTTTGACATGGGGAAATTAAATTTTGTGATTCTAGAAACTAATTTAACCGTTTGACACCATTCTTTCCATTACTTCTGCTGTTATGCTAGTAAGAGCTTTTGGTCTATATTTTTTTATTTCTGATGCTGTTTATCTTTCTTGAAAAGTGGGACAGTTATTGCTTTTCACCATTCAACAGGTACAGTGGTTTTCCAGGATAGATTGTAGAGTTTCAGTAGTTGTTTTGCTGTTTTTTCCAGGGTTTTTATGAACTCTGGATGTATGTGGTCTGTTCCAGGAGACCTTTTGTTTTTTAGATTATTAGTTGCAATGTTCGGTTCTTGCATATTAAAATTTTAAAAAAAGATTGTGCTGAGTGTTAGGATCACATTCTCTTTTTTGTTTCAGATCTTTTTTAAATTGTTTACATTCCTTTTTATTATTTCTTGTTACTTTATGTGAATTGCATAATATTTTCAAGGTTTCGGTTATGACTGCATCATTTAATATTTTATTGTGTATGATAGGTATGCAATTTTTTTTTTCCGGTCCTTGACATTTTTATGAACTAATGGGCTTTATTACCATCTGTCCTATAATCCATTTTTTCTAAGAAATTATTAAAGTAGTTCTTTTTAGGTTTAGTTATTCTTTTTTTAGTGAGGTGCATTTCTTTTGCCATATTTGTGTATCCGATATGTTTTTTCATCAGCTGTATTTCTAGCTATATCCCTTTGCTTTTTCAGTTCTTCTGTCTGAGGGTTCCAAAAGGGTTTGAAATTTTTTATTCTTTTATGAGGAATGTTTTTTTGCAGTTTCTAGGATGGCTTTACAGAAATTTTTGTTCATATGATCTGGTTGATCATGGAGCTGTGAGTTTCTTCTTTAAGTTTATTTTCCAGTTCAGTTTTATATTTATTCCAATCTGCTTTTTTGAAGTTCCAATACAGATTCGCGTGATGTTGACTGACATTTGTGTTATCTAGTGTTATATCGGCAATTACTACTCTGTGACCGGAACTTTGCCTTCTATAACTTATTTTTTGATCTTTGAAACAATATCTTGTAATCAACAAGAGGTCTGGGTTACTGCCTGCACCAAAGTAATGTGAAGGTTGTGGGATCTTCTTTATTATAGATCAGTTCAAAGGTTGTAATATTCAAAAATTCTTCCACTATCTTCCCTGTAGAATCCACTTTTTCATAACCTCATTGTGCTTTATATGTGCACGTCCTAAACTAGTAATAGTGAAGTTGCTAAGTGTTAATTAGAGAAGAATAAGTAATACATTAACTTCAAGAAGTTAGCATGAAGTGTACAATTTAGTCAAGGAATTTAGGATCGAGGAAATATAAAGTGATAGAAAATGTGTTTAGCGAAATATCGCTAAATCTTCTTATAGGAAATCTCTGTGGTGCTGAGGAAGTCGATCCAGTGAGATGAAAGATTTGTTACTGTAACACCATTTAAAAGCTGTGAATGAGAAGGTGCAAATAAAATAATATGCAAATGTTAAACCCCGAGTCCACTATTCATTTCACCCTGTACTACGACCTGAGATGGCGAAGATTCAGAGGCTCAGAGACCCAACAAACTAAGCATTGTTTTTAAAACTGCACCAAATGCGTGGCTCAAATAAGGGTGAAATAATATAAAATACAAGCAAACAAAAGTGGACTCGCAACGGAAGAAGATGGATGCAAGGATCCTCATTGAAAACAAGGAAGCCAGATTGCCAAGGGACAGCGAATAGACGCCATCCAGGATGCTAAGGAAACCCGACGATTGCCAAGGATGCAAGGATTCAACTCTGGCAGACAATGGACGACCAAACATACAGGATTCCAGGAGAAGAGGATCAACTGGCAGAGCTTCAGGAATTCGCCATTGCAGTAATTGACATGGGTAATCAATGGGGAAAAGTAGGATCAAAACTTTTAATTTGACATTTCATTTTATATTTGTGTATGTTGCTTAGAAGCAGTAAAGAAGTAGGACTTTTAAAGCTAGCTAAATGTAGTCAAAAAGCGAGCATGGTACAAACAGAGAAGGAATTAGAAACAGGAGTAGGGAAAGGGGCAGATAGGCCTAGTATTGAAACAGAAACAAAGTGAGGAAGGAATAGCAGTGATAGGGAGAGACCAAAGATTAATGATGATCATGTTTGAAAGATTAGAACAAAGCTTAGGGCAGAAAATGGAACAGAATAATAAAGAGTAGACAAGACTTGGAACAGAATAAAACAGAATTATGGCAGGACTTAGAACAAAGCTTAGGGCAGAAAACGGAAGAAAATAGGAAAGAATTAAGAGATTTGGGAAAGAGAATAGAATTAGGTAGGCAAGAATGCAAGGAAAACATGGTAGTGATGGAGAATAATTTGAAATTATAACACAAAAAATAAATTAAACAAAGGAGGTTTTAGAAGCTAAGATAGAAACCATAGGAGATAGGATGGGAAAGTTAGAAATGGAGGTGAAAGAAAACAAGATAGTGCTGAAGGGAGAAATTGGAAAATGTAGGGATGAGATAACAGAGTGTAAGACAAATGTAGAGGATAGGATTACAAATGTCAATTTACTTACTTCCTTACAATGTAATTAATTAAAAATGTTAAATTGTTTCTTAGGTTGCAGAAGAAATCTGGGTGTGTGAAAATGGAACTGTTACAAAGTGGCAAGGGGATATCCAGACTTACAAGGAGCATTTGAAGGAAAAAATTCTCAAAGACAAAGCGTCAAGCAAGAAACAATTTAAATAAACTATAGGTTTACACTGGTAAAATTGTATTTCTGCCTGATTAAAGAGATTATGGTGAAAGTAACTTTTGTAAATTACAGTAAAAGAAGATATTGGACATTTTTTTGTGCTTTTTTTTTTGTGCTCTTGGTTGTTTTTTTTTTTTTTTTTTTTTTTTTTTTGTTTTTTTTTTTTTTTTTTTTTTTTTTTTTTGTGGATGTATTTACTAAAGTGAGAGTTAAAATTAACTACACATCCCCTCAGTATGTAATGGTATTTCTGTTTTAATCATTGTGTTGCATAGATCTTGAACTATTGTAGTGTGTATGAATTTTGTATACTGAAGTTAAGTGTTTATACAGAAGGATCACTGAGATGATTGTAAGTAGAAAAACTAAGTATTCCACACATTAAAAAAATATCTAATGGAAATTATAAATAAAAGCCATTAAATTCTCCATAGAAGAGTAATAAATTCACATAAACAGATTTTATTACATTTAAGCCTTCAGGGCAGGATTTGAATAGACAACTTATGTTTGAGCAAACTGCAGATATTAACAAATGATTGTTTTTATAACTTTAGAAACACATACGCAATTGTAATATTATTACTTGTTTTATTACAAACTGATCCTGTTCATGGGTAAATATTTTTAAGTATAATACTGCAACCTAATTGTTCATTCAGATACATTGAATGTTTTAGATAGGGCAGATTCTTTTTATTGGAAAGATCAAGAGTTACAACTGATAAGTATATTATGCTTACAAACATGCAGCAGAGGGCTTGGTTAGACATCAGTCAACAAGTACTGGAAAGATATTTTAGTGTAAGATACATCAACTGCTCATGTGACGTTTCACACATGTCTGCTAGTTCAAGCATGTTAAGACAGATATCAAATTTTTTTGTTGTGATCAGCATCCGTGCAAGGTTGTGCACTTGGGTATTTATGTGTTGTATGTGTCAGTGTGTGAATTGAGAACATTTAAATGAGATGTATGCAAAAGGGTTTTTACTGTGCATAAATTAAGAAATGAATAATGAATCTTAAACAACTGGGTCATCTTAGGCAAAATTGTTGTGAGAAACCATAATATAGGGTAGTTAAATTATATTCAAACCCACCTCTTGTGGCCTCTCTCTACTGCACAAGACAGTTGCAGTCGCCAGGGAATTTACGCTGGCAGTAGCTGACTAAACTCCTTGCCTTATAATAGGTGCTGGAAATGTTGACCTGCTCTCAAACAGGCAGCATATCTCATGTAAATGTTCTCGCTCACTCTCCGAAGCTTGGCAGCAGGAATTCTTGTGATTTCGTGCACAATGTTTTCTCTAAGTTCCTGTAGTGTTCGAGGATTGGAATGATACAGTTTGTCTTTTAAGGAGCTCCATAAATAAAAATCTGATGTGTTGCACTCACATGACTTTCTCTACTCTTGTACTAACCATTATTACAAACTCTTATTCTTCTATCTTCTTCGTGTTAGTTGAGGTAAACATTTGCAGAAATTATCTTGTTGCTCGTTTTTTTGTATGTGCAACAGGAGCATGGGTATACAGTAGGCTTTGAGCAATAGTCAAATCTTTTAAAGCTTTCAAATTCCGTTCTCTTTGCATGCCTAACATAAAAAAATGAATAGCGATGTTCCATTTGACGGAATTATGAGTTCTCCAAAACTTATACAAACAACAAGGAATATCTCCAAAATGGTTCACTCTACAAAAAAAAAAAAAATATTATTTGGACATAAATTGGGTGTTTTAGCAAGACCTGCATTTTTTGTGCAGTAAGATTTTGTCCATCTCTTATGGTTTACCAGTTATTCAAAAGTCATTCAGAGTAAACAGGACTACATAGGCTATAGCCAGAAAACTCAAGATATACATTTCATGTCATCAAAATATCTCAAACATATGGTATTTTAATCAAAATTATTAGAACCATTTTCAAGAAAATCAAAATTTTTCCATGTAAAGGGTAGTTTAGGGTGGGCAATTTTCTTCAAAATCTTCGTGTTGCATCCTTGAAAGACATTAAGCTTAAATGCCAACTTTGGTTTTTAACCAACTTTTCATTTTTGAGTTATGCCCCACACACACACACACACACACACACACACACACACACACACACACACACACACACACACACACACGCACGCGCACACACACACACACACACACACACACACACAGGACCTTTTTCTAAAAATGCCTTTTTTTGAATTCAGGGGGCCTCAAAACATATATTTCCAGTGAAATCTCGACATCAAACTTTTGGGTGGAATACAATACTTCCTCTACTTAGGTCAGGAGAACAAGGGGGCCACAAATCTACACTAATTATTTTGTGATCAAATACCTCTCTTACTGCATTTAATGATATGATAGCCGAATGTGCTGTTGCAGAATCTTGCTGGAACCAACCATACAATATCTCTTCTGTCAAGGAATTGAAAAATGAAATCAGAGTTAACCTCTGATATCACTCTGCATTTATTTCATCAAAGAATATGGGCCCTATTGTTCTTCTAGTACTTACCACACACCACACTCCAATTTTTTGATCATAGTGAAGTGTTTCATTCAGTAGCACAGATTTCTCTGAAGCCCAGTTGCAACTGTTGTGAGTATTCATATGTCCAGTTAGATGAAACCAAGAGTCATCAGTGAAAAACAAAATCTATGGATCAAGAAACCCCTTTCTACAGATTGGTAAAACCAGTTACAATCATTCACACATTTAACAGGATTATTTTGGCTTTAACACTTGCACTCGTGTGCAACGATAGAGCTTTAGTTTCAACAGACATGTAGCATTTCTTGTAGAAGATTGAGATACACCTGTTTGCTGCGCTAGTGCTTTCAGGCAATTTTTGAGGCAAATGCTCCAAAGCGGCACCAATGTTATCCAGTTTATTTTCAGTTAACACTGGCCTCTTCCTCAAATGTTTCTTGTCCAACACCGAACCCGAATCCTCAAATTTATTTATGACTGCATGTACGGTTGTCCTTGCAGTTGGTACAGAGTTCAGAAACATTTCAACAAACTCCCTGCGCACATGGCGAGCAGAAACATGCTTGAAGTAAACTTTACAAATAAACACATGTTCTACCTCAGATAAGTGACCTATCATGTTCACTGCACAGCAGAGGCACCTGACTCACACTGAATGACAACCCGATGCAGCAATACCAATGAGAGTTGGCGCTGGTGCACTTTTGAGCAGGAATTGCCAGTCCAAAGTCCCAGCAGCCAGCGTGGAAGTAGCAAAGGAGATAGAGGCCATGAATGGATTAAAATATAATTTAGTTATCCTGTATCTTAAAAAGTTTAATTATAGGTTAATACACAAGAATCATTGAAATGCTTAGCATTACACGTGGGAGTGCTGCAAAACTTCTACTGACATAACATTTTCATGATTATGCTTTGTGACATCCCAGGTCTAATATTAGCTCTATGATTTTATACATATAGAGAAAGCAAAAAGATAACACATATCAAAATAAAGTTAGATTTACTTGCAAAAATTTTATTTAAATAATTGCATGGCACATTTTATTGTAATAAATGAGATACAGGCAAGAAATCACCTACAGTATTATTGCATATTTGGTGAAGAACACTGGTATGAAATTTTCCCAAACAGCCATCATTTTCACTTGTTATACAGGAGAAACTGCTGTGTAATTTAACTTAGTATATGATTGAGATGTTTAATTTTTTCAGTACATTCCCTTCAATTATTGGCAACAAAAAAGTTGATAAACCATCAGCAGCACATCATGCTACATTTTGTTCATAAGATTCTAATGTTTCACCTTGCAAAGATAAGCTTGTCTTTTGTATCCATACCTGTTTGTTTGGTGGCTCTGAAGCATTTGTTTCAATCGTAAACTGGCATTCGGCATCCTGTTTGGGAAGCAAAATATATTCCTTTGTAAAGGTTCAAGTGAAGTATTATGTGTCTATACCAATTAAATTTGTATTCATTGTTAATTTCATGATGTGCATTCCTTTCAAGTATAGGAAGCAGCATCTTAACTTGCTTGTCAGGGTCACATAATGACCAAAGAATGTTTTTCTACCAGGTATGTGGAACTTCCTGGATGAGTTGATGTTTCTCCCAAAGAAAACCTTTCTCAGTGGCAATAAGATGGTCCCAGAACCAGCATCACTGTCCTTTTTATTCCCCAAAGCCTCCATCGTATAAAGGTACCTAAGGAATCAGGAGATGGATTTTGCACTTTAAGAAGCTTTGCCACAAGATTAACGCTTTATTGTTGAGAGCAAGTATTTTGAAAATTTTGTGAATAAACCATGCAGGGCATGTTGAGTGGCACTGTGGAAGATCACTTTTGACACATTTCTACAGGAGCTATGCAACGATAAGAGATGGTAAAAACTAAACCTGTTTCACTTTTTAAAAGTAATTTACAAGTGGGTATGAAACTATGAAAGCTGGAGGAACAGTTGAAAGATCTAGTACCCAACATTACCGCAGGGTATAACCATAGTATGGAATTCAACCTTAGATGCATTGCAAAGAAAAGTTTTTTGTAAAGAATTCATCAATGTTAACTATCAGTTAGATCTTACAAATTTGAACACAGGTGGCATTGCAATCACATTATATAAGCATGTAAAGTGTTGGAAGTTCTCAAAAGCCATGTTGAGGAAAGCATTAGTGAAAGTTTGGTCATGGCATCAAAAGTTATATTGAAGTTCTTTTAAAAAAATGTTCCTTTATATTTGCAAATAACTTGAAATTCATGACATTGTGTAACAGATGGCTGAGAACCAAGCGGAAGAAAATATTTTTTCAGAAGCACCTTTGTAGTGTCATTGTAGATGGGCTATGGTGAAAATCAAAGTAAAAAAACAATTAGGCACTATGAGAAATATGTGTAACTTCTAATACATTGGCACTATGAGGAACCTGGCTGTAAACTGTGAGTGTATGTGTTTGTGTCAAATTTGTGGAGCTTGTTTCCTGCAGAGTAATCCACACCTTACAGTTGCTGCAGTTGTGGAAGTAATCAAATATGTGCCAAACCCTCTACTTCAAAAAGATCCAATTGGTGGTACATCAAGCATTGTTTGAATCTGCAGTAAGCTGGGTGTCTTTTGTTGCTACTTAAATGTTATTGAAAAAATTCCAGCCAGTGCACCTATAGAGAAAGTTATGTAACAGTTATAGTAATAGAATAAATTATGTTTTTAAACAGACCTAAGTAAACATTTGCATCAGATATGATACTGGGTTAGTTGATTAGTGTTATATTAACTTTTAAGTACATTATAATTTTGTGCAATTATTTAATTCTTGTATACAAGGTGAACATTCTTAACTAGGGGATACTAATGTCTGTGTATGCTGCACTTTCACACTTGCAAGGTAAGCAGTTGCAGTTAATCCATTGTGATTGTACCTCTTTATTTACTAACTGAATGAATGTGATTGAAAGGTTCATTAAATACGCTTAAGATCACTTTCAGAATCACCCATACTTTTACTGTTCAGCAGCATACTTCACTGAAATGCACTTAACAAACAGAATTTACACCGTGAATGCTCTGACATGTGGTGCAGGCATTTATCTGTATCTCACAGGTTGCTGTTGACAAGATAGCAGTCTATGTGGTAAGAATATCTCAGCCCTCACCTAGGCATAAGAAGAATTAATAAGCAATTCCCACACAAGCATGCCATCTGCTGTTCAACATATAAACTGTTCTTCAGAAAGGAATTTGTGGTATACTCTCTTAAACACACTTTTAACCCACTCTCATGAGTTAGTGTTGATTCCTGTGACATTTAAATGGTGCTATTTTAATTACTAATGAATGTTATTTCATTATTCTACAACGTATGCAGTACATTCATTGTATTCGTGGAAAACATGCCTCTGGTGAAAGAATTATTAATGGCATAAATGAATCCAGAGTCACAATAGTAACCCAATTCATTTGAAGAGCCTGATAGAAAACTTGGAATAAAAACCCCAGTAGAAGACTCCGAAATAGTTGATAAGCTGAGCCTTCAATACTGGAAGTCAGGCAAAGCCGACATGTTCTTTAGTGTTGAGAAGGATGACAGAGAGAAAAGCAAACAAGGGAACAACTAGAAGGGTTGGGTTAATGACATCACTCAATTGGCTGACCCTGTCTTATGACATTTTATTGCATGTCAGCAGAACTGGGAGTATTCTGTAGGTATATCATATAACATTTAAAATATACTATGAATATATTGTATACAAATTGATCTCAAATTTCCAAAAACATATAAATATATTTAATAATATTATGTTCATTTTAATTACGCAGGCACAATATTATGATCCAACAGTGTTTTATTTTCTTGGGATTCCTTTGCAAAGGCAAACGTCCAAAATAATTGAGAGTTGGTTAGTTTTACATTGTACCTCCTTTACTTGTAAACAATTGGACATTGGAAAACGTTTCATATCTTCAGCGTACATCTGACTTGATGTAGTTGTCTTGTGTTTTCTTGATAGTGGAAGTAGTGGTATGTACTTGCTGAGCTGTTCCAATGCTAAGACAAAATTTATATTTTGGTCCTTGTTTTTTGTAGTGAGGATGTTTTCCCCATACTGAGAACTCAGTTGGATAACTTACTGTTCTAAGAGGGTTAGTTCCCAGTGGTTGTTTCTAGAATGTGCTGCTAAGGTTGATTTTTCAGTTTGTTTGTACTTTATGCAGCAGAGGTGTTCTTTTATAGTACGTGAGATTTAACTTGTCAGGTCCAAAAAAGAAAGACAAACACTTCCCTCTTGCTTTCTCCCTTTACGGTGATGCACTCTGGATATTTACAGAGTGCATGTAACCATTTAACAGACAATAGAGGGCTGGGTGAAGGTTGTGTGCTTTCTAAGAATTTAACCCTTTCACTGCGTTAGCCATCACATAGATGGCAGGACGTTAGCCAGAACAACAGGGGTGCTACTCGCTGGAATCAAACCGTATTAGACACTAAAGGGAATCTGTTTACACACTTTGAGTTGAAAGAACTTGTTCTGCCATCTGTTGGGATAATGATGAAGCAGTTTCAAATAGCTCTCTGCATTATGGCAACATCTGAAGTTTAAAATACAAAGACTTGCATATGCATTTTACTCCACAGAGAGCGGCAGGCTGGCATGGTGTCATGTGATTGTGGGGATTCAAGGGTGTACAAAACATGGCTGGGCCGAGCAGGCAGATGTGTGTTTATGCGACGACTAATTACTGGCTAAATTGGCTTTACCGTCTGCTATGTCAGATATTTATTATAGTAATCAGGAAAGTGAAAGTGGTAGTGAATGTGTTGATAGTGATGCTGGGGAAATAAGTGACAAATGATCCTCCGCCACAAGATGCCCATGCACAAAGAGATGATGGGTTGCCAATCTTATGTTTCAATAGCTGAAGGGCACTTTTGTTCCACAAAATCATGGTTTTGATAAGCATAATTCAAGTATTTCAGTGAATTTGGATGAAAATGCTACAGTTTTTTGTGTTTAATTTTTTTTTCCTTCCAAATAAGCTCATTGCTAAAGAAACTAATAGATATCATTTTCTTTGTGAGAAGCTGCTACCCTCCTCCCACTCCCGTTTGCAGTCCTGGTCTGAAACAACACCCAAAGAACTTTACATTTTCTTGGGACTTAGAATGCTGATGGCCAGGGTAAAGAAACTAACCCATACGGAATACTGGTTAACAGAACTTCTAATTGCTATCTCCCAGTTTGCAGAGTACATTTCAAGAGAGAGATGTCTTTTGCTACTCAAATTACTTCATTTCAATGACAATGACATGCAGGCCCGAGGAGAGAGACTACATAAACCGAAACCTATTGTTGATCATTTGAGACCCAGTTTTAGTGCTTGCTTCACCCATTTTCAAAATCTATGTATTGATGAGAGCCTGGTATTGTTCAAGGGTCACCTTATTTTCAAGCAATACATTGCCTCCAAAAGGCATAGATTTGGTATATAGGTTTTTGTGCTTTGTGACAATAAGACAGGGTATATACTGGACTTCATTTTGTACATGGGAGCAACCACAGACATTGTTGTGAACTGTAACTTAGGATTTTCTGGTGCTGTAGTACTAACCCTTATTATTAAATACCTAAATAGAGGACACAACTTGTGGACTGACAATTGGTATTCTAGTCCTGTTCTTTATAATGGTTACATGCACATGGAGCAAAAGCATGTGGCTCCGTAAGAAAGAACAGGAAGGAAATGCCTAAAATGACTGAAAAACTAAAGAAGGAACAAACAGAATCTAGACACACAGATTATATGCTAGCACAAAGGTGGATGGACAGACAAGAGGTGTGTTTGTTGACCACTTCACACAGTGACACAATGAGACAGACAGGGAAGACTGACAAAGACACCAATAGCCAAACCTGACTGTGTCATTGACTATAATGAGGACATGGATGCATTCTGTTGAATGTTTCTGCAAGTCATTGAAATTGTACAAAAAGTATTTTTTCCATCTTTTAGACATCCTTCTAAATTCCCATGCTTTATACAATGTGAAAACAGTGCAAAATGTTACTTTGGCCAATTTTGAACTTTCTCTGATCAATGAAATATTTTAGAAGTTGTTAGCTAATGCTGGATTTCTGACAATGAAGTCATTAATCCTCTTGCTCTCCAATATTCTTCACTGATGCATGGGGTGCTAGAAGTACCCGGCATATTTGAAGGTGGTCTTAGCCCATTTCCTCTTGCAGATCACATAGAGGACAGAGTGGTGAAGAATATATCCCAATTCTGTTTAGATGTTTTGCCAGACAATCATGTCCTATAATCAACCTGAAGGCTGCAAGTGCTGTTTTTCGAGGGTACTCAGGTATTACTGTTTGAATGTTTGGTAGTTCCCATCTTTTATTTTTGATTTTTCATAGTAATATTTTGCAATAATTTTTCTGAATTCAGAGTTGACTAATGTATTAGCTGCATAAAATGGTAGATTAACTATAGATTTCTGTACACTACTGGTACCCTTTTTTGCAAGAAAATCAGCTTTTGTCATTACCACCCAGTCCACAGTGAACTGGCATCCATTGGAAGACTAGGTGTTTTTGAAGTTCCATACACCAAAAAGAACAAAAAAATCTGGACAATCAGTATCTAGTGACAAACTATGTAGACTGACAGAAATACACTTTCCAAATCCTGTACCACCTCCTAAAAACAAAGCAAGCTTGCTTGAAAATGCTATATGTGTTCAAATACCACAAAAAGGCCCCCAAAAAGGAAAGATACAAAATTTACGTGTGCAAAATGCAATGTTGCATTATGTCTTAATCCCTGTTTTGAAATTCACCGCAAACAGGCCAAGTTCTAAAAAATACTGGGATGGGGTAGTTCAAAGAATATTTTTATTCTTTCAATTTTTTCTTATTCTATAGGTATAAGACATATATTAAAAACAAATTTAGTACTGTGAACTTTGGATGACCCTGATTAATACACACATTTTCACTATCATATTTCTAATTTTAGTAGTATCATTGCTTAGAGTTATTAGTGATTGGCAAATATTCAGATTCTAAATAAATTTAGTAAAATGAGCTTTGGATAATCTTATTATAATTACTTTTATTTTCACTGTGACACTTTTATGTAGTAGTGCTTAAAGTTATTAGGGATTGATAATGTTGCTTATTACAATAATTACCTATTTCTAAATTAATAGCCCCTGTGTACAACTTAACATCTGTGTGTTGTGTGTGGCCTAAATTAAGCTTTTGAAATTAATGTTTTTTTGAGAAAGTGGATTATCCACACCAGTCTACAACCTCCTGGGTGAGTGTTTCATGATATTTATATTTTCTTTGCATGTTATTGTATGAATAGAAAGCATTGTAAATTTTAATATTGTCTCGGCAGGGAGGGGTCATCAAGTGGAAAATATCTCTGCAGTTAAAGGGATAAACAGCAGGTAGAGCACCCTAAAGACAAAAACAGTGCTGAATTTAGCCCAAGGCAGTTGCCTAGGGTGGCATTTTTCAGGGTGACAGCATTTTCTCTATCTTTCTGTTCCCTTTTTTAACTGTAAAACTTATTTTTAAAAAAGTTTTGGTAAACCTTTCCTTAAGTTCGATCTTGTTCAACTTGTAGAAGTTGAACATTCTTGTTTATCGCATTGTCATGGCAAGAGTAAAAGGAAAGACTGCAGCTGCATAATTTTATTGCAAAACATGTAGAAGGGGTGGGAAGGAAATTATTACATTTAGCTGCTTGCATAAACAAAAATGCTTTGTTGAGAATCAAATGGGATGTATGTTTATTGTTTATTGCTATTAACACAACTCGATTACATTTTCAATATAGGCCTATATCGTCGTCAATAGTTTAAAAATAAATCAGCCTGCCTTTAAGAAATCAGTTTTGTTTCAACAATGAATGTTAGAATATGTTTTGAACTGCTAATGACTATATTTTAGATTTTTAGTTTTTTAATTGACTTAGTGAACGGTTGTAAGCACAGAGGAGAGAAATTGTAAGTACTCGTTTCGTAAATCCCAACTTCCAAAATTGAGAGCCTGAATTGCATAAAAAGTTACATAGCTCGCAATATAGAAAAAATGCTAAAGTAAAGCAAGAAAAAATACGGTGTTAATTGGAAAGTGTAAAAAGTTTCTTTCTACAACACTGCTCAACAAAAGAAAAAATCGAAGATGCTTATGGTGCTGCTGTTAATACAGATTCTAATAAAGAATTAACAGAAACGAGTAAATTTGAACAGTGTAGTGATACGGGTGGAAGTACCAGTAGGGGTGACGATGTTGATAATTTCAGTGCATGTGATTCAAGAGGACGTGAAGATAGTGAATTTGCTAAACCATGTCATGATCCCACTAAATGGGTTAAAAGCGATGCAATGCAAGACTGCATACTGAGACATGGTGTAACACAAAATATTGACAAAGATTTTGAGTGCACAAGGAGACCGTATTCAGACACTGCCAGATACCTTTCGCAATTGCTATTCAGCCAAACTTTCATTAATGGTGATACACTGTCTTGATCGTGGTTAGTGTTTTCTGAAAGTAAATGTGCAGTTTATTGTGCACCTGTATGCTCTGTGGAAAGACATCTACCTTAGCTACAGAAGGTTACAATGACTGGAAAAACCAACATGAAAATTCTATGAACATAAATGTGCAATTATAACAATGTTAGCAAGAAACAATACAACTGAAAGAATTGACAGGGCTTTGCGACTTCAAATAGAAGAGGAAATTAAGTACTGGAGGGAAGTTCTAAAGTGTATAGTAGCAACAGTAAAATCCCTCGCTATGTGTGGTTTGCTGTTTAAAGGCACAGATGAAAAGCTTGGTTCTAACTATAATAGAAATTATATCATGTCATTAGAACTGATTGCACAGTTTGATCCATTTCTCGCCGATCATATTAAAAGAGATGGAAATAAAGGAAGTTGCACATCATATTTGTCATCACAAATTTGTGCTGAGTTCATTAAAATAATGTCCCTGAAGGCGGTAAATTTTGTAGTAAATGAAATAAAACCAGCTAAGTGCTTTTCTATAATTTTAGATTCAACATCTGACATTGCATATATAGATCAATTAGCATTCATCATTCAATACATAACTGAATGTGGCTCACCAGTTGAAAGGTTTGTGTCTGTGATCATAAGTCTGAAAGCTTAGCAACAGCTGTGATGGAAACTTCAAATGAGCTTGGTGTTGATATTAAAAAGTGCCATGCTCAGTTCTATGATAATGCTTGTAATATGTCAGGTACATACTCAGGTCTTCAAGCACGAATTAAAGATTTAAATCCCCTTGCTGTGTATGATCCATACTCGGCTCATTCAATCTTGTTAGTTCTTCTACTGTGGGATGTTATGTGCCCGCAGCAAATTTCTTTGGTTGTTATTCAGGACCTACATAACTGTTTTTCATTGTCTACGCACAGGTGGAAACTTTTATCTCATCTGAAACCAAACTCTATACTGTTGAAAAGTCTTTCACAAACAAGGTCTGCCAGGGATGATCCTTGTCATAGTTTGTGTTCTTTGTGGTTAGAGATCCAATCAGTTCTAATTGCAATAACTGACGACAACAGAAGGAAACCACTTACTCGTTCTAGAGCTGCAGGACTTCATGATTCACTCCAAAATTTGGAGACATGCTTTACTGCATTATTGTGGAATGATATTTTAGGAAGGTTTGGCAGTGTAAGCAAAATATTACAATCTGTTGAGGCTGAATTAGAAGGTGTCACCAATCTTTACAATTCATTAGTAACATATATTGAATGCAAAAGAGATATGTTTGATCTTTACGAGGAAAAGGCTATGAACCTGTGTGGTGAAGATACATACAATTACGACAGTACCAGGAAACATAGACATAAGCTGCAACATGGTGGGCAAAGAGAAAATTTTGCATTTTCTGGCAGAGACAAGTACAGAATAAATGTTTTCAATTTTATTGACAGGCTGTATCAAGAACTGAAATGTAGGTGTAATGTGTATGAAGGATTGTTTGCTAATTTTGATTTTCTTACTAAGCTTTGTGAGATATACACAAAACAAATTTTAAGAAAAAGTTACATAGAGGATGAATTCGACAATGAATGCATTCACCTTCGATGCAATATGATCGACAATTTAGATTAAAAAATGTCATTGCTGTGTCTATACAAAACACTCCATAAGAAAGGCCTCTTGGATGTTTATCCTAATATTGGTGTAGTGCTATGTACATTTCTGTGTGAACCTATAGCAAATTGTTTAGTAGAGATCGTTTTCAGTGCTCAAGAGAGCTAAAAATTATCTTCATTCAACAACATAAAGAGAAACTGAACGCTATGCCAATTCTTTGCATCAAGTCTGATGTGCTTCATCAGATCAACTTTTATGACATCAATGCTTTTTCTATGAAGAAAGTACGTAGAAAATCGTTAAAAGTTACAAGTAAGGTGCATGTATTTTTGTTCCAAATAATTTTTTTCTGAATTGCAACTTTCATTTAATGTCTCATTTAAAACTAATGTAAACTCATAATGACCTGTGTAATAGCTGCTTGTATTGTTTGGGGAAAATTGGGTGGCAGAAAGTTTTTAACACTGCCTAGAGGTGGCAAAATGCCTAAATCCAGTACTGAACAAGGACAGAACCAAACCCAACAAGTTAAATCCCACACTCTAGTATGGTTTTGAAGTTTTTGTCTTGCCTAAGTATGCTTGATCAGTCTCTGCAATTAATCTGATATATACTTAATGTTTCAATGTGGAGTTTCTGTCTGTTAAGGATGTCCAAAGTAAGTTGTTTTGAGATGCTAAATAATGTGATTTCTGAATGTTTTCTTAAATTGTTGGCCTGTCAAAGGATGATATGAGAATTTCCTGTATTGGAGAATTTCTTTTTGGGATTTTAGTGTGGTAGTCTCCCTGATGGTTTTGAGTTTTTTGTATTTGCTGATTTTGCGTTGTATTGTGTTAAGACTGAAACCATTGACTGACATGATATTAAGTATATATAGGTGTTCTTTGTTATGTTCATCTTTGCTGAGCATTACGTAGCCCATATATTAAACTTTTGATTTCCAGTTGAAGGGATTTTGGGTTAAAAGTATTCTTCGTTGTCATCTGTGTATGTATGGGTGTACTGTAACTTCCAAAAGTGAGTTCCTGATTCTGCCTGATTTTGAGATCCAAGAAAGGTAAGTAGCCATTTTTTCAATGTATTGTGGACTATATTGATGTCTTGAATATTGTGCAGCTTCAATACTTCATCCAATAATTTTTGTGTCACTGTTGCAAATATGTGATCTACATACCTGGACCAAGTTTTAAAAATTAATGCGAAGGCTCTCATGACATACTTTTCTAAACACAGTTATGGACATAAAGTGTTTGCACAAATAAAAAATAAAGTGTTCTATTTTGAACATTACATTTAAAAATACAAGTGTTTGTCATACATATGAACTTCAAACTTTCTATTAGTGTACTTATATGTTGGCATTACATTTACACCATTCTACAAAATATTAAAAAACGTTTTTTCTCAAGGGTTGTATTTTAAATGGGACATAAGTATTTATACAGCGATGGTAAACACAGAACAAATGCTTAACTGATAACCCACATCGTGCCTGTTACCTATTGCTGCAGTGCTGCATGATAGTCATTTTGTATGTTGTGACTGATGGGCTGCATAAGGTCAAAATGGGTCGCAAAGGAAAGGAAACATTTTTAAAGTTACGGGAGATGATTGTTTCATTACATAAACAGAAAAAAATTTGTATTCTGAAATATCTCCCGCCGTAGGAAGAATTCGTTTGATAGTGCAGTGTGTCAAACAGTTTAAAGAATCCCAAATGCCAATAAATGAGAATAATTCTAGGAGACAGGCAGGTGATGAAAATGGTGAAAACTCTGCAAATTGTCTGTAGAACAGTAAGGGAAGCAGTAACGCCCAAGACAGGAAGACTAACTTATCAATTGTACTGCATTCCATTCCAGGTTACCCAGAAGGAAGCCATATCGGCAGCAAAAATCAAAAGAGTAGGCTAGTGTTTGCAAAGAAATACATAGGGAAAGACAATGCATTCTGGAAAAGTTTTATTTGCAGGCAAAAGTAAATATACAGGATGGAAGTGAAATGATCTGCTAGACTTTAACAGCGAATTTCTCATGTTGTGAATAACAAGAAAGTCTAATACCAAATAGTTGAAAAGTTTACAGTTTCTAAAGCAAGAAGAAAATTAGAAACTAAAAACTTCAGTTATGTTAGTAATATTGCAAGTTCTTTGCACCAAAGAACTTGCAATATTACTAAGATAAGTGAAGTTTTTAGTTTCTAATTTTGTTCTTACTTTAGAATCTTGTTGCTTCACTGTTAATAGCTTCAATTTCCTTAATTAAGTGTATAGTTTTTTTAGAAGAAAATGTCTGTATCAAAAAAATTTATCACCACCTGACTGAAAAATTATTCATTGAAGGTTTTTGATTTATGGCTATATTCATGGAAAATTGAATAAACAACTTTTTCCTTTGGCGTATTTCAATAGATTCAATGGTTTTTGTGTGAATTAAATTTAAAAAACCCACAATTTATTGCAACAAATTGTGGGTTCTTTTAAATTTAATTTACACAAAAACCATTGAATCTATTGAAATATGCCAAAGGAAAAAGTTGTTTAGTTCAATATTCTATGAATATAGGTATAATCAAGAACCTTCAGTGAATAATAATTCAGCCAGGTGGTGATAAATTTTTTTGATAAAAATATTTTTTTCTAGCAAACTATAAACTTTTCAACGTTTTGGTATTAGACTTTCTTGTTATTCACAACATGAGAAATTTGCTGTTAAAGTCTGGCGGATCATTTCACTTCCATTTTTTATATTTCATGATTGCTGAATGCGAATGTGGAGAATGCCAAATTCAGCATTGAGTATTCAAAATTTGCAAGCAACAATTAAGGCAATGTATCTATGAAAATTAAAAAATCCAGTTTTCTTCTGATTGCTTTGAATTGTTTTCCACACTCGGAACATAAAATATAGTGTTGACAAAATTTCAATGTTCTATGTGAAACCATGTTTAAATTATTAATACATTTATTAGTAATCACTTTTTGATATGCTAATATGAAATGATCCTTGGACCCTACAGTTAATTGTATCTCCTAAATTTTTAATTTGAGCTCAGTATACAGATATAAAGAAATTGTCATAGTGTCATTGCTTACATTTAATTAGTTTAAGAGGGAAAAAAATGTTTTGTGTACAGTTTACTGATATTTTCAATTTTTTCAGTACGAGCTATGAAAACTAATTTCAGCTCAATTATTTAATATTTTTTAACCAGTGCATGATAAATTTTAATATCTTAATCCCTGAAGCTCTCCTGATCATTTCAAGCTAATAAGTTAAACTGTGGTCCAAGGAGCATTTTGAATAGTGGAAAAATGGATTTTAAAGTTTACCAATATATTGTACTTCAACTAAATCCAGTCAACTTAAAATTCCCCAGCACTATATGTGGGAACCTCTGCTGCTTTCTTCTTACCCCCAGCAGTTTTTGAGAATTTTAAGTTCGCTTGGTTGTTTCTTAAGACGAAAACTTTCCTTTTACCTTCGCATTGTTCACAAAATTTAAAAATTTATTGTTCTTAGCCAAACTCTACACTATACACTTTCGCTAATTTATACGCCAAATTTATAAAATATCTGCTTGTTACTGCTTTACTATAGACTAACAAATAACTTACAACCTATTAACTACCTAAACAATGCCTGATATATAATTGGAACACTGAAATAACCTGACAAGATTACAGAACACTGACTGAATTTCTCTCTTTTAAAGCAAAACATGTCAGGTTCATGGCATTTCAGCTCAATATAGTGAATTCATTTCAGCATAGCCAATTCACAACCTTTCTGAAGTGAAATTCTCTGTACCGCCGAAGTTTAGCAAGAAACACTCACCTGCACTAGAGCATTTAAATGCCCTTCTGGAACTTCAAAAATGGCTGATATTGAGAAAGCTAAAGTGTGCCATTAAAGTATAAAGTATAAGCACAATAAAAAATGTATAAAAATAAAAATTTTCAGCAATTTTCACCAAACTTCATTGATACATTGCCTTAAACAGGAGGTGGTGATGTTATAGTCTGGGATGAACGGCTACTTCTGGTGTAGGGCAACAAGTATTCATTGAGGAAATATTGACGTACTGAAAGGCAATTTGAAGAAGGAATGCCCAGCACACAAACATAATATGAGATGATGATGGGAGAGATGCACACTCCCGAAACGTTTATGGCTCTTCATTACTACACCTGGCTCGAAGCCCAAGAACATCTTGAATAAATACAATATGGAAATAAACACAAAAAATAAATTCATAACAGTATCAAAAGAACCATTGATATGCAAATTAGAAGTAGAAAGAGAAATTGAACAGGTTTCATAATGTAATTGTTTAGGTATTCAAACCAAAAATTTAAACTGAGAAGTAAAAACACAGGCCAATAAAGCAGTGTGAACATAAAAGACCTAAATTGACAAAATAAGTATATGGCAGTAGAGAGTGCAGTTTGCATTTATAAAACAATAGACCAATCTTAGCTTATGAGGCAGAAACCAGAGCAGATAAAGTCAAAGCAAAACAAATATTAAGTACATAAGAGGTTGAATCAGCAGTAAGCTTGTAAATAATAATTATGTAATACATTTGAATTGAAAATAGAACAATACAAGAGAAAACCTTATTAGATAAAATACACAATACAGAACTCAGAAAATTGCCAAATTCAAGATATAACAATTTATTAATGAGCGACGGAAATATGGGAAAGAATACATTAATAGGATGATAAACAACCGTCTAGTAAGAAAAGCCAAAGAAGGACTTTTAGATGGGAAAAGGACAAGAGGAAGACCTGCTAGGTGACGGATTCACAGCATTTATGGCTCATCCAAAGAATAAAAGGGGAAATGACCAGGAGATTAAGCTACACATGAAGAACACCTGCAGCCGGACATGCTGCAAAGATTGTCCATTTGTGGTTGCTGTATAATACTCCACACACTAAATAGATCTGCACAATCTCCAGATCTCAACCACATTGAGTACCTGTTGAGAGAGCTGGAAGATAAGAAAACATCATATATCCAGCAAATGTCAACTAAAACAGCTCCTTTTAATAGATGGCATAATAGTGCAGAAACAACTAGAAAACTTTTTCACTCAATGCTCAAATGGCAGAGAGAAGTAATTTATAGAACAGGTTGGCATACCGAATATTAGGAACACTTGAGAGGTAGAACTGGAACTTAAAAATTCAATGCGACAACTGAGATTTGAACCACAGACCTTCCACTTACAGGGAGGCTGCTCTACCACTGAGCTATTGTGACAAACTGCCACAATGGCATTAAGTTCTCAAACCAGTTCGTATTTCTCCTGGTAAACCACAAAGGCAGTCTCACATCAGAGACAAATTACCCCAATGATGACTTACTATTGTAAGTACTTTATATCCTAGGATTAAATAACCTTCAGATGGTAATTATTATTTATTTATGCCAACAAACTTACTGTTGGTGTTTTTAAACACACAAGCCGTGTGTGGGCAAAGTTTGAGAGGTAGAACTGGAACTTAAAAGTTCAATGCCACAACTGGGATTTGAACCACAGACCTTCCGCTTACCGGCAGTTTGTCACAATAGCTCAGTGGTAGAGCAGCCTCCCGGTAAGCGGTAGGTCTGTGGTTCAAATCCCAGTTGTGGCATTGAATTTTTAAGTTCCAGTTCTACCTTAAACTTTGCCCACACACAGCTTGTGTGTTTAAAAACACCAACAGTAAGTTTGTTGGCATAAATAAATAATAATTAGGAACACTTTTTTAATGTTTTGTTTGTAAGTTTATAAATATACACAATCTTATGTTCCTGTATGAATACTTACGTCCTCCTTAAAATTCGACCTGTGAGAACAACGATTTTATTTATTAATGTAGAACCAAGCAAATTTATTCCATTAATCTGTACATTAATAAGGTGTGTTAAGCTCATGTCATGAACCTTGTTCTAAGTTTTGTGACTGGCAAATATTCAAAATAAAATATTTTAGTTTGTATTTGTAACTGTATGAATACTTACATCAATGACTGTAACTCATGTATAGGCAGACCAAAAAAGGTGACAGTGATTTACCCATTGATTTGTTGGGAAAATCTACTCATATTATTGTAGCTGAAGTTTTGTTAGCTTGATGTAGTCTGGATCTGAAGTATGTAGTATGAAGTTGATGGAAATAAGCCAGTTTTTCAGTTGTTAAAATTTAACCAACCCTCAATTAATTTGAATAACCCTACTGTTCAAGAAAGTTTACATTATTAGTGATCCAAAATAATGTTTTTTTTTCTTTTAATTTTCTCTGTAAAATGAAAAACACCATATGCTCTAATGTTTTTGCATGCAGAATTCAGCAACTATTTTGAATGTATATATTATAGTGATATTTAATTCCTGGAACTAGGTGCTTGGAATTCAGTGGTAGTAGACAGCCACTATGGAACCAACATTGAATAAGGTAAAACAGGTCCCTGATGCATCAAGATTATAATTTGGCTTGTGAAATACTGTAAATAAAGTACAACAGTAAAAACAAGACTTTTGTATCTCAAATTGTGCTCATTGAACAGTGGCTAGAAAATTTAATTTTTGAATGGCTTTTATTATTTTCTCATGCTGTATTTGTAGCTTTTTGCATAGGCACAAATTAGTCAAATTATAATATTTAATTGTGATATGTTATTGGCTTGCATTAATTATTTTTTTGTTTTAATTTATGAATATTTTAAAGAAACCAAAATGTGTTTTATTGTAAGAAATGAAATTGACATGTTTTGCACTATAAAGTTTCAAATAAACTAGATTCTTTTGTACATTTAAGTTCTGCTAAGTTAAATTACGTGCAACAATGGGGATTGTCAGATTTTAGAACTGCATTTCCATTAGTTCATACAGTTGTTTTGAGAAGAATAACATGGTGATATAGCAACTGCTGTGATAGAGTGAATGCCTGTATTTTGCTCTGTAGCAGGCTAAAATGTGGATTGTTATAAGAATAATACATGTGTGTGAAATAATCTTTCAGTTGAAGTAGTTCATATGAGGAATTCTTTTGTGAGCTTAACCAATATAATATTTAAAGTCAACTAGTGTAAATTACGAGATGGCCTTATTTCCCCAAAAATGGAAGCTTTGTGGGCTAGAATAATGCAGTCTCATTTTGCATTTTCTTTTCCTACTGCTGCTTTTTATTGCTTCATATTTTGCAGAGTAATGTACAAACCAAAACCAAGTTCTCAGACATCATAGCTCTGTGGCTCTCAATAGACCCCTGAAAGTTCCTGGGCAATTGAGTAAAATAAAATTGGGGCTGTGATAAGTTTGCAATTTTTTTGTTTATCCTTCTCTTTAGAGCATGCTTTATCCTTCAGTACAAATTAGGTTTACCTGCTAAAATTAATTTTGGTTAATGGTGAATAATTTTTTTTGTTGGGGCCACAGTATTATTATTATTATTATTATTATTATTATTATTATTATTATTATTATTATTATTATTATTATTATTATTATTATTATTATTATTATTATTATTATTATTATTCACTGTGACAATTAAACATTGCAGTTATGCCCTTTACTGCTGATAAATTGAAGGTTAGGGCAGCATTACTAGCAGGATATTCACAGAAAAATTGGATCATTTATGGTCTTATCAGAATTCAGAAAGCAAATTTAAAATCCCTTTCCATTATAATGAAATTTTACTTATAAATTAACTCAATACGAATCAAAATATGGCTGCAAAGAAAGCTCTTGATGTTTTTGTGGTAGTTTAGTTAATTTTTGTAAATTAACAGTGCTTATTCTAAATAAAAATAATACATTTTATTGACATTTTGTTTTAAGTACGAGTCAAAACCAATGTTTCACCAATGTTTATTTTATATGGTCTCGTACCATCTTTTGCTACTGACTCATCACCATGGCAAAGATTTCCATGAAGGTGCCTATATCATGGTGTGGGGGTAGTATATCTGCCTCACATTCAAGAAATCCTGAGCTAAAATCTCAGGGTTACGTATCTAGACAAGGTTTTTTTTCCACTATATTCCCTTTCTCTGAGAAGATGAAGTTGGATAAATCTAGCAAGGAACCCCTTGAGTGTGATTTCACAATTGGCCAATGGTATTTCCAGCATTCAAAACCCCACATATTGTCTACCACAGCACTACAATATTGGGTGCTAATGGCAAGAGGGGGCAGAACTGCCTAGGTCAGCACGGCTGGAGGCTCTAGTGGTTAAACTGCTTAGTTGACAAGTAAGTTGTAACAGTGGTGCTCATATAAAGTAGAGCAATGGCAGCGTTAAGCAAAGCAAATATTGCATTATATCTACAACACTAGCAGAAGTTAACATTTCGTCAGAAAGAAACCCAAGAAAATTCAGTGTGAGAAAGCAGTGGTAGATAAAATAGTGTTTCTGCAAGATGAGTCAGTGAAATTTGTGTTATCATTAGACTGTGCGGGCAATGTATGTCGGAAGTACAATGATAATACATACGTGAAATAAATATTGAAACCGGTATCCAGCAGTTCAGCATCCATGTCAGACAAGGCGCCACAAATCCCGTCGCCGGTGAAACCCAAAGGACAGGCATCCACTGTGCAGGTACAGGTCGCGCGTTACTTCTTGACGAATGAAAATTTTATATGAAAGGTTGAATGCGAGTCACTACTCAGCTTTTGCGGGAATGCTGGCATTGAAAGAGAGCGGAGGTACAGTCTGCAGTGAGATGACGCACATGCTTCTGAGCTGAAGTAGTACAACACTACAAATCAATTTATCTCACTTCCAGTAATATCAGCCACACGTATTATACTATAACTGTTTCCACTTAACTTTATTGCATTTCTTCTGTTCCCGACATTTCTCCCTCGTCTGAATTACTGTTATTTTCGTTGCATGCATACATCTGTACCGCACAAAACTTTTGCAGTCGACTGTATACACGTACGCGACAGAGGAAAACAGAGGTGTCTGTTATCGTAGTAGAAACATTTGCTGACCTGTTTAAGGGTAGGCCTACTCACTGGATTTCTGCTCAAGGTCATTCGTCAAGAACAAACGTGCAACCTATACAAAACAATTATGTACATGGATGATCATCCACAGCAGTTTAAAAAAAAGGACAGTTCTGAAGAGATTTCAAAAAGTCCATAGCAATATGACCGCATAGTGCATAAAGGAACTATGGATATTCAAGGGAGGAGAAAGTGAACATGTTATAAAAGCAGGTGAGTGCATGTTTCAAGGATGCTTGAGACAGTTTACAGGATATGAGGATAGTGGCCTTCTATGTTGTGGATATCCAGTTGCAAGAGACATACAGATAGACCCAGAAACATCCGAACCACTGCATGGTGTCCTTCCACTGTGTAAAGGAAGCATAACACTGCTGTTGTACACAGGGTCACACAGTTGACTTGTGTTTCTCTGCTCTGAAAATGCAATATTGATCTGATGCACTTTCATGTGTGATTGAGTTATTACCAATGTGTATTATTTTGTCCTATACTTATTGTTAGTCACAAAGTGTGTTATGGCTCAGCATTTTTCCACCACACAGCAGGTATTTATTTATGATTCATACGTGTTAACTCAGTCAGCTTGCCAAGTGAAAGTGCGACTTGCAGAAAGATTTCCAAGTAATCTGCGATTTCTATCTCTTGGGTAACTTAAAGCATAAAGTGTACAAGACAACCCACACATTCTAGAATTAAAGCAAAATATCTGCCAGGAAATTGTCAGCATTTCTCGAAGTGAACTAAGGTGAGTGATGGATCGTTTCCTAAAGAGGTGCCAAAAATGTTTGGACGACAGTGGCCAGTTTCAGCATCTCCTTTAATAACATTGGTAAGTAAAGCCTTTAAAAGTAGTTTTAAAAATGTTATGGTGTCATCCGCACTGTTCTATGACAGTGGCAGTCAGTGACTAGTGCTAAGGACACGTACTGGCAAAACACAATGCAACTGGTTCAGAGTCTAGCCGAGCATGGTTGTATTACTTCAAATAGAGGTACAGAATTAGAAAATGTAAGGTAACAAAATTTTAAAAAAGGTGTCAACTTGACAGTGAACAGGAAACTGCAGAATCAGCCCAAAAATTTATTGACAAGATAAACTTATCCCATCATTCAGTAAGCAATTTGTTTTCAGTTCCAATCAATCTGAATTTGAAGAAAAAAATACATATGATTGGAATCGTCAAAATTAGAGGTACCAAAAAGTTGTATAAAGGTCAACGAACATAAATGCCCTTACACATTTGTATACAGTTATGCTGGCTGTTCATATGAATGGTAAATTGACTGGGTAGTTATTGTGCTGCAAGAAGTTGGAGGTTATCTGTCCCCTACAAATGTTTCTCATATCAATGGTCTAGTAAGGACAGTAGGGAATATTTACACCACAGCAAGTAAGAGTGACAAAATGGGATTAGCAAAAGTACAGCTATGGTATGAGCATTGCTTTTGACCAATAGTTGGTGAAAATAGCTTGCCTTTGCTTGATTGCTGGTTCACTGTATAACAATTCTCCTTCGAAAGCAGATTATCCCTCCCGAAAAATGTGTGTAACTCATACCACATGAAACCACTGGACAAATTCAGCTTCTGGGTGTTCGTTTTTTCCATAATATAAAACATTATTGCAGCATCTACAGCTACCCCTTAAAAATAGTCCAGCCATGTCAACCCAAGTGCAATTTCATGACCATGGCAGTACTCATGGGCAGACTGTAGTGTACAACACATACAGAGACTCTCATAAATAATCGGACAAAGCAGAGTATTAACTTTAGAAATTGAAAATCAACATTTGGAGTGGTATTTTATTGAAATTAATGATGATCTACAGTTATATGGTTTGTTCTCGTACGAAAATAAACTTATTTCATATAAAAAATTATATAACATATACTCTTTTAAGCATTAAAAAGAAACATGGCATTTTGTTGTCCTCAAAAGTAATCGGACATAAACTGAATGTGACACAAAATATGGCTCAGTACTTTGTAACTTTCCCTCTTCTTTTTAGTACTTCTCGCAACCTGTTTGGCATACTGTGCACTAGGTTTTTGAGGTAAGTTGTGGAAAGTTTGCTCCATTCCTCTTGCAACCTCTCCTTCAAGTGCTGTTTGGAGGTGATGGGGGTCTTCCGCACGGCCTTCTCCAGTTTATCCCATACTGATTCTATGGGATTAAGATCTGGGGACTGAGGGGGTGGATGCAGTACATGGGGACAGTTGTAAAGCAACCACAGCTTTTTTTTTTTTTTTTTTTCTTTAATTAACGTCCTCCAACATTGTGTCATATCGGACGAATGAATGAAGTGAAATGGGTGAAATGATGCTCAAATGAGCCCGAGGTCCATGGAGCTTTAAGTTACCCGACATTCGTCTTCTCAGGGTAGGGAAAACCTCGGAAAAAAACCTTACCCGGATAACTTACCCTAAGCGAGATTCGAACTCGCGACCTCTTGAACTAAAGCAACCACAGCTGCACAATGTGAGACGTATGCTTCGATTCATTATCCTGGTAAAATGAGAAGCTAAATGTTTGCGAAGGCTTCCACGGCCGGTGTCCATTATTTTTCTTGGCTCTTCCGGTGTAGGCCGCGTCATGTAGGCGTTGGTTGCCGACGTTTCGCAGGTCATGTGTCCTGCTTCCTCTTGGGCTATGTGCGAAGAAAAACTTTAAACTTATTTATTGAACTAAAACATTTGCCTGGTGCCGGTACAAAAGGGCCCGGCTTACAGGCTAAAATTAACATTATTTATATTATTTACAAAGTTTACAAGTGGATTCGTGTTATCTGTTTTTCCTTTAAAACCCATACAGTGGGCAGCTTTAGCCCACCGAGAACAGTTTTATTTTGTATGTTCAATGTCTTGTTTGTCTCTTTTGATCGTTTTTTGTTTATGTACACTCATCCACGCGCTCATTCACTCCTGGGCATACCACACATATGTCCCATCACACTCACACACACACACACACACACACACACGCTCGTATATACATATTTACACTCACTACACTATACACTTCACTTATTTACAGTTTTTTCCGCAGTTTTCCTGTGCGGACCAGGTTGCAGCTCCTGACTGGTTCCCTGGGATGCAGGCCTCTGAGGTAGCGTGTGTGCGGCCTAGGGCCCTTCTTTGCGTGGACGCACATCAGTCGGTGAGCCGAACAACGTCTAAAACATCTTGATTCTGCTGTGCTTCCGATGCTTCGGCGCACCTTTACCAATATTGGCAATGACGTAAATGTCATGGTTTCTGATGCGCGCCCACGCGACAGTGGCTCTTTTCGCTATTGCCTCGGGAATGGATAGGATCTGGGTTTCCTGGTGAAGGGTTCGGTTAGTGGTTAGGATGGGAGCAGAGAGGATTTTCCTGAGAGACAGGTTTTGGAGGGTTTGGAGAGTTTTCAGGGCGGTTTTTGAGGCATTTGCCCAGGCCACACACGCGTATAGAACCACCGAAAGGATGAAAGCTTTATACAGTACGAGTTTGGACTTCAATTGCAGCTGTTTACTGCGAAAGATGGGGGCGCATAACTTTAGCCGCTCTCTGCCTTTGTTGGCGCTATTTTTTATGTGGGAGGACCAGCACATTGTGCGGTCCAAGGTAACCCCTAAGTATTTGACTTGCCGACGACAGTGCAATACTTGACCACCGACCGTTAGGTCCATTGCCAAAGTGTGATGCCGCTTAGAAAAATGGATCAGCTGGCATTTGTTAGGATTAATTTTGATTTTCCAGTCATGTTGCCATGACAGGAAGTTGTTAACATAACGTTGCATTTCTGCAAGGCCGAAACGTGGATTTCTATGGTGATTGTATATTGCAGTGTCGTCAGCATACATGGCTACCTTACATCTGGCGTCCACTGGGAAATCGTTAGTGAATAATATATACAGAAAGGGTGACATGATTGCCCCTTGTGGGACGCCAGCCCGCATTACTCTCTCCCGTGAGGAGGAGTGGCCCACTTGGACGTAGAACTTGCGTTTTTCCAAAAAGTTGTGCAGCAAGTACAGGTAATTTTGAAGAGCCGGGAAATTGTGGTGCAATTTGTAAATAAGGCCATTGTGCCAGCACCGGTCGAATGCGGCTTCTACGTCCAGAAATAGCGCCAACGTTGAAGCCCCATTGTTAAATTGCTCTGTTACATCATCAGTTAGTCTGAGAAGCTGTAAGTCAGTAGAATGTCCTTTTCGAAAACCAAACTGTGAATTTGAAAGTTCATGAGATGCCGAAACTTGTTTTTGAAGTCGAAAAAGTATAAGTTTTTCGAGCAATTTACCAATAGTAGACAAAAGACTAATGGGGCGGTAGTTTTGCGGTTGCCTGGTGCTTTTCCCTTGCTTTGGGAGCATAATTACCTTGGCTCGTTTCCAGGTAGAGGGGAAATAGCCTTGCTGCAGACAGGCGTTAAAAATTTTAGTCAGTTGCACCAGGGCTTTTCTCGGGAGATGCTTAAGTTCCTCATTAGTCACTTTGTCTGGGCCGGCAGCTTTCCCATTAGGTAATTTCCTAATGAGCTTGTAAACTTCCTGCGGTGTTATGAGGGGTAGTTGTTGCTCTTGCTTCTGCGCCACCCAGGTTTGTACCCATGTCTGTACCTCCCGTTCTATATCGCGGTTGGTAACTGGGTTTTCGCTGAATCTATCTTCAAGACAGTCAGCGAAGACCTCGGCTTTCTCCTCTTCGGAGAAGTGCAGGCCGCCATGAGTGTGCAGCGCCTCAGTTGCGGAGTTGACGTTCGTGGAGACTTTAAATGCCTTTAATAATTTCCACAAGGAAGAGTCCGAATGGGTGGTACTCAGCATTTTGTTTTCCCACTGTTGAGTTTTGTTAATTTTAATTTGATGCCGAATGATGTTGCGTAGCCATTTTGCTAGCGCTTTATATTCAGGCTGGCGGGTGTACCGCCATAGTCTTGTCAAACGTCGTCTCCGCGCAATGAGTTGCTCTACCTCGGGGTACGTGCAAAAACCGGGTGGTCTTGTGGTGTAAGTGGTAGCGCTTCTCTTGGCTGTGTGTAGCGAGGCAGTGAAGTTTTCAACGGCGACATCTATGTCTGCCTCGCTATAGTATGACAGCTTGGGTTGCGCCATCCTGTGCATTTCCATGGTGAACTTATTCCAGTCGGTCTCAGCCCTCCTTCGAGGCCCAGAGGCACCGGTTGGAATGCCACCCTGTATATCGAAATGCACGGGAAGGTGGTCAGAGTCCAGGCTGTGATACACTGTAAAGTTAATTAAAGGTGTCGCATTTTTTGTCAGTACGAAGTCCAAAATTTCGGGGTCAAAGTGCCCCGTTCTGTGCCAAAATGTAGGGTCTGGGGGAATGTGCACCTCTAAGTCGTCATTATCTGTTATAAGTTCAACCAGGAGATTTCCAGCCGCGTTTGCCCGGCGTGAAAACCACCAGGGGTGCCGGGCGTTGAAATCTCCTGCAATTATAACGTGCTCCTCTAAAGCGAGGATTTGTTCGAGGTCAGGTATGAAATTTAAGGAGCTGGGGGGGCCGGTAGAGCGCTACCAGCATCACCGTTTGATTATTTACACGGGTTTTAAGTGCTGTGCACTCTAACGCTACCATTGCAGGTAGCGTAACAGAAGCATGAGCAACAGTGTTTCTGAGCAAAATAGCAGTCCCTCCCCCCTGTCTGCCAATTCTGTCGTTCCGGAAGATTTGGTAACCCTGGAGCTTAAAAGTCTGCTCTTGCTGTAATTTTGTTTCGCAAATGAATGCGACATCAATTTTGTTACGCCGCAGGTAGTTTTCAAGTTCATGTTGCTTCCTGTGGATGCCGTCTGCATTCCACAGGAGTGCACGCGTTAAAGTTATGCCTCCCCTTGAAGTTGCCATTTACTCGAAGAGAGTGGTGACTAAACATATGATGGTTTCCAGCTTCTCCATGGTATCGTTGCAGCTTTTTAATCTTGCGATTATGGGCCGCAACTTTGGTAATAGTACTGGGAGGTTTAAATCCTTAAAGAGGCTGAAAATTTCTTTCAAACCTCCCAGGTCACTGGTGGGTGCCTCTGAGGGCTGGGGTTGTGGAGGGGGACCATTTGGAGGTTGCTCAAGTGCATTTCGTCCTCCGGCGGCTCCTGCGAAAGAGGTGCCTTTTTGGACCAGGGCCGGGTTGAGGATGGGGCGTGGCCCTGGTTGAGTACCAGGAGAGTTCCTGGCTGCGGCGGCCAGTTGGCGGCGATGACGTTCCATTTTGAAGGTCTCGCACTCCCTGTAGCTGGCAGGATGCGCCTCCCCACAGTTCGCACAGTGGGGTACAGCGTCTTCCTTGGCCTTTTTAGGGCAGTCAGCTAGGCGGTGGAGGTCACCGCAAAGGACACACCGGGAGGTCATGTGGCACATTTTGAATGTGTGGCCCAGTTGTTGGCAGTTAAAACATTGGGTTATATTTTGGAAGGTTTTTAAGACCTCCACGGTGACCATCATATGGCACACTTCTCTTTCCTGTAAAAGCTTTTGGTTTCCGGTAGTTCTTTCCAGATTCACCTGAAAGTTTGGAAGAGGCCTGCCGCGGGACACCATTTGTCGTACCTGGACGCCGGTGTATCCCTTCTGCTCCAGGTCCTCCTGTATATAGGCTACCTGCAGATCTGCAGGCAGGCGTTTGATGACAAACCGAAGGGGCTGGTCGCTTCTAGGTGTGAAGCTGTAGCTCTCTACACCGGCGTTCGTCAGGAGCTGCATTGTAGGGACGGCATCTTGTTTCCTCTGAAGGAAGAGCTTCAGGCAATCCCTTGTTGTTTGTAGTTTGTATGAGCCATTGTTAAGTTTATTTCTTAGTAGTTGTAGTACCTTTACCGCCTGCTTTGTGTCCGGTATGATAATCCTGGGTGGCTTTTGATTTTCTTCTGTAGAGGTCGTCGGGGGTGTAGGTGTGGCTGTTGAGGTGGAGGGGACTGGCTTAGGGGGGAGAGGAGAGGGGCGGGTTTTTGATGGGGTCTTCTGGTGTGGTGGGATTTTTGGTTTGTGGAACTGTGTGATGGGATTCTGTGTGGGTGGGGGAAGTGCTGGGAAGTCCGACTCCTCGCGTTCTGCTACCTCCAGTGGCGTGAACGAGTTGCGTAGAGCGAGGGGGTGGGGCGGTGTGGATTGTCGTGGCTGCCTCTTGTTAATAGAGGACTGGGGGCGTTCGCCATCAGAGTCGCTGCCGCTGTCTCTTGTTCTTTTCTTCTTGGGTGCCGCTATCTTCCACCCCTCGCTCTGTTTCACCAGTTCCCGCTTCTTTATGGCGTACTCCTTGTAGCAGTACGCGAGGTCCTGAGAGAATTTGCCAAAGTTCATGGAGTCTGCATCTAGATTTGATAGTATTCCGGTATAGTAGGTTATTTCTGTTTGAATCTCTTCCACTACCTTTTTTAGTTTTGCAAGGGATCTTGCCTTCTGCTCTTCCTCCAGTATGCGTGCTTCGTGTTCTATCTCGTCCACCAATGTGGGTGGGGAGGGCTGGATCTGTGCTGCTGCGGCTGTGGTGGTGGAGTCTATAAGTATAGGCGCTGGCGCGCCGCTATCTGCCAGTCTGCTGCTGGCACTCGGCCCGGCAACATGTGGTGCCGCTGCTGCCATTCTTTCACTGTCTCGCGCGCGGGGGAACGCCAGGCGCACCCCACGCTATACTTGTCGCTAAGGATATCACAAACACTTTCACTGTAACTATCCATAAACTAAGCACCGGTTAAATAATATACACAGGAAACACGAAAATTATGTACACTGTTCAGTCATATGTACAACACTGTTTACACTTCACTTGAAGGAATTAATATGTACACTCAATAAAATAGTTACACAAAATACACTGCACTTTCAATCCTCCCGGGAATATCTTCGGGAAAGTCTATCTGTAACCAGCTATGCAAAGTATAAATCCTCCCGGGAATAACTACGGGAAAAACCACTGTAAGATGTGCTGGAAACTACACTTTGTTCTCCCCCCGGGAATACATCGGGAAAGTGTAGTCCCAGTGAACGGTGATCGCCGCGCTAACTGACTGCTCTCTGATGAACCATGAACCAAAATTGTCTCATGAACCATGAACTCTGAACCTGATGCTGCAAAGAAAATCAGCTGCACATCCTAATTTATGCTTTCCTCGCTCCGCCCACCAGCGTTGCTATTGGTGGTGGGAGGGCCAGTGACGTCATAGGTTAAAAGTGGGTGCCATATAGAGCTCAGGGCTCTTCCGTTGTCTCGGTTCAAATTATTTTTATGTTTTAAAATTTCTATACTCTCACGGATTGTTCTGTGAGAGTAGTTGTCAGAGATGGCTAAAACTTTTATTCCGTCGAAGTCGATGTGATGACGGGTGACAAATGCATGTTCTGTCAATGCAGATTTTTCTGGCTGGTTGAGTTTTAAACTTCGGATGTGTTCTTTTCTTCTGGTGGCTATGGATCTCCCCGTTTGTCCGATGTAAGATTTTCCGCAGTCACAACTTATGTTGTATACCCCAGCATTAAGGAGTATATCACTTTTGTCTTTAACATTTGGCAGGAATCCCTGAATCTTTTTTACGGCACTGTACCGGGTTGCAATGTTTTGTTTTCGTAAAGTGTTTGCTATTTTGTCGGTTACTCCTTTGATGTAGGGGAGACACGCCCACTTTTTATCCTTTTTATCTTCACATGTCTTTGGCTTCTTATTACGACGAATAAAGTTACGGATGACTTTAGAGGAGTAACCATTCGCTCTTAAAACTTCACAGATCCTGGAGTTTTCTTGGACGTCTTAGTGGAAAGGTTTCCCGAGGAAAAAACAGTCAAGTGTTCAGTGTACCGGAAACCGACGCACACTGACAGATATATAGATGCCAACTCACACCATCCTCCATCTACAAAACGGGCTATGGCCAACACACTGTTTCGTCGTGCCTCTCGCATATGTGACCCGAATCTTTTAATACACGAAAACTCCAGGATCTGTGAAGTTTTAAGAGCGAATGGTTACTCCTCTAAAGTCATCCGTGGCTTTATTCGTCGTAATAAGAAGCCAAAGACATGTGAAGATAAAAAGGATAAAAAGTGGGCGTGTCTCCCCTACATCAAAGGAGTAACCGACAAAATAGCAAAAACTTTACGAAAACAAAACATTGCAACCCGGTACAGTGCCGTAAAAAAGATTCAGGGATTCCTGCCAAATGTTAAAGACAAAAGTGATATACTCCTTAATGCTGGGGTATACAACATAAGTTGTGACTGCGGAAAATCTTACATCGGACAAACGGGGAGATCCATAGCCACCAGAAGAAAAGAACACATCCGAAGTTTAAAACTCAACCAGCCAGAAAAATCTGCATTGACAGAACATGCATTTGTCACCCGTCATCACATCGACTTCGACGGAATAAAAGTTTTAGCCATCTCTGACAACTACTCTCACAGAACAATCCGTGAGAGTATAGAAATTTTAAAACATAAAAATAATTTGAACCGAGACAACGGAAGAGCTCTGAGCTCTATATGGCACCCACTTTTAACCTATGACGTCACTGGCCCTCCCACCACCAATAGCAACGCTGGTGGGCGGAGCGAGGAAAGCATAAATTAGGACGTGCAGCTGATGTTCTTCGCGGAGCCGGTGCCTCTGGGCCTCGAAGGAGGGCCGAGACCGACTGGAATAAGTTCACCATGGAAATGCACGGGATGGCGCAACCCAAGCTGTCATACTATAGCGAGGCAGACATAGATGTCGCCGTTGAAAACTTCACTGCCTCGCTACACACAGCCAAGAGAAGCGCTACCACTTACACCACAAGACCACCCGGTTTTTGCACGTACCCCGAGGTAGAGCAACTCATTGCGCGGAGACGACGTTTGACAAGACTATGGCGGTACACCCGCCAGCCTGAATATAAAGCGCTAGCAAAATGGCTACGCAACATCATTCGGCATCAAATTAAAATTAACAAAACTCAACAGTGGGAAAACAAAATGCTGAGTACCACCCATTCGGACTCTTCCTTGTGGAAATTATTAAAGGCATTTAAAGTCTCCACGAACGTCAACTCCGCAACTGAGGCGCTGCACACTCAAGGCGGCCTGCACTTCTCCGAAGAGGAGAAAGCCGAGGTCTTCGCTGACTGTCTTGAAGATAGATTCAGCGAAAATCCAGTTACCAACCGCGATATAGAACGGGAGGTACAGACTTGGGTACAAACCTGGGTGGCGCAGAAGCAAGAGCAACCACTACCCCTCATAACACCGCAGGAAGTTTACAAGCTCATTAGGAAATTACCTAATGGGAAAGCTGCCGGCCCAGACAAAGTGACTAATGAGGAACTTAAGCATCTCCCGAGAAAAGCCCTGGTGCAACTGACTAAAATTTTTAACGCCTGTCTGCAGCAAGGCTATTTCCCCTCTACCTGGAAACGAGCCAAGGTAATTATGCTCCCAAAGCAAGGGAAAAGCACCAGGCAACCGCAAAACTACCGCCCCATTAGTCTTTTGTCTACTATTGGTAAATTGCTCGAAAAACTTATACTTTTTCGACTTCAAAAACAAGTTTCGGCATCTCATGAACTTTCAAATTCACAGTTTGGTTTTCGAAAAGGACACTCTACTGACTTACAGCTTCTCAGACTAACTGATGATGTAACAGAGCAATTTAACAATGGGGCTTCAACGTTGGCGCTATTTCTGGACGTAGAAGCCGCATTCGACCGGTGCTGGCACAATGGCCTTATTTACAAACTGCACCACAATTTCCCGGCTCTTCAAAATTACCTGTACTTGCTGCACAATTTTCTGGAAAAACGCAAGTTCTACGTCCAAGTGGGCCGCTCCTCCTCACGGGAGAGAGTAATGCGGACTGGCGTCCCACAAGGGGCAATCATGTCACCCTTTCTGTATATATTATTCACTAACGATTTCCCAGTGGACGCCAGATGTAAGGTAGCCATGTATGCTGACGACACTGCAATATACAACCACCATAGAAATCCACGATTCGGCCTTGCAGAAATGCAACGTTATGTCAACAACTTCCTCTCATGGCAACATGACTGGAAAATCAAAATTAACCCCGACAAATGCCAGCTGATCCATTTTTCTAAGCGGCACCACACTTTGGCAATGGACCTAACGGTCGGTGGTCAAGTATTGCACTGTCGTCGGCAAGTCAAATACTTAGGGGTTACCTTGGACCGCACAATGTGCTGGTCCTCCCACATAAAAAATAGCGCCAACAAAGGCAGACAGCGGCTAAAGTTATGCGCCCCCATCTTCCGCAGTAAACAGCTGCAATTGAAGTCCAAACTCGTACTGTATAAAGCTTTTATCCTCTCGGTGGTTCTATACGCGTGTGTGGCCTGGGAAAACGCCTCAAAAACCGCCCTGAAAACTCTCCAAACCCTCCAAAACCTCTCTCTCAGGAAAATCCTCTCTGCTCCCATCCTAACCACTAACCGAACCCTTCACCAGGAAACCCAGATCCTATCCATTCCCGAGGCAATAGCGAAAAGAGCCACTGTCGCGTGGGCGCGCATCAGAAACCATGACAACTACGTCATTGCCAATATTGGTAAAGGTGAGCCGAAGCATCGGAAGCACAACAGAATTAAGATGTTTTAGACGTCGTTCGGCTCACCGACTGATGTGCGTCCACGCAAAGAATGGCCCTAGGCCCCACACACGCTACCTCAGAGGCCTGCATCCCAGGGAACCAGTCAGGAGCTGCAACCTGGTCCGCACAGGAAAACTGCGGAAAAAACTGTAAATAAGTGAAGTGTACAGTGTAGTGAGTGTAAATATGTATATACGAGCGTGTGTGTGTGTGTGCGTGTGTGAGTGTGATGGGACATATGTGTGGTATGCCCAGGAGTGAATGAGCGAGTGGATGAGTGTATATAAACAAAAAACGATAAAAAAAAAGAGACAGATAAACATTGAACATACAAAATAAAACTGTTCTCGGTGGGCTAAAGCTGCCCACTGTATGGGTTTTCAAGAAAAAAAACAGATAATATGAATTAACTTGTAAAAAATGTAAATATTATAACTAATGTTAATTTTAGCCTGTAAGCCGGGCCCTTTTGTACCGGCACCAGGCAAATGTGTTTTCTTCAATAAATAAGATTAAGATTAATAAGATTAAGTTCTTCGCGGAGGGTCACAGAAGGGTCAGACGTCAGAGAGGCGAGTCGAGTAGTGTGGTGATTCGCCGCAACCGGTCAGTGCGCCAGTGCAAGCCCGGTAATCAACCCGTCGACTGCCGGGAGGCCAGTGGCTACCAGCGACGGCCAAAAAAGTGAAACTCTCCGAGTACACCCGGATGGGAGTAGTGTTCATAAACCACAGATAAAAGTGAAACTCTCCGAGTACACCCGGATGGGAGTAGTGTTCATAAACCACAGATAGTCTGAGTATACCCAGACAGGATTTGTTTTTCTTCAATCTCCTAAGCGAAGTGCGTAATGCGTAGTGAAGTGATCACAAGTGTTCCCTGTATATAGTTCCCTCCCCCCTGTGTAAATAGATTAGTGTGTAATTTATAGTGTTCGTGCTTAGCCCAAGAAGGCAGTGTAATATCTTTACGTGTTAGCGTGGGCCACGCAGGTGTGCGCTAGTCTCTTGGCGCGCATCGCGTAGCGTGCCCACGCCAAGTGGAGGCTCCCAGAAGCCCTTGCGACTGGGAGCAGAGACAAGAGGGGGAAATGGCTACAGCCACAGACACACCTGCCATGCTGGCCGCCGGGAGCGGACTGGCCCAGCGCGCCGCTCTGCCGGTTGTACTTATAGCTTCAGCCGACCCAGCCGTAACAACCAGCGATCCGCCTACGTACGGAGTGCCGACAATCCAGCCACAAACATCTGACGAGACCCTGGAGGAGGAAGAGCGACAGACCAAGGCACACAGTAAGCTCCAGAGAGAAGTTGCAGATCTCAGCAATGAGATCTTATTTTACCAAAATCTACTCAGCGAAATGGACGGGGAGTCCAGCGATTTCCCAAAAGTCGCCGAGGCCCTCGGACTGTGTTACAAGGAGCATGCCCAAAAGAAGAGGCTCCTTGTAAAGCTAGGGGAAGGGTGGAAAACCATCCCTATCTCAAAAAAAAGAGACAACTGAACCGCAGCAGCGACAGTGAGTCAGACAAGGAGAACCGTCACCAGAAGCCCGGCAAACGCAGTAACCAACAAAAAACGCCGCCACACATCAAAGTACAAAACCAGTTCCAACCCCTAGCAGCACAGGACGCAGAGTCCGATGACGAGACGGAGGACCTACCTCCTGTTACATCCCAACCAAAGAACCCACCCCAACCTGGACCACAACGACCAGCTAAACCACAACCATCACCAAAACCAGTGCGCAAGCAAAAGCTGACACAACCCTCCACTTCCACCGCCACTCCCACTCCCACACAGAACACAACCCAAAACCCAGAACTACAAAAACCTCCACGAATAATAATTCCAGACAAAACACACACAGTTAAGGTCCTCCGGCTCCTCCGGGACTCCCTGCCAGCTGGAGCTTACAAGCTGCAAACAACGAGGGATTGCCTCAAGCTCTTCCTCCAATACAAGAAGGACGCCCACCAGACCATGCAGCTCCTGAAGGACGCCGGAGTGGAAAACTTTAGTTTCACACCCCGGAACGACCAGCCTGTGCGATGTGTAGTCAAACGTCTCCCAGTGGACATGGAGATTGACTACATCAAGGAGGACCTGGAAGAGAAAGGGTACACCGGCGTCCAAGTGCGTCAACTGATTTCTCGCGGCAGGCCTCTGCCTATGTTCCAGGTAAGTCTCGACAGGACCACCTCAAACCAGAAAATCCTCCAAGAACGAGAGGTGTGCCATATTATGGTCACCGTGGAGGTCTTGAAAACCAACGCCAATATAACCCAGTGTTATAATTGCCAACAGCTGGGACACACTTATAGAATGTGTCAAATGACCTCCCGGTGTGTCCTTTGCGGTGGCCTCCACCGCCTTGCTGACTGCCCCCAAAAGGCAAAGCAGGACGCTCAACCCCACTGCGCAAATTGCGGGGAAGCGCATCCTGCCAGTTATAGGGGGTGCGAAACGTTCAGAAACGAACGCCACCGTCAACTGGCAACCATAGCCAGGACCACTCCAAGTGCTCAACCAGGGCCCAAACCCATTCTAAACCCGGCCCTGGTTCAACCAGGCGTCTGCTATGCGCCACCACCAAATGGTCCCCCTTCACTACCCCAAACCCCACAGACACCTACCGGAGATCTGAGTGGTCTGAGAGAAGTCCTAAACCTGCTCAAGGAGCTCAACCTCACAGCCCTCTTAGCAAAACTGCAGCCTTTCCTGGTTAAATTCAGAAGCTGCACGAGCACTATGGAGAAATTAGAAACCATAATATGCCTCCTCTCGACCCTCCTAGAGTAAATGGCCTATATAAGGGGAGGTACAACTTTAACTCGCGCGCTCCTGTGGAATGCAGATGGCATCCACAGGAAACAACACGAACTTGAAAACTACCTGCGGCGTAACAAAATTGACGTCGCATTTATATGCGAAACAAAATTAAAGCACGAGCACACCTTTAAGCTCCAGGGGTATCAAATCTTTCGAAACGACAGAATTGGCAGACAAGGGGGAGGGACTGCTATTTTGCTTAAAAATACCATTGCTCATGCTTCTGTTCCGCTACCTACAATGGCAGCGTTACAGTGCACGGCTCTCAAAACACGTGTTAATAGTCAAACGGTGATGCTGGTAGCATTATATCGGCCCCCCAACTCCCCAGATTTCATACGTGACCTCGAACAAATCCTCGCTTTAGAGGAGCATGTTATAATTGCAGGAGGTTTCAATGCTCGGCACCCCTGGTGGTTTTCACGCCGAGCAAACGCGGCCGGAAATCTCCTGGTTGAAGTTATAACTGATAATGACGACATTGAGGTACATCTTCCCCCAGAACCCACGTTTTGGCACCGATCAGGGCACTTTGACCCCGAGATTTTGGACATCGTACTTACAAAAAATGCGACACTGTTATGTAACTTTACTGTGTATCACAGCCTGGACTCCGACCATCTTCCTGTGCATTTCGACATACAGGGTGGCATTTCGGCCAGTGCCTCTGGCCCTCGAAAGAGGGCGGAGACTGACTGGAATATGTTCACCTTCGAAATGCACAGGATGGCGCAACCCAGGCTGTCATACTACAGCGAGGCAGACATAGATGTCGCCATTGAAAACTTTACTGCCTCGCTACACACAGCCAGAAGAAGTGCTACCACATACACCACAAGACCACCCGGTTTTTGCACGTACCCCGAGGTAGAGCAACTCATTGCGCGGAGACGACGCTTAACAAAACTGTGGCAGTACACCCGTCAGCCTGAATATAAAGTGCTAGCAAAATGGTTACGCAACATCATTCGGCATCAAATTAAAATCAACAAAACTGAACAGTGGGAAAACAAAATGCTGAGTACCACCCATTCGGACTCTTCTTTGTGGAAATTACTCAAGGCTTTCAAGGTTTCCACGAGCGTCAACTCCGCAACTGAGGCGCTGCACACTCAAAGCGGCTTGCACTTCTCCGCAGAGGAGAAAGCCGAGGTCTTCGCTGACTGTCTCGAAGACAGATTCAGCGAAAATCCAGTGACCAACCGTGAAATAGAACGGGAGGTCCAGGCATGGGTACAAACCTGGGTGGCGCAGAAGCAAGAGCAAAAACTACCCCTCATAACACCGCAGGAAGTTTACAAGCTCATTAGGAAATTACCTAATGGGAAAGCTGCCGGCCCAGACAAAGTGACTAATGAGGAACTTAAGCATCTCCCGAGAAAAGCCCTGGTGCAACTGACTAAAATTTTCAACGCCTGTCTGCAGCAAGGCTATTTCCCCTCTACCTGGAAACGAGCCAAGGTAATTATGCTCCCAAAGCAAGGGAAAAGCACCAGGCAACCGCAAAACTACCGCCCCATTAGTCTTTTGTCTACTATTGGTAAATTGCTCGAAAAACTTATACTTTTTCGACTTCAAAAACAAGTTTCGGCATCTCATGAACTTTCAAATTCACAGTTTGGTTTTCGAAAAGGACATTCTACTGACTTACAGCTTCTCAGACTAACTGATGATGTAACAGAGCAATTTAACAATGGGGCTTCAACGTTGGCGCTATTTCTGGACGTAGAAGCCGCATTCGACCGGTGCTGGCACAATGGCCTTATTTACAAACTGCACCACAATTTCCCGGCTCTTCAAAATTATCTATACCTGCTGCACAATTTTCTAGAAAAACGGAAGTTTTACGTCCAAGTGGGCCGCTCCTTTTCACGGGAGCGAGTGATGCGGGCTGGCGTCCCACAAGGGGCAATAATGTCCCCGTTTCTGTATATATTATTTACTAATGACTACCCAGTGGACGCCAGATGCAAGGTCGCCATGTATGCTGACGACACTGCAATATACAACCACCATAGAAACCCACGTTTCGGCCTTGCAGAAATGCAACGTTATGTTAACAACTTCCTGTCATGGCAACATGACTGGAAAATCAAAATTAACCCCGACAAATGCCAGCTAATTCATTTCTCTAAGCGGCGTCACACTTTGGCAAAGGACCTAACGGTCGGTGGTCAAATATTGCACTGCCGTCAGCAGGTTAAATACTTAGGTGTCACCTTGGACCGCACAACGTGTTGGTCCACCCACATAAAAAATAGCGCCAATAAAGGCAGACAGCGGCTAAAGTTGTGCGCCCCCATCTTCCGCAGTAAACAGTTGCGACTGAAGTCAAAACTGATATTATATAGGTCATTTATTCTCTCGGTGGTCCTGTATGCATGTGTGGCCTGGGCTAATGCCTCCAAAACCGCCCTGAAACAACTCCAAACCCTCCAAAACCTCTCCCTCAGAAAAATCCTCTCTGCTCCACTCCTCACCAGTACCCAAACACTACACCTTGAAACCCGGATCCCGTTCATCCCGGAGGCAATTGAAAAACGAGCAACGGCTGCATGGACGCGCATTAGAAACCACGAAAACGACGTGATCGCCAATATCGGCAAAGGCGAGCCGAAGCACCGCAAGCATAATAGGATCAAAATGCTCTAGAAGCGGCTCGGCTCGCCGACTAATGCGCGTCCACGCAACCTCGTTCCTAGGCCACATACATGTTATGGCAAAGGCCCTCGCCTCGAATATTCAGGAGCTGCCACCGCGGGACAGTGTATATACGAAGTGTAAATAGTGCAGTGTGCTGGGACGCATTTCTCTGGTGTGCCCAGTGAAGATGTGTGTATGTGTGTGTGAGAGTGTGCGTGGGTGAATGCGTGCGTGAATGTGTATGTAAATAAATTGTAAGTATGTACATATGTATATATAACACAAAGAAGAAATAGAACTTAAAAAGACAAAATAAAACTATTCTCGGTGACCTACAGATGGTCACCGTATGGGTTTTTTGTTGAAACCGAAAAATGTGTATATATATATAAACAAAGTTAAATGTAAATAAAAATGTTAAATATAGCCTGTAAGCCGGGCCCATTGTACCGGCACCAGGCCAACACTTTCTAATAAATAACTTGAACTTGAACTTTCTTCGCGATTTTCAGTTCACGTCTCAGCGCACTCTGCACCTGGCAGCGGACCAGGTAGGATCTACCTGCGAGCGCGCCAGAAACCGGTTCTTTGCAATGGCAAAGAGGAAACCGCGCAGCACAGCACCGGCTCCTGCCGGGACTGCTCCAGCATCGGCCGATACCAGCGCTACTGATACACAGACCTGCGCATCTAGGGAGATCTCTGCAGCAACTTCCGCCACACGCAATAGCAGTGCTGTGGAAGCGGCGGTGGCAGCGCCGCTCCCAGAGATTGCCACGGATCCACCGCCGTCCCCGCCCAGGATACTGGAAAGCTCCGGCAACGCGCCTGTTTGCAGAAACAACGCCGCTACCAACCTTCCACCGCAGTCAGCGCCACTGTTGCCCCAACCGGGCCGCAGCGTTGTTGTATACGGAGTTCCTAGAGACCTCCCAGCACGCTACATACTCTCCGCCGCACAGCACGAGTGGCCCTCAGCAATGAGGGCCACTCGCATCATCACTCGAAGAGGACCTTCAAGTCTCATGCGACTTGTCTTCGCAGACACACGCGACCGCGAATCTGCTCTGAGCACGGGACTGCCATTGTTAGGGCGGTGCCTGCGCGCAGAGCCAAGCCGAGCGGAACGCCAGATTCCCTGCCGCCGCTGCTGTGCCTACGGTCATGACAGCACCCACTGCGCCGCCACTCCACGGTGCCACTACTGTGGCGCCCCGAACTTCACGAGCGCTTGCACAGCGCATGACCTACGCCACCGACGCCGGTACTGCGCCTCCTGTGGTGGCTTCGGGCACTATACGGGACAGGCACAGTGCCCTTTGTATCCCCGGCGCGGGCATACACGCACTCCTGCACCTACCAGCGCAGATCCACGGCCCTACTCACGAACGGCCCCTTATGCTTCAGAAGCATCACCACCAGTCGTCGCCGACGCATCGCCTCAACACATGCAGAACGTAGCAGCCCCAGCACCAGCTGTCGCAGATAGCTTCTTGCGAGACGCCGTTCAGGACCTCCACTCAGAGGTCCTGAATATTGGATCACGCTTGGAGGCTATCACCGAAAGTAATGCCACGGAGACAGGCTCCAACCTCACCGAGCTGCTACAACGTCACGACCACACCATTAATAGCACCCTGTCATCGATCGAGAAGCATCTTGCAGAGTTCATCCAGATTTTCACTTCCACCTACGAAGACTTCATCACCAGACTCCGAGAACACGCTGAAACCATACAACACAACACCCAGGCCACCAACGACGCAGTCCCGGAACTAAAACAACAGCTTCGCAGCATTGACACAACTGTCCAAGACATTCTCCCTCAGCTTCAGCTCTCCAGCAACGACGCTCAGCGACGATTGCACTCTCTCCACTCATCTATTACTTCGCTCCACAAACAACAGGAAGCGACACACGCCAGTCTCACTACATTGCTGGCCAACCCTCCTAGCCTACAGACGCTACCCTCAGTGTCTCAGATCTCCAGGGAACTGAGGGAAGCAGCAGAACAAGCACCACTGCGCCTTGCCATGGCTCGCAACAGACGGCAGAACCAACATTAAACAGATGATTAAAATTACTCTCAAGTCCCTCCCCTATCTTCACCCTCAACCCCACGGTCATGGTCAGTGCCTCGTGTAATGGCCATGCCCTGGACCTTACCTTTTCCCGCTCCCGCTATGTGCGGCAGCTTGCATCTTAACCTTTACTAACGGAGGTGCTGACGCGGTACTCCAACATCCCCTCCTCTGAATCCTTCCAACTTATCACCCATGAACACCCAAAAAAAAAAAAATTAAAATTTTCTTCGCACATACAATTACGTCATTGCCAATATTGGCAAAGGTGAGCCGAAGCATCGGAAACACAGCAGAATTAAGATGTTTTAGACGTCGTTCGGCTCACCGACTGATGTGCGTCCACGCAAAGAAGGGCCCTAGGCCGCACACACGCTACCTCAGAGGCCTGCATCCCAGGGAACCAGTCAGGAGCTGCAACCTGGTCCGCACAGGAAAACTGCGGAAAAAACTGTAAATAAGTGAAGTGTATAGTGTAGTGAGTGTAAATATGTATATACGAGCGTGTGTGTGTGTGAGTGTGGTGGGACATATGTGTGGTATGCCCAGGAGTGAATGAGCGCGTGGATGAGTGTACATAAACAAAAAACGATCAAAAAAAAGAGACGAACTAAACATTGAATATACCCAATAAAACTGTTCTCGGTGAGCTAAAGCTGCTCACCGTATGGGTTTTTCTTGCAAAAAAAGAGCAAACCAGAGTGCCCATTCAAAACTGTAAATTGTAAATAATGTAAATTTGAGCCTGTAAGCCGGGCCCCTTTGTACCGGCACCAGGCAAATGTCTTAGTTAATAAAATAAGTTGAAGTTTCTTCGCACATAGACCAAGAGGAAGCAGGACACATGACCTGCGAAACGTCGGCAACCAACGCCTACATGACGCGGCCTACACCGGAAGAGCCAAGAAAAACAAATGAGAAGCTGTCCAAAATACCCATAATTTCGGCACTTTGTTTTAAATTTTGCTGCAATAGTCTAAGATAGACTTCCTTGTTCATGGTTGTGTCTATGAATGCCAGCTTTCCCACTCCCGTAGAGGAAATACAGCCCCATACCATTACACTCCCTCCGCCGTGTTTGACCGTGCCTTGCAAGTTGCGTTCTTCTAGCTCCGTGTTTGGTTTCCTCCACACAACCACCCTGCCATCGGAACCAGAAAGATTGAATTTACTTTCGTCACAAAAAATAATGTGATCCCACCAATCAGTTGCCTTGTTAATGAAGTCTTTGGCAAATTGTAATTGTTTCCTTTTATTCTTGCTGGAAATATACGGCTTTTTTCTGGCTACGCGACCATTAAAACCTTGTTTTCGCAACACTCGTCTGATCGTTTCAGTGCTGTCAGTCCCAGTTCTTCCTGAATCTCAGCACTTATCTGTGGATTCCGTTTTACCTTCCGCATAATATAAGATTCCTCCCTATCGGTAAGTATTTTTGGTCGCCCTGGCTTAGCTCGAGATTCAATTCTATCTTCATATTTATACTGGCGAATTATGTCACCAACTGTACTTTTACTAAGATTCACAATCTGTGCTATTTCCCGGTATGTTTTCTTCTTTTCATAGTGATAGATCACTAACTGTCTCTGTTCGAAGGTACTCTGCTTACCTCTGGGCCCCATACTATGCTCTTGCCTTCTTCTTGATGCACAGACTTCACATACTGCTTCTACAGTGTTGTTTTGTCTACTGACAGACCTCACCTGTTCGTTTGTATAGCATTTCATTGGCACTGTCCGATTCTTTTTGTGTTGTGAACTCATGATGTAAATAAGGTTGAATGGAGAAGCTCTTAGTTTAGCCACATTTTCAACCTCTAAAATAGATATTCGTAGCAAATGATTTTTGTTTAACACAGAGAGTACTTTGGGTTTGACAGACATAATCAATTCTGCTTTATACAGTACTCCATAGTAAAATGCAAAGTCTGTCCAATTATTTATGGGAGTCACTGTAGGTAGCGGCAGCGTTAAGCAAAACATGGGTGTACAAAGTTCGAAATAAAAATGAAGTTAACTCTTTAATATTGTTTTTCTCCTTGTTCAAATTTTTTGTTTACGTAGATTTCATGATTTCAAGTTTTTAATATGAATTATAATGTAAATATTCAAAAAGAGACTAATATTGCTAAAACAAAACATTAAAATGACAAAGGATAAGGAATATTTATATAACTTTTAACCTTACAATTCAAAAGGAGACAACATAAAAACTATAACGTAAAATAAAAAGAGCTCCACATCAAAACTTCTTCTTGTGGTCACATTTTGAACCTAATTACACACATGTCATTTTGTGCTTTTCCACCATCTTAATATTTGAGGCATCATTAATTACAGAAGCAAGTCTTGAGGCAGATGTAAATATGTAATGCCAAACATACACAATTTCTGCAGCAACTTGCAAAATTCTGGGTATGTTTGTGGATCAAGGGCTTGATAAAAACTTACATTATTATCACTTTAAGCCTTTTTTAGATATGAATCACAGCATAAATCATTAACTTCTAGTTGAAGTTCAACTGGAACATTCTCAGGATCTGTGGAATAGGACAAGGAAAAGTGATCCAGTTTAGATTTGAGAGCTTCCAACTCTGAAAATCTTCCAACAAACTCCCCTAAAAGTGCATCCAGTATGTCTCAATACTTAATAATTTCTGTGCTTATGTTAAGGGGCTGCAAATGTGGAAGTGGTATGCACATTGTACGGATTAACACTGTCCCAAGAAGAGCAAGCAGGTGCTGCTGTTGCAGGCAGGTGGGCCTGCTAAGCTACAAAGTGTGTGCTTACGTTCAAATGCACCATTTGACTAGAATAGCCAGTTCCATAATAAACTCCACGAAACTGTTTTGCATTCAATTACATGCATTCCATCAGTTCTCGTCATGAGTATGCTTATGTATGCATTTTTTTTAAGAATGGTTACTTATCTAAATGTCCTGAACTCCCAAGGAGTTCACCTTCAAACTTGATGGTACAAACTGTTGTGATAACTGTGGCGTGCCATGTTTCATTCAGTGTTGTACAAGATGGTTTGTTTTACACATTTCTTGAATGTCAACAATGTCCATTTTATAAAGTTTAATACATACTTCCCATAAAAGGTATCTGGACGCTAATGTTCTGCCACCCTCCTGTTACACATGGTGAGTCATTAGCAGCTAGTACTTTTACTGTCTCGTTTGTTAACATAATACTTTCAAATGAGCCTAACTATAAATTGAACTTTCGACCTCACTCTCAAGGGTTCCTTGCAAGCTCTAGGGATTTGAGCATCATTTCAACCATTTGGTTCATTCACTGTCCAATCTGACCTGGCCAGTTACAGGGTAGGGGGGAGCTAAATACTTGAGCTGCTAAACAGTGCTATACTCCATTGTATGTATATTACCTGAAGGTTGCAACATGAGGAACGCAGGAATGTCCAAGCAGTGGCTGACACATGTATTTCAGGTTGTCAGTTTCTAAGTTGTAGGAGCTGGTTAAGCTGACAAAAGAGTATCCGTTATATTTAAATGTGTTCAAAGAGCTTTTCTTTCCCTCCGTCCCACCCTCCCTCCTATTGTTGATTCACTTCTCATTTGTAGGTGATGAATGGCTCTGAATTATAGTATAGAGATACATGGAGAACTTACTGTGATCAAATGCTTGCATTATTTTCTAAGCAGAAATGATAATAGATGTGGCTTTAATATCCAAGAGATTAATTAATAAAAATAAAATAAGTTCTGTCCAAAATGAACTGAAATCTTGCAGGATTACTTTAGCTATCTTCATAAATTTAGTCAGCTTTATCCCTTTCAAAGTAGTTAATTCCAGTGTTAACACATCAATCTCAGCATCTCATCCATTTCTGGAATAGAATGGGCTTTTGTGATTTTGTTCAGGATAGACTTTATCTTTGGAAGGAAAAAAATCAAATGACAGGCAACCGGTGTACAACAGCTGTGTTTTTGTATAAAAAATGCTGAATAAAAAGCATTGATTGTGCCAGAGAGTTGTGGTGTAGCATCCATCTTGTAATTGCCCATGCATCAGGTCAGTTTCTGTCTTTCACTAACAATACATTACTTATAAATAAGGCTCCAATGATAGGCCTATTTGAGACATACTAGCAGGATTGGGCCTTCAGGTGTAAAAATACTGATATTGCACTATGTAGTGTATAATAAATGTAAAATTGTAGAATCCTTCAACAACTTTATCTTTGCACAGTTCATATCTTACGTTCAAGGACCAAGCCTATTAATGTATTCTAATTACCCACTGTTTACATATGGTGGTGATCTTGGAACTAACATGGGGAACTTGGGCTCCGAGGGACCATAACTGGGGAATGAATCTTCATATAGAACAAAAAGTTGTGGAGTTTCGACTATAGAAAGTGGGAGGATGTCAGTCTGTCATATGATCACAACACAGAGGAGGCCAGGTACAGTTGATGCACGAATGTTGTTGCATAACTTGCACTCGATGCTGTCACCATTTACAATAAAATATTCACTCCCAAATTCTTGTACAAGTTCAGCAATACGTGAATATTTTGATTTTCATGCTGCAGGCATTCTACTGTGTGGAACTAGTGAACATATTCAAGAGACACTATGCATTGTAGGTAGTATGCTTTGTGCTGTCAATGTACCAAGGCAATGATGCCATGCTCTTCCTGTGTGGCAGGTAACTTGTGGCCACCTCATTTTGCAATAGCTGTATAAAGGTAATCATAACAAATCCACCACTCTAATACGCCTTCCACTCTGTTGACATCAACATTCACTTGACAGCATGACAAACTATACACAGTGGTGGTTGGTGTGTTGTAGTCTTGTAATGAGCAAGCCAAACTCCAAACAGTGATATAACTTCAATAAAAATTGGGTAAGTGGATTTCTTTTGTGTTCAGGATGGCAATGAAGCCGCTTGTTTATTGTGTGCTACACAGTTCCACATATGAAACATTATATCAGATGACATTTTCACTCTTCACATGCAAATGAATATGGATATAATAAATTTACAGGTATGTTTAGAAATATTTAGCCATATTGTCAGAGAAACATTCATGATATACACTTTTAATGTACATAAATTAATGTGAAGCAAGTTAAAAACCCATAAATTAAATATAATGTACAGTTTGCTTTTGTTTACTTAGAGAATAATAGTATGACACTTTTGGTTAATCTAAAGCAATAGACACTCCAAAAACATAGTAGCCCATGCTAGTGTAACATACTAAGCTTGAATAAAATACATTAAGCGATTTACCTGCTTTCAACATGAATGGAGTTGCATCTATGTATGTACATCAATAGGACCCTCTCTTCTTTTACGCCATCTGGTCATAGTATTTTAAGTTCATCATTAATGAATATAGCAGTTGTTGAATTATTTGTTACCTCCAAAGGTTTACAATAAATATTTTTTAGATGCAGCCCCAGTGTCCAACTAGCTACTATTGGATTTGCAACAAAACGGCCCACAGCATTTTCTCACCAGCAGAGGTCCATATAGATGATTTTCCTAGCTCAGCCCTGATTTTTTACTAACAAGTCAACATAACAAGAATCCAAGTAATTCTTCCTGAGAGTGAACTCATGAGGAATGTAGCAGATGCACTATCTCTGTAGGAAATGTTTAAATTTGGGTACCTGAAGTTTGTCCAGAAAGTTTAGTTCATGTTAGTTACAGGATTTCAAAATGAAGCCTTTCACTGATGGGAGTAAAAGATATTGGCTGCTAAAGATATTGTACCTCAAATAGTAGATTCAGAAACATAAGCCCATCACGTTGCACTGTCTCTGAGAGAGTAATCGAAATGAATTGTGATGGTGAAGCACAGCTGATCACAAAAATTTAAACATTAGAGTGGTTCTCTTTGGCACTGAATGAAACCACCAATATTGTAGATACTGCCCAATTGACTCTTTCATTAGGGGTATTGAGGGCAACTTCATTGTGTTAAAAGATCTGCTATATTATACACAATGAGGTGTATGTGCTCATTGCAAAATTATAGAAAACAAGTCTGCAAATGACATTAAATCTAAATCTTTGTCATCTCCAATTCATGAGGTTCTTGGAAGATATTGACTCTGAATATTTCAATCTTACCTACTATTGCAAGATACAATGGCTAAGTAGGGCTACCATGCTGAATAGATTTTTCGATTTGCTCCAGGAAATTTGTAACTTCTTAAAGCAGAAGGTTAGTATCGAACATTTTAATGAATTTAGGTTACTATAGTTTATAACATTTACATGCTAATTACTTTCCCTAAAATAATTTGTATTATTTTGATGCATGCATCATTATACTTACAGGGGATCACTATCTCGGAATTATCTGATCCACAGTGGATTAGTGATCTTGCCTTTTTAACAAATCTCGCATAGTATCTCAGTGCACTCAGTACTCTTGCAAGGAACAGATCAAGACATTAATGTCCAAATTACATCTATGGCACCATCAACTTGCACAAAATCTCACCACTTTACCTGTTTAGACTCTTCGGAAACTAAATAGCCTCATTTATATACATATTATTCTTTATAGTGAATTTGAAGAAAGGTCATGGGCATCGCAAAGGTGGGTAAGGGGGCTGCAAAGAAGTTTTATTCAGCATGAATTTTTCTGGTTAACTGCAACAAATACTATAGCTTTTGACAACAGAATAATGAATTGATGTTTGATTGCAAACCTCCAATGTGCGCCCAGTCCCTCGAAAAGGTCTGCTGACACCCCATGTTTAGAAGCCTAATTACAGCAATATTGAAACAATTATGTATACACTGATTAATTTATGGATACACTGATATTAACTGATTGGTTTATGTAGCTCCTAGCTTTATGACTTGGGATGCGCTGGTTTTCTCAGATCCAATCATTAAATTATAGGTACACTGATTAATTTATGTAGATCTTGGCTTTGTCTTGGTATGTGCTGGTTTTTCCAGATCCCTCTGTTTGCTGAGCTCTCTGCATTGTGACGTCCACTGTTGTCTGCTTGAGTTGCTTTTTTTTTCTCAAATAATTGGCTCCTCATGCGATGGGACGGTATTCTTTGCAAACATCTTCCCTGATCAACACCAGCCAGTTTCATAGCATCTAAATGTTTTAATGTATTCACAAATTTGTGTTTCTGCCTTATTCAGCCATTGGAATTTGTGCAGAGAGTCGGTAGCTATTTAAAGCTTTTGAAAATTAGCCAATGCATTTAGCTTAAATTGCTTTCTCTCTGTGTTTCTGTTTTCAATACTCGCCTTGGAAATGCTTCATATTAAAGCTGTCCTTGCGAATGGATGCTGGTATATTTCAGAAACAGACTATATAAGATTTTAAGCTTTGATATGTGCTCTATGGCAACATGAACCATTTTGTAATTTGTAACATTTTGAGAGAAAGCTAGTATTCCTACAAGAGATTTACCTCACTGCACAAAGAATCTTATAGACCAGTATTGGGAGTGGTGGTAAAAAAGCGCTCTAAAGAGGCGAACGCTCACAAAGACGGAGACTGTAAGTTTTCTCGAACTCTAATTTGTTCAATGTTACTCGTGTCAATGGTTTGAACATGATTAAAAGTAGAAAAGGATAAACTATTTCTATTACATCGAGAGCCTGACTGTAGAGGTTATTTTGGAGGTGTGGACTGGGAGTTTGCAGCAAAGGAGGAAAGGGTGAGGATTGCAGTTATGAAAGAGGAGGTAAGGAAGATGAAGGGTGATAACCAGACCTCGGATTTTAGGTGAAACCCTATTTTGTTCCTCATGATATATAGAAAATAAAAGTTGTATTTATACTAATTATGTAAATATATGTTCAAAAATGGTGGTCCATTACAATCTAAAAATACCTAATTTCACATTAAAACCTATTTTTACCTAATTTCACATTTTCAAATTCTTCATGTGGTATTATGGAAAAGCTATGTAAGCCTGTAGATCAGCCAACAACGGTGAACAATGCATAATATGGAGGACATTTAGAACATTGTTTTGAAAATAGGGGAGGATGTAGTGAGCGTTACTTCAGCTAAAGAACTTATGCAAAACCCAACAATTGCCAATGATATTGCATTCATCAAATTACATGTATTTCTGGTCCCCACTATTAATCCTCTAGTATTCAGGCAAACCGGTCTACACGCACCTGGGAATGATGGAAGAGGTGCCCTTGCATCTAGTACCAATATTGAAATATGCTCCGGTGACATCAGTTGATGTGGAATGCTTATTTTCGACTTGTTGGTTACTGTGACTAATTATTGACATATACAATAAAGACATTGTCAAAAGTGTCTGCTAATTTGTAATAAGGAATAAAACACCAATTTTTGTAATTTTAGAACCTATTTTGATTTGTGATAAAACCTGTTTTAGGTACCTAATTTAAGATTTTCAGGAACTGAAAGTCGAGGTGGTGATAACAGTTCACATTTTTTGGATACCTATTAGTAATTATTCATCTAAAGAAACAACTGAAACGAGTAACTCTGATACTGTTTTTACAGAACCTTCCACGAGCTCAGTTTTAATTTCTGGTAGTGGTGCAACCTTGAATGGAAATAAGGCAAATTCAGAAAAGGAAAACCAATGTTGAAGGAAGTGTTTTATGACACCAAAACTAGCCGCCATTTTAGACAAACGTCATTCAAGTCAGGGATATGCTGTGTTCATCCTTGAGTCTGTAGCTGAGGCCTTTGGACATAATGTTGAATTAAATAGCACTTAATCGTAGTTCAATTCAAAGATAATCAAGAGCAATTCAGAAAGAAACAGGCGGAAAAATATGTATTAGTTTAAAGAGAATAATCCAACGTTTGTGACTGTTCATTGGGACGAACGTTGAGTGCCAGCGATTCAAGAAGTGAAAGGCTACCAATCGTAACTAGGCTTAGCAGGTCAGCTACATTACAGAGGATTCAAGTTATGCGCGTTCGTAGTGCATGTAACGGCACAGTGTGGGGAACCGATTCTGCCCGTCTGCTCTATAGGCAGAACGTGCATAACTTCAAGCTTTTGGTAGCTGACCTACTAAGCCTAATCATAACTTATGAAGCTGTGAAAATCAGGAACAGTTAAGAGACGCTTGCATTACCGAATTGTAGTGGGAAAGAACAATCGCTGGCAGTTTGAATGAGTTTTGTTTGAGGGCCCGTCGACAACTAGGTCATTAGTGGCAGTTTGAAATGCCATAAAGGCTTGGAGACTGGACGAGAAAGTTCAAATTGTTTGTTGTGACACTAACACACAGGTTGTTTCAGAGAAACTGTTACTTTGCTGGAATTTTTTTTTCTTTTTTTTCTTTTTGCTCCATTTATAAAGAGAATATGAAACATCTTAAGATGGTAAGATTCTAGTAGAACGCAATAATTCAATGGACAGCAGCCGATGAAAAATAATGGCAGTTCATTTTGCAATGTGTGCAAGATCACCGGAGACAATACCCTGACTGTAAAAAAAAATAGTGTTAAAATTAGTATTGATTTTAGCTACATTCTCAAATTTTGTATATTCTATTTTATTGAAACAAATCGACAACTTCCCACATTTGTGGGTTGCTAAATTTGACAAAGTAAACAAAAAGACAAATAACATTAAGTTATTAGAACAGTGGTCATAATATGGTGATAGAATTAATAATAATGTGGTTTTATGGAATTAAAATTTTTTTAATAGATTCTAAAACAAAAAATACCTATGTTGCAGTTTTAAGGTCCAAATAATTGTGATCTAAGGATATTTACAGAACCGCGTATAGTGGTAAGGATTTTCCTTATTCTGGTGGTTGGAATTTTAAATTATTTCCAGAAGTTCACGAAAAGGGTTGGAATTGTGCCTCGGGCACCTACCATGAGACCAATAATTTCTGTCATCCAGCTGGTATTTATTTTTATAAAAGGGTATGGCAGGTGTGTGGATAGTTTGTTTTTCCAGATGGACTTCCATAGGTTGACTTAGATGGTACTCAAACCTTATGGTTGGATCAATAATTAATCCCCTTTTGCTGTCTTCTCGGTACGCTATAATGTCGATGCCTGTTGTGGATAAACCGTGGACCTCTTCGTATATCAATTGTTCATACCAATAGAAAAAGAAAACAGTCATTCAGTACTTAAGTTTATTTAGATATTTAAGTCCGTTGCGGCACGGGTTACTATTAATTACGAGGGTCGTCCGTAAAATAAGGTTCCCAAAGTCCTGCACTCGCGAGGAACATTTATGTGAGATCCGGCAATACTTGCGTGTAGCGTGGTTCTCCCTCTTCCAATCTCTTGCCCTGCGAGCTGTCTGCCACATTCCGTCTTGGCTCGACAGCCGTTAGAAACGCAGCTTCCACTCGCTTCTCCCACCAGGTGTGAATTACGCTCTGTGATTCATTTCCAACTGTGTGAAGTGTATGGAGAACAGCGTATGAGCGTACAACACATACGAAAATGGTGCATTATTACTTTGTTGTTTAACGACGCTGTCAATTGCTAGGATCACATCAGCGTCGCCGGTGTGCCAGAATTTCGTCCCGAAGGAGTTCTTTTACATGCCAGTAAATCTACTGACATGGCGCTGTCGTTTTAAGCATACTTAAAAACCATCGGTCTGGGTCGGAATTGAGCCCTCGACCTTGGGATCAGTAAGCCAGCGTCTAACCAACTGAGTCACCCAGACCTATTACTACTGCAAATGGTGCAGAAAATTCAAAGATGGGCGTACAGCCATGATGACCAGCGTTCTGGACGACCACCGGTTTCAAACGACACCATTGTGAAAGTGAAAGAAGCAATGCTCAGAGATCGAAGGGACCCTCCCCCCCCCCAAAAAAAAAAGAAAAGAAAAGCCCCCTAGCCTGCGGTTGCGCAGGCTAGGGGGCTCCCCATTCTTAATTGACTCGGTTTCTAAAATTTTGACCGAGTCCTATATACAATTTTTATTTTTATTTAACAATTTTACAATATTAAAAAAAATTACAATATTAATTAGGGATTAAGTTTTCATGCAATTACATTTATAGGATTTACAAATCAAGAAGGAGAATGTTAACAACACATTAAAATTAGAATAGTCAGTTCTTGAAATACTCAGACAAGAGACAACTCGTATAAAAATACAATGGAATAAGAATAAGAACAGGTTAAAAAAAAAAGAAAACACTAGTTATAATGTCATGCAATTAAAATAATAAAATAGCTAACACGCAACAACATGCAAAGATAGTACTAAAATTAGTAAAAGTATACTGAAAACCCTTTAAAACAGCTATTGGTAAAAAAAAACTAGTATATAATTAATACTTCTAAAATTCTTAATATATTTACGTAATTAAAATAGTAATTATTGCACATTAAATTATTAAATAAAATTAAAAACGCAAAACAATAATACACATTAAAGTACATATGGTTAATAAGATACCACTATGGGTTAAAATTGCAAACATGTATACCTACGATAAAATTCATGAAATTTAAATTTAGAATACGCCTCGGTAATAGTGTTTAAAGCACCCCAAAATCTCTTCTTACGGAGTATTTCATATACACATTTGCCTTGTTGGCGTTTTTGGTATTCTCTTCTAATATCTAATGTATGTGGGCATTCAAAAACTGCGTGCTCGGTGGTGCCAATATTATTACACATACACATATTTGTTTCTTTTTGACCAAATCTATTCAAATAGTCGGAATAAGGACCATGGCCAGAGAGATAGTGCACAAGGCCTTGAAATGGCTTAAAATACTTCATTTTTATCCTTTCAATGACGTTAGGAAAGAAGGAAAAGGTTCTTCTACCGGTTAAACTAGCTTCCCATTCGTCTTGCCATATATATCTAACATTTTCTCGTTCAGTTCTGTCTCATCTTCAACTCTAAAGCCCGCTAGTTGTGACGCTCTTGCGCAGTTATCTCTCCGGAGCCAGTAACGGGCAGCTGTTTTTCTTATTTCTAAATCTATAGGTAAAATAGCTAAAATGACATATAGAGCGTCCGTTGGTGTGGTGGAAAATGCACCTACCATTCTAATTAAAATTTTCCTTTGCATACACTCCCCCCCCCCCCCAAACAAGTAGCTCCATACGCCACAATTCCGGTTAAAATCGCGTTATTATATAATTTCAGAGCTTGATGAGGTATTCTTCCGCAGTTAGATATTATACGTATCACCTTATTCATTATTTTGAATGTTTTAGCGGTAATTTGATCAATATGTACTTTGAAATTTAATATTCCACTGAAATGAACCCCCAAGACCTTTATACTGTTATCTCTCGAAATCGTGTTGTTATTTATTTTTAAGATAGGCGATCTCTGTAATGAACCTTTAAGTAACAAAAATTTGGTTTTCGCGATTGAAATCTTTAATTTAATTTGAGAAATGATTACAAATGTTTCATTTAATATATTATTAGCTTTAATTTCTAATTCTCTTCTGGAATCGGCCTCTTATTATTAAGAGTACATCATCGGCATATGCCACCACACCATATACGTCGTCTAAAACACTAAGATACTTAAGACATTCGTTAAAACCTATATTCCAGAGCGTAGGACCACATACTGAGCCTTGGGGATAGCCTTTACTTAATATTTTGCTAAAATAATTGTTACCTATGTTAAAATTTACAAATCTCTGTTTACAGTAGTTTACAATGATTTTATACAATTTATCAGGACATTCTATATCTATCAGTGTTTTGAACAGGGAAGGCCACCATAAATTATCAATCACTCCGTCTATATCTATCGATATTCCTAAGATGTACTTTTTGTTCGAGGACTCAATAAGTGCAGCGGCGTGGTTAAGAGCATCATCCGAAGAATTACCAGGTCTGAATCCATATTGATGTTCGTATATGTGGTCTCCTTTTACGTCTGTCAACCTATTACAAAAAAGTTTTTCCTGTACTTTGGCTAGGGTATTTAATAGACAAATCGGTCTGTATAGGTTGTGCGTTTGTTCTTGACGAATGACCTTGAGCAGAAATCCAGTCAGCTTGCCTACCCTTAATAAACAGGTCAGCAAATGTTTATGCTACGATAACAGACACCTCTGTTTTCCTCTGTCACGTGTGTGTATATGTACAGTCGACTGCAAATGTTTTGTGCGGTACGGATGCAGCATGCAAGTGTTTTGTAACAGTGATTAATATTACCATTCCATTATCTTGGATAATAATTTGCTCAATCCTTTCTTCCACAATGGCATCTTTATCCCAGTATTCTTGTTCAATTTCTTCGACATGACGGCATGCGTTTTCCCATTGATTTGAGTGTTGTACTACTTCAGCTCAGAAGCATGTGCGTAAAGGCACATCATCTCACTGCAGACTGTACCTTCGCTCCTTGCCAGCGTTCCTGCAAAAGGTGAGTAATGACTCGCATCCAACCTTTCATATAAAATTTTCATTCGTCAAGAAGTAACGCGCGACCTGTAAGACTTGATTAATTTAGGGTCTCTGTCTAGTGCTTTTTTCAAGATAACTAGCTTAGACTGTTTCCATGTGTTCGGAATTATACATTGTCTGAAGCACTCATTAAATAGGCTAACTAAAAATTCTATAATTTTCCCATTTAATGCCTGAAAAATTTCTATGGTAATGCTATCTGGTCCTGGTGCTTTTTTACGTTTCATGCCTGAGATTATTTTAGTTACCTCTGCCTCAGTTGTTGGCGCTATGTCTGTCATCCTAAGGTTTGGATTAAGAATATTGTTGCGTATGCCCTTGTGGTGTTGTTCCTCTGTTGTTTGGTCATCTGTGGGTAGCAATCTCTCTATGAGGTAGCTATACGTCTCTGTCGGCCCTACGGTATGTGTACCATCATCCTTTAAGATTGTCGACATAGTGAGAGGGGTAAATTTCTCATTAACTATCTTATATGGAGTTCCCCAGGCATCTCTTTCGAGGCAGTCGGCAGCAAGCTTACGCCAGCTGTTTATTCTATGCTTTTCTAACGTATCTTCGTATTTCCTTTTATTTCTCCTACATATAATTAGTCTGATTGCCCTTTCATCTGGGTTCAAGGCACGTTGGTACAGGCTTCTAGTGTTTCTGCATACCCTTCTTAGCCGCTGTAGAACTTCAGACCAGGGCGTATTACCAGGTCTGTTTGTTACTTTAGTTAGAGGAATACATTTTGTCATTGCCGATTTGATTTTGGTCTTTAACTCTATGGCAGCTTGATTTACATCTTGTCCTTCTATTACTAAAGGTGGTGGGCTGAATATAGTTCTTAATTTATCCCAATTGGCTTTTCTATAATTAAACCTTGTTTCTTTTGAATTGGGTGTGCTAGTACTAATTATGAATGTAATTAAATTATGGTCACTTTCTGTTTGGTTCTGTGTAACAGTCCAGTCAGAAATTAACCCAAATGCCCTGATATTACATAGTGTTATGTCTATATTTGCTTTTACTCCTACACGACCTATATACGTTGGTGGGTTACCTGGTCTATTAAGAACTTCTAGATTTAGTTCCATCATGAATTCTTCTACCTTGTCTCCCCTGTCGTCTATCCTACCACTATACCAAAGATGAGACTTAGCATTAATGTCTGATGCTACAACTATCGGTTTGTCCCCATATGATCTAAATATTTGTTTGAGTATAGATATACCTTCTTCTATTTCCCTACTGGGTTGGCAATATAAATTGACAAGTATAAGGTTAAATCTACCTGTATGAATTTCGATACAGTTACAATATTCATTACAGAATTTTTCATTCTTTATTACTTTAACATGTGTATTCAACACTATTATACTCGCCATTGGGTTATTACTGTGTATAATTATATTGCTATTAATAGGCATGTGTGGAATAATACCGTCCCTGGAATATGGTTCTTGCAGACACAAAATATCCAGTGACATATCTTCCACTAATTTTCTAACCTCTCTCATCACCAGTTTAGATCTAGCACAGTTTAATTGACCCACTTTAAATTTAATAAAATTAGCCATTATAACAATAAAAACAATCTAAAAAACCATCTATATCCTATAATAAAACTTATAAAATCACTACTATGTAAAATCCAAACAGTACTAGATAAAAACAGACAATTCTTTAAAACGTAATTGGAGGTTAAAAAATCGGGAACACAGGAGTTTAAAATAAAAACATAAATTTTGTCATATATAGAAGACATAAAAACATCAAAAACATAAAATATAAAAGTACAGTTAATGTCTAAAAACGAACAAAAATTACTTATTACATAAAAATATATAAAACCCCAAAGTTCAATTCTAAAACTATTCGAAAATAAAACCGTACACGCATATAAAAACAAACACACATGTTAGTTAAATAAAAATATAAAATACGACCAATTGATAAAAGAAACAGGTTACATCTAAAACAGAGAAATAAAACTGTGTTGCAAGACATGTCACGGAAGGTTGAAAACTTAAATAGCAAGACACAAAAAATAGAAAAAGAGTGAATAAAACCATACACCTTAAAAACTTTTTCCTTTTACTGTCCACGTTACTGGCCATAATCTGTCCTTTGTATTTGTCTCTGTAATAACGTTTTGTATACTTCGCATTCTGTGGAATTTGGTTTCTTACATTTATCATTCTTATTCCTAGAGGTACATGCGATGCACACCCCTGGCAAACGCCTCTTTTCACAATGTTTTTTAAGGTGATCTTGTTCACCGCAATGCCCACATACTTTCTTAGTTGATGTACACTTTTTCATTATATGGCCTAAATCTTGACATTTATTGCATCGAGGTACTACAAGAAAATCTTTGACTGTTATGCATACAAAATCTATAAAGAGCCTACCCTTATTTAAAATCAGCGTTGTCAGTTTATTATCCACCTCAAAGTCGTGGTGTACCACGTCTTCCCTACGGGGGCCAGTTAAAAATCCATGCTTGATTAATTTGTCATATTCCTCACGTTGTATTTCTTCGGTTAAATTTTGATCGTAAATTAGTTCCTTAAGCTTGTCGTTCTCAATCAATTTCGGGACGTCATATAGGAGGAGCCTAGGTAACAATTTTTTAGGTTTTTCTATTTTCATTTCTTTTGACAACACCGGGTGATTTAATGTTTTATTGACACCATTTTCTGATTCAACTTCAAGTATAACCTCTTTCTTTTCTTTCAGTGGTTTAATGGATTTTATCTTTTGCGGGATTAATTATTTCTCCTATTTGTTTGCAAATTTCTGCAGAAGTGTTTCCCTCCTTAGAAACTTTTTAATCTTAGCGTCTTTACCTATGTTGCCTTTCAAGCTCGTAGGTAGAGTGGCCATCGCGGCGTATGTCTGTTTACCCATCCCCTTCAATTTTTCATTTTCATCCCTTAGTCTGCCATTTTCCTTTTCTAATTCGACTATACGCCCCATTGAAAACTTAAGATTATTCGCCAGCTCCATCAGCTTTCTTTAGATAATCACAATTTTATCCCTAGTTATTCGTTCTCCGGTAGTTAGCATGTTCTCTACCTCTAAGAGGTCTACCCTCATATTTATGGCTGGCTGGAATATGTTATCTCGTCTGGTGTGAGCACTTGTGCCAGCACCAGAGGCACCTTCTTGTTCATTTACCAAACTTTCACTCCTCCCTCGTAGAGGGGTGCCTTTAACTGGAGATCTCTGCATTTTAATTATTCCCTCTGTCGTAATTGCACCTCTCAGCCGGAACTTCCGTTGCCCGGGGTTGGGGGACGAGGACCCGGGTGCACGTTGGCTGCGCAAAGAAAAGGAAACTCATCACTTGGCAGTAAGGGCCGCGTACTCACGCAAGTCGACATTTACTGGGGGAAGGCAGTCAACGTCCAACCCCAGATCGAAGGGACAGAAAGGGGTTATTGTTGTGCGAATTTCTACCTACCGGTAGAACAATCAATGCGGACCGCTACTGTGAGACGTTGAAGAACCTTCGCCGTGCAATTCAAAACAAAAGGTGAGGCATGCTCACAAAGGGAGTGCATTTCCATCAGGACAACGCTTGTGCACACATTGCCCATGTGACAACAAATTTGGATGGCATACTGTCACACACCCTCCCTACAACCAAGACCTAGCCCCTAGTGACTACCATCTCTTCCCTGACTTGAAGAAACAGCTGGGTGGGACGCATTTCAGAACCGGAGAGCATCTGAAAGAAACTGTTTTAAGCTATCTTCGCTGCGCGGCGGGAAAGTACTATAATGCAGGCATACAAAAGTTGGTACACCGCATAAAAAAAATGCATTGATCAGAACGGTGATTATGTCGAAAAATAGGAAAAAGTCTAAGCCTTCCAAAAATATATTATTCAATATCAATAAATATGTTTTTCACTGTGAAAAAAAAAAAAAACAATTGGGAACCTTATTTTACAGACAACCCTCGTAATTTTAATGAAATTTGACACATTATCAAAACATGCCGAATGGAAAAAAGATAGGAGGGCGTGCGCTCAAAACACTTCACATTTTTACGTAAACCACCCTAAAATGTAAGTAAATCCTTTCTTTTGTAACGGATTAATTGGTGGGGGCACGAACGGCAGTTCGAAGAGCCAAAAGAGAGGGTGGCCGTCAAAAGAGGGAACCGCTTGAAATGACGTCAGAGACAAAAGCCGGTTGCCTGTGGGTTTCTACTGCGTGGTGAGGGTAGTTAGAAGTCTACCGTGAGATGTGACCAGGTGTGGGTCAGCCATCAGCAAGGGGAAGTAGAACCCGGGCACCATTGCAAGTGGTTGGCACGGCGATCAGCCGTGGTGAATGCAGGACAGGCGCATAAGCCTAATCCTGCTAGTTACATGTAATTCAACTTGGTGCATGTGGTGCCTTTGGGAAAGGAGCGGTATGGACTTCGGAGGTGATTGTGCCAGTTAAGGCTGGTAAGAAACGTCGCTTATGTGGAAAGGAGGATTCCATGAGTGGCTGTGAAACCGGAGGACGCAGTTGTACACTGTCGACCAGGGCGTGGCTGTTCCAGGCTGAAAGTTCTCCGGACATCCTATATCTTCGGGTGCCGACATCGGGATGAGTATCAGTTTAGTTAATAATACTTTGCAGGAGTGGGAAAACTCCAGAGGGACAGTTAATAAAGGGGGATTGCTCTGTATGAGGCCCTTAATCAGTAAACCGGAGAGCAACTCGGTATAGGTGGAGATTGTTACAGACTGTAAGCAAGATTTCCAGTTAGATAGTATTCTCTTTGTAATTTTCTTGATTTCAAATATAGGAAAGTTGCTTGTTTTCATCTTAAAATTTCCTTGTTAATATTTAACGGAGTTCTTTATCAAATTTGTTGTTTCATTTTAATATTTATAGGTTACTATGTAACGGAGTCCATTTTTAAAATTATTGTTGTCTTTAATAATTGCTTGTTAATGATTAACACTTTACATTATAATAAATGTTATGTATTGCTGTAGCTTGTTGTGTTACTTGGTAGTATCCTGTCACGATCCTGCGGAATACGTTATTAAGGAAAGGGAAAAGGGAAAGGTAGTAGCTGTAAGTAAAACGCCAAAAGGAGGCGTAACACTTTCTTCCTTCCTTATCCCTTTGCTTATTTCTCTATTTCTTTCATCCTTTCTTTCTCTCGTTTTACCTTTTGTTCCTTCGTTTTATTTTTTGTTCCTTCTTTCGTTTTATCTGTAGTTCCTTTCATTCTTCTGTTCCTGGTTTCCTTTTTGTTTCGCTGTTTCTCTCTCTCTCTCTTTCTTTCTCGTTCTTTCGCTGGTTCTTTCTTTCTCGTTCTTTCGCTGGTTCTATCTTTCGTGGTATCTTTTTTTCGCTGTTTTTTTCACTTTTTCTTTCATTAATGTTTCTTTAATTCGTTGTTTCTTTAATTACTTGTTTCTTTCATTCGTTCTTTTTTCCATTCGTTTTTTTTTTCATTCGTTATTTCCTTCGTTCGCTGTTTATTTCTTTCGTTATTTGTTTCTTAATTTGTTTATCTCGTTCGTTCTTTCTTTCGCTTGCTGTTGCTTTCTTTTGCTTGTTTCGTTCGTCGTTTCTTTCTCTCATCGTTTCTTTCTGTCGTTCTTCCTTTCCGTCTATCTCCTTTGCTCTCTCTTTGGTTCTTGTTTCGTTCTCCCTCTTTCCTTCTTTCTTTCGTTTTTGCTACATTATTTATTTCATTCATTCTTCCGTTGCTCCGTTCGTCTTTTCCTTCGTTCTTTCCTTTTCCTTTCCTTCGTGTGCTCTTTCGTTCCTTCGCTCTTTCGCTCCTTCGTTTTCTCTTTCGCTCCTTCGTTTTCGCTTTCGTTCCTTCGCTTTCGCTTTCGTTCCTTCATGTTATTTTCCTATTTCTCCCTTTCTTTGTTTGTTTGTTTGTTTGTTTCTTTCTTTCTTTCGTCGTTTCTTTCTGTTCGTGCTTTCCTTCCTTCGTGCTTTCTTTCTTTCGTTCGTGCCTTCTTTATATCGTTGGTCGTTTCTTTCGTTCGTCGTTTCTTTCGTTCGTGGTTTCTTTCTTTCCTTCGTGTTTTTTTTTTTTTCGTTATTTCTTTCTTTCGTTCGTTGTATTTTTCTTTGCTTACTTCTTTCGTTCACTGGTTCTTTCTTTAGTTCTTTCTTTATGTCTTTCTTTCGTTCGTTTCTTTCGCTCACTGTTTCCTTCGTTCACTCGTTCTGTCTTCAGTTCTTTGTTTCTTTCTTTCTTTGTTTCGTTCATGGCTTCTTTCATTTCATGCTTTCTTTGTGTCGTTCATTGTATTTCTTTTGTCCTTTCTTTATTTCTTCCCTTCTGTCACTCTCTCTCTCTCTCTCTCTCTCTGTTTATGTCGTTGTTGTGATCGTCGTTACCTTTCTCTTTAGTTCGTTGTTTTTTCCTTCGTTCGTGGTTTCTTTCTTTCGTTTGTGGTTTCTTTCTTTCATTCGTGGTTTCTTTCTTTCCTTCGTGGTTTGTTTCTGTCGTTTGCTGTTTCCTTCTCTCTTTCGTTGTTTCCTTCTTTCGCTCCTTGTTTCTTTTTCTCTCGTTCGTTGTTTCTTTCTCTCTCGTTCGTTGTTTATTTCTCTCTCGTTCGTTGTTTCTTTCTTTCGTTAGTTGTTCGTTTCTTTCGTTGTTTGTTTCGTTAGTTGCTTCTTATTTTCGTTCGTTCATTGTTTGTTTTTTTCGTTCGTTGGTTCGTTGTTTCTTTCGATCGTTCGCTCGTTGTTTCTTTCGTTCACTCGTTCTTTCTTTAGTTCTTTCTTTGTCTCTTTCTCACTTTTTCTTTCTTTCGTTCGTTATATATTTATTTGGTTACTTCTTTCGTTCATGGTTTCTTTCTTTTGTTCACCGATTCTTTCTTCATGTCTTTCTTTCGTTCGTTTCTTTCGATCGTTGTTTCTTTCGTTCACTCGTTCTGTCTTTCCTTCTGTCTTTCTTTCTTTCTTTCTTTCTTTCTTTCTTTCTTTCTTTCTTTCTTTCTTTCTTTCTTTCTTTCTTTCTTTCTTTCTTTCTTTCTTTCTTTCTTTCTTTCTTTCTTTGTTCCTTTGTTTCATTCGTTGTTTCTTTCGTTTATGGTTTCTTTCATTTCGTGCTTTCTTTGTGTCGTTCATTGTTTTTCTTTCGGTATTTCTTTCGCCCTTTTTTTTAATCTTTCCTTCTGTCTATCTTTCTCTCTTTCTTTTTATTTTCTCTACTGGTAAGTAGGGGAAGTATTATATTCCACCCAAAAATTCGATGTCGAGATTTCACCGGAAATATATGTTTTGAGACCCCCCCTGAATAAAAAAATAGTATTTTTAGAAAAACGTCCGCGCGCGCGTGCGTGTGTGTGTGGGGGGGGGGGGGACAACTTAACTCAAAAAGGAAAAGTAGGTTAAGAACCAAAGATAGTATTTAAGTTTAGTGTCTTTCAAGGATGCCACACGAAGATGTTGAAGAAAATAGCCCTACCCTAAATTACCTTTACATGGAAAATTTTTCGAAAATTTTAATTTTCTTAAAAATGGCTCTAACGATTTTGATTATACCGCTCGCAAAAGTTAAAGGCATGTGAACGCTGGCCAATGCTCAAGCAGAGCGCTGTTGCCAAGCGTAGTGCGTGTACCGGCAGATGGTCTGTACATAAGGTTGTGTGAGATGCATGCACCACATTCGGCAGCACTGGTAGGAGGGGCAAGCGTAGGATTCGCTGGAGTCCGCAGTACGCCCCGTCTCCACATGCCTTTAAGTTTTGCGAAGATTATAAAATGTCATATGTTCGAGATATTTTTATGACAAATGAAATGTATATCTTGAAATTTCTGGCTATGGCCCCTGTAGTCGTATTTACTCTGGACGAGTTCTGCATAACGGGTAAACCGTTAGAGATAGACCAAATCATACTATACAAAAAAATGCTAAAATACATAATTTATGTCCAAATAAATTTTCTTGTAGAGTGAACCATGTCGGAGATATTCCTTGTTATGTGTGTGTGAGTTTCGGAAAACTAATTTTGGTGAAATGGAACATCGTTGTTCATTTTTGTATATGTTAAGCGTGCAAAGAGAACGATCTCAAAGCTTTAAAAGATCTGACTATCGCTCAAAGCCTACTGTATTCCTGTATTCCCCTTCTACCTACAAGGAACTAAGCAATAAGATAATTTGTACAAATGTTTATCTCAACTAACACGAAGAAGATATAGGAATAAGAATTTGTAAGAATAGTTAGTACAAGAGTAGAGAAAGTCATGTGAGTGCAACACAGATTTTTGTTATGTCGTTGCGTTCGTCGTTTCTCGTTAGTTCGTTGTTTCATTCTATCGTTCGTTTCATTTTTGGTTCGTTGTTTCTTTCTTATGTTTATTGCTTCTTTCGACCGGCCCTAAAGTCCTAGTTCTCGACAAGCCCTTAAACACCACCACACACTCACTCGGCGGCGCCGTGGCCGAGCGGTTAGCGCGCTCGCCTACCACCTAGGCGGCCCGGGTTCGATCCCAGGGACCCGCATGTGGTATTCGTGGTGGACGAAGCGGCGTCATGGCGGGTTTTCTCCGGGTCCTCCGGTTTCCCCCGCCATCTCATTCCGACGGTGCTCCGTCTTCACTCCATGTGTCAGCAGTGTCACCGCCTGCGGTGCCGTAGTAGTAACAGCGGGCGTTAAACACTACAACAACACACTCACTCATTCACTCTTTCGCCCGATACTGCTTTCTTTCGTTCGTTCTTTATTTCTTTCTATCTTCCATTTCTTTCTATCTTCCATTTCTTTCTTTCTTTCTTTCTTTCTTTCTTTCTTTCTTTCTTTCTTTCTTTCTTTCTTTCTTTCTTTCTTTCTTTCTTTCTTTCTTTCTTTCTTTCTTTCTTTCTTTCTTTCTTTCTTTCTTTCTTTCTTTCCTTCTTTCCTTCCTTCCTTCCTCCCTCCCACCCTCCCTTCCTTCCTTCTTTCTTTCCTTCCTTCCTTCCTTCCTTCCTTCCTTCCACCATAGCGGACACCAACACCACACCATCACCATGAGCCGCTTCTAGACATCCATTCTATCATCTTATTATCTATGCGATTCCCTACTCCTTTACTTGTGTATTCTATAATATCATAAGGTTTTCTGATCCTCCTCTTTGCAGATATAACCTCGGGCATTTCCATGTTACTTGTAGAGGAATTCCAGCGATTTTAGGGTTTATAAGGTATTCAGACACGATGGCACGCATATTTAAGAACTTTTCGGGCAATTTTGAGAATTATGTAGGTTATTTGTTAGAACTTCCAGAGGTTTCATGCTATTTCGATGCTGTCTTAGGTCGTTTTACACATATTTTAGCTGATTTTAAGCTGTTCCGAATACTTCTACGATTGATTTACACAACTTTCAGGTGATTTTGAGAGTTATTTAGTCGTCTTATACATTTTTCGAAACTTTACACGGCATTTTGCTGCTATTTTAGGCTCTCTGATAGATATTTTAGTTACTTTTGGGGTATTGTGGTTGCTTTTACGATTGGTATAAACATCTTTCAGGCAATTTTCAGGATTATTTAGACGCTTTATTACACATTTTCCAGACTTTCAGGATGTTTAGAGCAGTCCAACCTATCCATACATTTATTATTTTTATTACATTTCACTACTAGCCTAACCTAGAAGCGATCATGATTAACTAGACTTATACAACACCCAGGTTACCCTAAGCTATTATAAGTTGGGCATTTCTCTCATCATCAATCATCATAATTAACTGCTCTATCTTATAGTTTAAACCAAGCTAACCCAACCTAACCAACCATCACCGACGCCATCACCACCATAACGGATACCATCACCAACATCACCATAACAGCGCTACCATCATAATAGGCACCACCATAATAACCTACACAACCACCATCACCAGCGCCAACATAACCTGCACCACCACAACCATCAACACCATCACCAGCGCCGCCTTAACCTACAACACCACCATCGCCAACGTGATCATATGCAACACCTTAACCAACACCACCATCCCCACCACAGCCGCCGACACCACCGCCACCACAGCCACCACCACCATAGCAGACACCATCATAAGCTACACCATCACCAGGGTCATCATAACCTCCATCACCACAACCATCAACACCACCACCAGTGCATCCATAACCTACAATACCATCACCACCATAACTAACACCACCACCTCCACCTCCATCGCCACCTATCCTGCAACACCATAATCATTGCCGCCGCCGCCGCCGCCACCACCACCACCATCACCATCACCATCACCATCACTACCACCATCACCACCACCAACGCCACGCCAACTTTTGAATCTGTATACATCAATGCTTTTATTACTGGAATAATTCCTGTCCGTGGGTCCCTCGCTCGATCCCCATGCAAATCAATACTCTTGTTGTTGGAATAATTCCTAAACTATTAGTGATAAAAACTTCGCGAATACACTTTATTAAATTGGTATTGTTATGAGCTTTGCCCTGTGTTATGTTCGGGATCCTGGATCCTTGGGTTAGAATCCTGATTTGGTAAATTTAATTATCTCGAGAATCGCTTGCGCTAGAAGACTGAAATAAACTTTATATGATAATAAGGACAATTATTTTCTAACATGATAGAGTTGACGTATCGTAGGTTCGATCCTTATCTTGCGGAGAATTGTTGAAATTTGATCTATTTCGTGATTTGTTACGTTTGCAATTGTAAAGTAAGGTAGGATAACCTGACATATAAAAATGACATATGAGAAAAGTTTATCCTCAGGACTCACAGTTCGGTTACCGGGACGGGTCAATTATTCGAAGTCGATTTATTCGCGATTTAATAAAGTTAGCGTGATGAAATAAAAAATTAAACATTTCAATTAAATAACCGAGTGATGAATTATTGATAAAAGGGTAATTTTTAGCCTGTGAGTCTCGTTCGAATCTCTAAGGTTCCATTTAAGTATATTGTAACTATGGGTCTCAGAGGCTTGTAATAAAGATTAAATATGCATTATTATTAAAAAAATGATTAAGAAATGTTCTTATTGGGAGAAACTTTGCTTGTCTTGATTCTAGAAGCTTAAATCTTGCATAACACGTAAAAGGCCGCTTTAGATATAATTAACAGAGAATGCTGTTATTTTCTCTGATATTTAAGCTGATAACGTTCAGTTGCGTTTATATTGTCTGCTAACATTAATGAGATGAGAAGAAGAAGAAGAAGAAGAAGAAGAAGAAGAAGAAGAAGAAGAAGAAGAAGAAGAAGAAGAAGACGAAGAGATTTGATTTAATATTTCAGCTAATAACTTTCAATTCTCGTATTTCCTGCTAGCACGAAAGAGAATGACAACAGGACTAAGGTGAAGATATGGGATGAGAAGAAGATCAAGAAGAATAAGAAGTATTGTGATTTATAAGTACCTGTAAAATATGAAGAAAATATGCACCATACTCTAAAAAGCGCTGCTGAATGTTTGCTCTCATGTGTGCGTCCAATGTCTTCAGTAGTGATGCGCCTTATTCCTAATGCTTGAGTGTGACGTCATCTATCCCTGTTAGTTGACTGTGTAGGCTGTAGGAGTTTAATGATGACATAAGGAATAAACGCGTTTCTAAGGGTGCTTTCTTCCAACCATTCCTTCTCCCTTTCAGTTCCCTTATTATTTTTTTCATTGTTCTCTTTTCTTTCTTTTTATTGCTATTTGCCTCATATTAATATACGTTGAAGTTGGCGTGTTAAGACGCCTTCAGATATGTTTATTTCGCGGTGATAATATATAATTAAAATCAATGTCTTTGTCGTTGAAATGATGGTACTTAGAAACATAATCATCCTTTCATGTTTTAATTTGACGCTTTATTCGTCTTCAGTGAGTAAAAACGCAGAAAAAATTATAAAAATAGTGCAAAAGAGCGAAAAATTGATGAAATATAGCGAAAATTTGGTTTAAGTGTTTAATTAGAAGGGATTAAGAGCCTCCGATAGCTAGACCATTAAAAGACTTACATAAATAGAGAAAAACCACGATTGATATATATTTCATGCTCTTACAATTTCAAAAAACATGCTGGAAAATAAGTGCCTGCCTTACAATCCTTAAGAATTCTGAGATTAACTTTATTTAACCCCATATGAAGTTTGAAAATCATGTATCCTTAAAATTGTGCGCACTCACCTCTAAACTGTGATAGAGTTAGGGTGATGGTTATAACATTGTCTGCTGTTAGACTCAAAGCTATAATAACCAGTCGAAGAATGGCGTAAGACCTTAACAGGCTATAGAAATTCTGAGGAACATCTCTAAAGAGACATGATGCTGCATTATACTGTCTCTGGAGGAGGCATGCGTGTGCCATTAGACCTGTCGGAACGTGTTTGTAAGGTAATAGACCTTCCGTCTATGCTTTAGTTTGACGTCATAGGGCTAAATTAACCCATACATCTAATGCTAAAATTGAAGAAATATAGCCTAAAATTGTTTTTTTTAAGCGTTTAACTAATATGGATGCTTGTTTAAGCGTTTAATTAGTATGGTTTAAGGCACCGCCGATAGCTAGATCATTAGAGCCCTCACATAAATAGAAAAAGACCGGCGAAAACTCATAAAATGTCTAAAGATACCTAATGTTGAGTTAGTAGCCTTCTCTATGGTATGTATGTGCATTAATGCCCCTGTTGGAACGTGTTTGAAAGGAATATGCGTTCCGTCTATGCTTTAGTGTGACATCATAGGGCTAAATTAACCCATACATCTAATGCTAAAATTGATTAAATATAAGCTAAAATTGGTTTTTAAGCGTTTAAATAACATTTAGGTGCTTCCATTACTGTCATTCGATATCAATAAAAGCAGTGTTACTTAAATATACATAACCATCGTTTCGCGCCTTAATTTTTTTGTCGGATTCGTCCCAAAGTATGTAAAAACGGTGGAAAATCATAAAATAATGAAAACTTGGCGGCTAATATATAATTCACTGTCATAAAAGTAGAAAATATATCGAATGTGCGTTTTAGTACTCATTGAAACCCCTATAAGGTGCTACAAGCGTGATCTTGAATTACCGTGAGTCATTCTATATCGATAAAAGTAATGTTTTTAAATATACATACCCGTCGTTTCGCGTCTTAATTCGATGCTGGATTCGTCTCAAAGTACGTATAAGACGAGAAAAAAATCATAAAAGTAGGAAGAGGTGGTGAAATATAGCGGAAACTTGGTTTGTTTAAGCGTTTAATTAGTATGGTTTAAGGGACCGTCGATAGCTAGGTCATTAGAACCCTCACATAAATAAGAAAAAGCCGGCGAAAACTCAAAATATCTCTAAAACCATACTGTTTAGTTCCGTAGCTTTCTCTGTGGTGTGTATGACAAAATTTTGTTAGAGAGGGTAAAATAACTATAATAAATGCTTCAACATCAATGGGTAGGAGATCTTCTAGTGGAAGTTTAAAGCTCTATAAAGGAGGGGCGGCAGGAAAAACAAAGCCGAATAATAGAAAGAATGTTGGACATAGTTGATACAATAGTAGCATAGTATGGTGATGGTGTGGTGGTGATGGTGGTAGCGACGGCAATGATTATAGTGCTGTAGGTTAGGTGGCGTTGATGATGCTGGTGTTGCAGGTTATGGCGGCGTTGCAGGTGATGGTGGCGCTGGTGATCGTGGTGTTGTTTATGGTGCTGCATGATTGGTCACGGTGATGGTGGTGTAGGCTATGGTGGCGTTGGTGATGGTGTTGATGGTTGTGGTGGTGCAGGTTATGGCGGCGCTGGTGATGGTGTTGTTGCAGGTTATGGTGGCGTTGTAGGTGATGGTGGCGCTGGTGTCTGCTATGGTGGTGGTGGTGGTGGTTCGCGTTGGCGGTGGTGTTGGTTATAGTGCTGCATGATATGGTGACGTTGGTGATGGCGTTGGTGATGGTGTTGATGGTTGTAGTGGTGCAGGTTATGGCGGCGCTGGTGATGGCGTTGTAGGTGATGGTGGCGCTGGTGATTGTGGTGTAGGTTATGATGGCGTCTGCTATGGTGGTGGTGGTGGTGGCGGCGGCGTTGGTGGTGGCGCTGGTGATGGTGGTGTTGGTTATGGTGCTCATGATATGGAACGTTGGTGATGGTGTTAATGGTTGTCGTGGTGCAGGTTATGCTGGCGCTGGTGATGGTGGTGGTATAGAAAATGGTGGTGGTGGTGGTGGCGGCGGCGGAAGTGATGGTGATGGTAGCGTTGTAGTTTATGGTGGCGCTGGTGATGGTGTTGATGGTTGTGGTGGTGTAGGTTATGTTTTTTTTGCTGGTGATGGTGGCGCTCGTGTAGGTTATGATGGTGTATGCTATGGTGGTGGCGGTGGTGGCGATGGTGATGGTGGTGTTGGTTATGGTGCTGCATGATATGGTGACGTTGGTGATGGTGGTGTAGGTTATGGTGGCATTGGTGTTGGTGTTGATGGTTGTCGTGGTGCAGGTTATGGTAGGCGCTGGTGATGATTGTTGTTGTTGTAGTGTTTAACCGCCCGCTTTTACTACTACGGCACCGCAGGCGGTGACACTGATGATACATGAAGATGGAGCACCGGTGGAATGAATTGGCGGGGGAAACCGGAGTACCCGGAGAAAACCCGCCCTGACGCCGCTTCGTCTACCACGAATACCACATTCGGGTCCCTGGGATCGAACCAGGGCCGCCTAGTGGTAGGCGAGCGCGCTAACCGCTCGGCCACGGCGCCGCCGGTGATGGTGGTGATGTAGGAAATGGTGGTAATGGCGGCGTTAGTGATGGTGATGGTGGCGTTGTAGGTTATGGAGCCGCTGGTGATGGTGTTGATGGTTGTGGTGGTGGTGTAGGTTATGTTTTTTTGCTGGTGATGGTGTGGTGCAGGTTATGGTGGTGTCTGCTACGGTGGTGGTATCTGTTATGGTGGTGATGATGGCGGTGATGGTTGGTTAGACTATGACAGGATAGAACAGTTGATGCTGCTAATAAGTGATGATAGTGGCAGAAATCAGTATGTCTATATCAAGAACTTTTAGAAGCATGCCCGCAATCAGAAAACTAAATGTCATGGACGAATATATGCATGTAGGCGCTGCTTAAATAATTTTGACAGGCATCATGGGCGAAGCGTAATGGAAAAAGCTGAAAAAACATAAGGAACTGCGTGGGGAAACAAAGTTCTTAGGACCTATAATAACTATCAAGCAGAAATATAACATTCAATTAAAAAAATGAAGGAAGCTGATAGCTTGCCTGATCTGGACCTATGTTAAATGCACTCTCTAAACCTCCGAGGATTGGTGGTGGTGGCGGCGGTGGCGGCGGCGGCGGCGGCGGTGGTGGTGGTGGTGCTGCTGCTGCTGCCGATGGTTGGTTTGGTGGTAGCGATGACCGTTGTGGTGGTGCTGTTGATAGCTGCGCTGCTGATGGTGGTTAAGTTGATGGTGTTAGTGATGGTTGTGACGATGATTGGATTGGTGGTAGCGATGGTGTCTGTGGTGGTGTTTTAGTGAGTGCGTATGTAGTGTTTGTAATGGTGGTGGCGGATGTATTGGAGGTGTTGATGGCGTTGGTTGGTGTAGTGATAATGATGATGGCGGATGTGGTCATGGTTGCGATGGCTAGCGAAGCGCTGTTATGGTATTAACGGTGGTTGTAGTGTGGTGGGCGTGGTAATGCCTGCGTTGGCGGTGTTGGCGGTGGAGGTGGTGGTGGCAATGGTTATGGTGTTGCAGGATAGGTGGCATTGGTGATGGCGGTGGTGTTGTAGGTTATGGCTGCACTGGTGATGGTGATGGTGTTGTAGGTTATGGCTGCGCTGGTCATGGTATTGATGGTTGTGGTGATGCAGGCTATGGTGGTGTTGTGGGTTATGATGATACTAGTGATGATGTTGATGGTCGTGGTTGTGCAGGTTATGTTGGCGCTGGTGATGGTGGTTGTGTAGGTTATTATGGTGGTGCCTGTCATGATGGTAGCGCTGTTATGGTGATGGTATTCCTTATGGTGATGATGGCGTCGGTGGTTTTTTTTAGTTAACATCCTCCAACAATGTGTCATATTGGACGAATGAATGAAATGAAATGGGTGAAATGATGCTCAAATGAGCCCGAGGTCCATGGAGCTTAAGTTACCCGACATTCGTCTTCTCAGGGTAGGGAAAACCTCGGAAAAAAACCTTACCCGGATAACTTACCCTAAGCGAGATTCGAACTCGCGACCTCTTGAATGTGAGGCAGATACGCTAACCATCACGCTATCGAGGCGGGCGGCGTCGGTGGTGGTTGGTTAGTTTAGGTTAGGTTGGGTTAGCTTGGTTAAACTATAAGATAGAGCAGTTGATTATGATGATTGATGATGATGAGAGAAATGCCCAACTTATAATAGCTTAGGGTAACCTGGGCGATGTATAAGTCTAGTTAACCATGATCGCTCCTAGGTTAGGTTAGTAGTGAAATGTAATAAAAATAATAAATGCAAGGAATGCGATAAATGTATGGATAGGTTGGACTGCTCTAAACATCCTGAAAGTCTGGAAAATGTGTAATAAAGTGTCTAAATAATCCTCAAAATTGCCTGAAAGATGTTTATACCAATCGTAAAAGCAACCAGAATACCTCAAAAGTAACTAAAATATCTATCAGAGAGCCTAAAATAGCACCAAAATACCGTGAAAAGTTTCGAAAATTTTATAAAATGGCTAAATAACTGCCAAAATTGCCTGAAAGTTGTGTAAATCTGTCGTAAAAGCAAGCAGAATATCTCAAAAGTAACTAAAATATCTATCAGACAGCCCAAAATAGCAGCAAAATGTCATGTAAAGTTTCGAAAAATGTATATGACGGCTAAATAAGTCTTAAAATTGCCTGAAAGTTGTGTAAATCAATCGTAGAAGTATTCGGAACAGCTTAAAAGCAGCTAGAATATCTGCAAACGACCTAAGACAGCATCAAAATAGCATGAAACCTCTGGAAAATCTAACAAATAACTTACATAATTCTCAAAATTGCCCGAAAAGCTCTTAAAAATGCGTGCCATTGTGTCTGAATACCTTCTAAACCCTAAAATCGCTGGAAATCCTCTACAAGTAACATGGAAATGCCCGAGGTTATATCTGCAAAGAGGAGGATTAGGACACCTTATGATATTATAGAATACACAAGTAGAGGAGTAGGAATAGCATAGATAATAAGAGGATAGAATGAATGTCTAGAAACGGCTCATGGTGATGGTGCGGTGTTGGTGTCCGGTATGGTGGCGCTGGTGATGATGGTGGTTGCGGTGGTGATACCCGTTATGGTGATGATGGTGGTGCTGGTGATGATCTTGGTGGTGGTGGTGGCGGTGCCCGTTGTGGTGCGCTGGCAATAATGGTGGTGCTGGTGATGATGGCGGTGCGGGTGGTGGCGGTGTAGGTGGTGGTGTCCGCTATGGTGGCGCTGGTGGTGGTGGTGATGGTAGTGGTGGTGCCCGTTATAGTGGTGCTGGTGATGATGGTGGTGGTAGTAGTGGTTATGTTGGTGGTGCGGGTGCTGGTGGTATAGGTGGTGGCGGGGGCGGCGGTTGGCGTGGGCGGCGGTGGCGGTTTCCGTGGCGGTGGCGGGCTAGGATAGGTTAGGTTAGGATAGTCTTAGAGCGAATGTAAGAAACCTTTGAGGTGTTATCATTAGAACCTACTGAATTATGCATAAGAATCGTCAATTGAGATTAACATGCATAACATACTGGAGCAGTGTACAAAGACGCAAACGATAACTAGTTGAACAAGGCTAAAACGTCTTCTGATGTTATTGTAAAAAGACTGGAAGGGAGGAAAAGAAGCATGTATAATGTTAAATAGCAATGAAGAAATGTCTCTAAAGAGGTTTGTGGTTAAGTTAGGTTATTCTTAGAAAGACTGTAAGCAATTCTCTGGACGTTAACATCATACATTTACAAAAGGATGAAATTTGATCATGAAAGCATAACAAATCGCTAAAAAGGGTCCATATGTCCTTTAAAAGCATTAAAACATACTAAAGACGTGAAAACATAGAAAATCCGAAGGAAGCTTAAAAAATTCCTGAAAAACCTCTAGAATACCGCAAAGATGACTAAAATACTTACCAGCTCCTAAAATAGCTCTAACATACCGTGAAATGTTTACAAATCCTTAGGGTTTGCATGTCAGGGGGTGTAATACCTTCAAAGTATCTAAATTTGTTGAAGAAACGTCTGCAAAAGAAAGTGAAATATCTAAGCTTGAAGCGGCATGGTGCAGAGGTCAGAATAGGTTATAGAAGAATAGAATGCTCGAGTAAAATGGGATGAGATAGGTTAGGTTAAGTCAGGTTAAAATATTTTAATAAATAGGAATGTTTGTGGTCGCTTGGGTTAAGTAATGTTAGATTAGGTTAAAGAAGTACAAGTATGGGGTTTAGGTTATGTTAAATTATGAAAGACCAGAGTAAAAAGAGTGGGAGCTAGGTTAGGTTAGCTTAGGTTAGACGAGTAGAACTATGGATTTTAGCTTAGGTTAAGTTATGTTAGACGGGTAGAAGTATGGGGCTTGGGTTAGGTTAAATTATGATAGATAGGGTAAAAAAGAGTAGGGGTTAGGTTGAGCAAAAAGAGTGAAGAATAAATCATTAAAAGAGGTGTTTGGTTAGGTTAGGTTAGCAAGGAGATGTGGGCTAAGTATCATTAGGCTAGGATAATATATTTAATCAAGATAGAAAGCCGTTGCGTTAGGTAGTATACATAGATATAATGAAAAACGTACTCAAGTATCATGAACGTGTATAAAGACATACATGCGCTGCTATATATCTTAAAAATTATCCCTAGAGTCAGCCTCAAACACCTACATCCTGCGTCCCTCTACCCTCCTACCTAATAATCCTTAGTTACGTATAGCAGCCATCTTGCCCATAAAACGTGCGCCAGGAGCTGTCCTAATCTCCGTACGTACTACTATGTTAGAAGAGAGACTTTCTTCTCTAGCGAATATTTCTATTAAGTCAAAACTTCTAGTGCAATTAATAAAAAAGCAGCCATTCTATAACGACATCGATAAGTTTGCAGCCTAAAGGGCCGAAGGATCGATTCGGTGTACAAGGAATAGGCCATTACAATTATTAAAATAATCTTTATAAATATAGGTATACTTTTCCTTCCCACTAACTCTGCACCTAATTTCCGAGCCACGAGCTTCCACTGAATGGTCAGAAACTCTGAGTGTTGCTGATGAGGACGAAGGCCTGGAAAGAGAACTTGTTGTGAAAATGCTTAAGCATTTTCTTGAAGTTCTGGGCACATTAATAACTCAAACTAAATTCGATTTGAATCACAGAGACAGTTGAAATTTCTCGCATTACTGGATTCTAAACACTCTGCGAGTTACAATAAAAGCTTTCCAACAAACGTATTATGTGAAGCGAGAGAACCATGTTTGCTATTTCGATGCACTGTCTTCGAAAACCGAACTGAAAGTATTATATCCACTTCAAAAGTTTTCTGACAAGTCCGTTCAAACCGTTGCAAATTATATGAAATCAAATGGACTTGGTGTTGTGCACAGTGAAGTTTATAAACTATGTTAACTGATGTTTACATTTCCTTCCACTACTGCAAGTGCAGAAAGGAGTTATTCAGCCTTGAAACGAATACAATCATATTTACGAGAGTAGGATAGTTGAGGGGAAGCTGTCACACTTTTATGGGCAAGATGGCCGCCATGCATGATCTAAAGGTTAGCAGGTAAGGTGGTAGGGGAAGCAGGAGTTTGTAAGCTGTTTGAAGCAGTCTTTAGTTATAACTTTTAAGGTCTATAACAATATATGTATGTGTTTACGCGCGTTCATGGTACTTGAGTATGCTGTTCACTGCATGGATGTATGAACGCAAGAGCTTTCTAATTTGATTGAATATATTACCCCAACATAATGACACCTCACCCTACATTGCCTCGCTAGCCTAACCTAACTTAACCTAAGCTAAGCTCCATACTTCTAGTCGTCTAACCTAAGCTCCATACTTCTACTCGTCTAACCTAACTTAACCTAAGCTAAGCTCCACAGTTCTACTCGTCTAACTTAAGCTAACCTAACCTAGCTCCCACTCTTTTTACTTTGGCCCTTCATCATTTAACATAACTTAAACCCCATACTTCTACTCGTGTAACCTATCCTAACGTTACTTAACCTAAGTGAAAATAAACCATCCTATTTATTAAGATATTTTAACCTAACTTAACCTATTTCATTCCTAGTTTACTTCAGCGTTCTATTCTTCTATAACCTATTCTAACCTTCACAACGTACCGTTTCAGGCTTAGACATTTCGCATTCGTTTGCAGATGTTTTTCAGCAGCTTTAGATACTTCGAAGCTATTAGACCCCTGACGTGCGAACCCTAAGCATTTTCTAAACATTTCACGGTATTAGATGCAATATTAACCGGGCTTGTGGGCCGTGGTCTATTGGGTTCCTTCTTCTTCCCAAACGTTTCGTCTGCGACTACGGCAGACATCTTCAGTGGCGGCGAGGTCGAAGTTTCCTAGTGGAGATCTCAGCACCGACTGCGTTGGTCACTTTTTTTTTTTTTTTTTTTTTTTTTTGTGGTGGGGGAAAAAGGCTACTTACGCCCTAACCACATGCATGCATGCGAGTGTAAGACTCCTACCCTGGCTTCGAACCCGGCAGCCTACTCACTAAAAAACCCCACCGGAAGTCTTGAGGTCAAGGCCTCTGTGCTGCAGTACCGCATAAAGCACCTGCGCATTCTGTGGTGAGAGATGGAAGCTGCCCTGCCAGTGGCAGTAACAGCGAGTATTACTGATGTGTCGGAGGGCAAACATGACATAAGCCCTGAGTGCCCCCTGGTAGTAAATAATGGTGATGTGTATGATAGTTGATGGTGTTCTTTTTGTGTTTCAGCCATTTGGCATCGTTAGGTGTAGATGGATGTGAGGGATGAGTGAATGAGCATGTTTTGTTTTAAAACTCCACCCGAAGGTTTCGTTTCTTGTCCTTAGCGTAATTAATTTTTTTTATTATTATTATTAATTTATATTGCGTCCTATAATCTATGCTAGTAGTATTTTAAGAAATGCTTATATAACTAGGTGCAGTTATGGTGATATTTATAAGATTTACAACTTGTAGAGATAACTTCTACTGTGTCATTTAATCTTAGTTACTAGGGTCTGATTAAGCCGGAGGCTTCGTCATTAATCGTGTACCTGATCTTGCCTGGTCGTATAAGTGCACACACGGCGGGCTGTCTGCCTGAAGTGCAGGAGCGAGCCTGTGCCACTACCGGGCAGGCCCTCGTCTCCCGGGGTCCGCCTTGGCTGGGTAGCACAAGGACTTGTGAGGGCTTGAGTGTAAGTGTATGTTTTTATAGTGTTGTGTGTTTGTTGTGTGCTTCCCTTCATCCCCTAACCAGTAATTTCATTGTACTAAATTATTCAGGTATTCCTGTATGTTGAGTTCAGGTTCGCCTATGCTTATAGTGCGATCGAACAATGGTAGAGGGGCGGAGGTGTTTGTCGCGAGTCATACCATACTCCCTGAGCATTCGTATTTGCTCGTTGTGGTTCTTATTCTTTTTGGCGTATAGGTTGCATGCCAGGTGTTTATTAAACTGCTCGATTGTGAGCATTTTTAGCTCTTCATGTAACTGGTACGTCGGAGCCTCTGGCGGTAGTTTAGCAATAATTCGCAGTATTCTATTTTGCATCGTTTGGAGGCGTTTTATGTGCATTTTTGCCGCATATCCCCATACCGGGGCGGCGTAAGTTAAGATGGGTCGGATCAGCGTCTTATAGAGCGTAAGTCCCATGCGTAGCTTAAGGCTGCTGTTAAGATTTATCAGCGGGTACAGTCTGTTGAGTTGGCCATTGGCCTTTGCTCTGACTGAGTTAATATGCTCTCTCCATGTGAGATATTCGTCCATCTTAACCCCTAGGTACGTGACGGATGTCTCCCACCCGATGGGTTCCTGATTTAGGGTGAGGGGTGGGAGGGCTCGCCTCCTTTGCCTGTGCAATTTTCGCCTGGTAAAAATGATTGCTTGGCTTTTTCTTGCATTTAGTTTTAACCGCCATTTCGTGAACAAGGGCTCCAATGTGTTTAGAGCATTCTGGAGCCGCAGGTGTATGATGCGTGGCTGAGTAGATTGCGTGGCCAGTGCCGTGTCGTCCGCGTATATGTATTTATCTACTCGTACTAGTGGTGGTAGATCATTGATATATATATTAAATAGTGTAGGCCCGAGTAAACTTCCTTGTGGGACTCCCGCGTTTATGGGGTGCAATGAGGATTCGGTATTCTCAATTGAGATTCTGAAACTCCTTCCACTGAGGTAATCTTTTATTAGGGCGACCATTGAATCTTGTACCCCTATGTGAATGAGTTTGTGAAGTAATCCTGCATGCCACACTTTATCGAAAGCGCGTTCTATGTCCAATAGGACCACGCCTGTCGATCGTTTAGTGTTAAATCCCCTGGTGATACTTTCGGTAAGCCTAAGTATCTGTAGGGTTGTAGAGTGATTGGCCCTGAAGCCGTACTGGTCGTCAGTTATCACGTTGTTTTTGATTAGAAATGAGTTAAGGCGTTTAAGTATTATTTTCTCTAGCAGTTTACTTAGTGTGCTTAAGAGGCTAATTGGCCTGTTATTAGTAGGAATGGACCTATCTTTATGTTGCTTAGGAAACATAAGGATTCGTGCTTCCTTCCAGCGCTTTGGGAATTTTCCGTGTTCCAGCGCGTAGTTGAATATATCCGCCAGCACTTTTAAGGCTTTGGGCGGTAGATGTTTCAGGACTATATTGGGAATGTTGTCTGGTCCTGGAGCCTTGCGAGTAGGCAAGTGTGCTATTAGCCATTTAATTTCGCTTGCACTGGTCTTTCGAATTTTGTTGTGCGTTGGAATATTCCCTATTTCAGCAATTTGGTCTTCCGTTGCTGTTGCGAACTGTCTGTCGCATGGTTCAGCATTCGGTTGGAATACCTGCTCTAGTGTGGTCGCGAGAGCTTCTGCTTTTTCTGCCGGTGTTTCGGCTATTTGCCCGTCAATATGTAGGGGCGGAATGTTTGTGCGAGTACGTGTCAGGCACTTCGCTATTCGCCACACTGTTCTGTTATGAGGATCAACGTCCTCCAGTGTGGCGTTCCATTGCTCCCTTATATGTTCGGCCATTAGTATATCGGCCGCGACTTTGAGGTTGTCATATTCGTTGCGATGTATTTGGTTTCGCGTTCGCTGCCATTTGCGCCTGGCCCTGTTTCGATCCTGCATTGCCTGTCTTACAGCCCGAGGGAACTGCGTGGTTGCCCTATTCGTTGGCCTAGTTAAGGGAACATGTTTTTCGGTCGCATGGTGAATGGTTCTGGTAATTATTTCTACGGCTTGCTCTTGAGTATCTTGTGAGCTAATGACAGGGTTGTTTTGTTCGAGTTGCGTTTCAACTAACGCTTCGAACTCGGGCCAGTTGGCGTGTTTGTAGTTGCGCCTAGGCTGTTCTGGTTAGAACATTACGGGCGCCGCGACCTCCATTATTACCGGTAAATGGTCTGACGTGAGGTCGTTTAGTACCGTAGTTTCGGTGTCATATGGCATTCCCTTTAGTAGGGCGATATCGAGGATGTCGGGCATTTGATTGGCCGCTCGCGGGATAAAGGTTGGCTCTTCTGGGCCCGTTAGGAGGATGTTTTCCGGGTTGATAAAATTTAGTAGTTGGGTACCCTGCGGATTCGCTGTTCGACAGTTCCAAAGGTAATGCTTGGCATTGAAGTCGCCAGCCGCAATTTCCTTGGTGTCCATTCGCATTATTTTGGTCACCACCAGAGGTGCGGTATTTATGTCGGCGGCCGGAGGGGGGGGGGGGGTACGTTGTGATTGGTCCGGGTGGCCAGAGGGCTGGACTTGTACCAGCGGAGTACTACAAGGAGCTGGCGTCTGATTGGCTGGAGAGGGGTTCTGGATTTTTGTTTTTGTTAACGCCGTTTGCCATATTCTGTAGAGTTTAAGTCCTTCCTCTTTGCAATTGATATTACCTTTGTGCTTGTGTATTTCAATGGCTTCACGGAATAAGCGAGAATAGTAGTGGGATGTAGATGCCAGAATATCTGTGTTATCATATTGGATGATGTGTTCCCCTTCTTCGAGTATGGCATTTTTCGCAATTGCTGATTTTTCTGTTTGACCCATGCGACAATTTCTTCTGTGTTCTTCAATACGGGTTTTTATACTGCGTTGTGTGGTTCCGATGTACACCTTTCCACACGAACAAGGTATTCTATATACTCCTGCGGTGGATAGAGGATCCCTGGGGTGTTTGGCGGAACGGAGTATGTTACAAATCTGTTTAGTGGGCTTGTAGACGGTGTCAATGTTGTGGCGTTTAAGTAGTTTGCCTATGCGGTCTGTGACTGATCTGATGTACGGTGTAAAAAGGCCTTGCCCTTCCTATTGTTTGTGGCTGTTTCTGTGATGTTGGGACCTTTACTAGGGCGTAATGCTCTCTTAGTTTCTCGTTTTGCGTAGCCATTAGAGTGGAGCGCTGACTCTAAGTGTTGAAATTCCTGGTGTAGAACTTGTGGTTCGCAAATGCGTATAGCTCGGTCTGCCAGAGTTTTAATCATAGCACGCTTTTGTTTCCAGGCATTCCGGCGGAGAACTTCGAGACAGCAACATCAGCAGAGAGAGAGAGAGAGAGAGAGAGAACTTCTAGTATTGTCGCAGCAAAGAAGCTGCCGCCGTTGGATTGCGGTTCGAGCGTTGCCGTGGAGAAATCCAAAGCTCAGCTAAAGCGCTTGCGCTATGGCACAAAACAACAGTTTAGACGAGTAGGGGAGTAAGGCTATAGCGAGCAATCTCTCAGATTAGCTTAAGCGCCACTTTGAGGTCCGGCCCTCTTCTCCCCGTGCTTCTTAGCGCTCACTAGCTGCTCTTTCTTTCTACTCTTCTCTTTTCCTCTGTTTCTATTTAGTTTTAAGATCCCATTAGGCCCTTACAAAATACTTTATCTCTTTCACACTCTTTGCGATTCTATTTACTTTACGCGATGGCAGGAAACTCCAAGGCGTCCACTTCCAACTCCACGGAGACGACCAGGGCGCTGAGAAGCAAACTGGTCAAATCCGGTCCCAACAAAAAACCTACAACCCCCACTCCTAAAACACCACCTAGGAACTCTCCGCAACCCGAGGAACCTACTCCCACCCGTCCGGCCTCTCCCAAGCCCAGTACCTCGAGCGATCCTACGGAGATAGTTCCAAGCACTCACACGGAGAATGCCAGCTCCACCAAAATCCCCGAGAACCCACTCACAGTAAAGAGGGCAGACCTGGCACCACTGTACATCCACAAGAGCCAGGCAAGTATTTTACGCTCCCTTTCCCAAGACTTTAATAAGTCACATACAGTCACTGACTATTTCTTTTCTACGGCCCGGAACTCCGGTGACATTACACTTAATGTGTCCTGCTTGAGGGACTACCAAATTTGGGAAGGTTACCTCAAGTCAAAAGGCGTACCCCACTACCTAGTCCCCCACCCCCAAGAGAGATCCGTAAGGTATGTTATTAAGGGGTTGTACGCCGAAGTCACCAGTGAGGAACTAGTAGAAGACCTGGCACAGATTGGAATACCGGCGCTCAGAGTCGTACGGATGCGTAAACGCAACTGGCGTCGCACCCCGCTGCCTATGTACCTTATAGAGGTGGCAGCTTCCCCTGATATAGAAGCTAAGATAATGGCCCTCAAATTTCTGGCACACTTTAAGGTTAGGGTGGAAGCATACAAAAGCACTCCTGAACCGAAGCAGTGTTCCAGATGCCAGCAATTATGGCACACACTGCGGGACTGTAGGGCCCCACACTTCGTCTGCGCCAAATGTTCAGGCCCCCACCCCTCAGGTACGTGCGCCGTTCCCACCTTGGAACGGCACTGTATACTCTGCGGCCAAATAGGCCACGGAGCAACATGGCGCGGTTGCTCCGTCTACCAGGCAGAGTGCACGAAGGCCTCTAAACCCCCCCGCGCGCAGCCTCTAAGACCCGCCCCTAGGACACATAGCATCCCTGAGGCTGCCGCTAGTGCATCAACGCACCGCACAGGGTGGCTCACGGTAGGAAGAAAAGGCAAAGTCCGGCCGGCCCTTATAGCAGAGCCCCCTGTGGCTGTGGCTCCCCGGCTAGTCACCGGGGAGAGCCCAGCTAGGTATGAGCGACCCCCTCCCCCCTCCCAAAACCCACACACACACACACTAGTACACACACACCCACACAGGTAGCAGGAGGGCCTCACCCTCCCGCACCTAAGTCGCTCACCCCCACAAGACAGGCCCCCAGACCACCTAGAATTCACCAAGTGAATAAACAGGCCGCGTTCAAACTAATGCACGCAATGAGGCTTCCCCAGAACTCTGTTCCTCTGGAGGTCATAGAGGAACAGCTTAGGATGTTCAGGAGTCACACACGTGATGGTAAGGAACTAGACTCAGTAGTTTTTGTTCACTTTCTCACCGAACTTATCCAAGCCCTAAATGCACATGGCTGAAACGGACAAAATTAACTTAGTTTTCTGGAACTGCCGAGGAGTGCGCAGAAAGAAGAAAGATCTAGCGGACTTTCTGCAAACGCACTCAATCCAAATTGCCCTTTTAAATGAAATCCAATTAGGTGAACCCGATAGATTTACCCTGCTAGGTTACACAATTTACAGGACTGACCGTAACCGCCGGGGAGGAGGGACAGCAGTAGTCATACAGTCCACTATTAGGCACCATCAAGTTTACGTCCCGGGGCTTAACCGTTTAGAAGCTACCGCGGTAAAAATGAACACGTCCTATGCTACACTGACCGTAGCAGCTGTCTATAATCCCCCGGGGGATGTGGACACGGAGGACGTGGACAAAGTAATGCGCTTAGACACTAAAGTTATAGCGGCTGGGGACTTTAACTGCAAGCACCAAATTTGGCACAGCATAAACCCGAACCCGCAAGGCTCAAAATTACTAAATTACATAAATAACACTCACTTTCTCGTGATGGGGCCGGAAGAACCAACACATATCCCTCACGTAAACAACCATTCTCCAGATATACTAGATATCGCAATTACCAAAAATATCAATTTCAACATTGAATGTAGCGTCCTACACGAACTAACGTCGGACCATCTCCCAGTGCTGATGGAAATCCAATTACCTCTTAGGTTCAAGCCAGAAGCACCCACCTTAAATTATAACCAGGTAAACTGGGACGACTTTAGAAATTCTGTCGAAAACTATTTACCTGACATGGAAATACATTCACCACAAACACACGACGAAGCAATTAACAAATTAGAACTCGCAATAAAACTCGCGACAACAAACTGTGTTCCACTAAGATTCAGGCCAAATATCAACACTCGATATCCAACGGATATTAAACTCTTGCACCAAAACCGCAATCGGTTACGTCGCAAGTGGCAAAGGACTAGAAATCCAATCCACCGGCAAGAGTATCTGGACGCGTTGAGCGCAGTGACGACCCAGACTAGGGAATTCGTGGGGAACGAGTGGAACCAAACTTTGGAAAACCTCAGTCCCCAATCCAATGCGGTCTGGAGAATTGCAAAATGTTTGACACGAACAAAAACGATAATTCCTTCACTAGTAAATAGAAATACTAACAGCATCGCTGAACTCCCTCAGGCCAAAGCAGAGGTCTTTGCGTCAACACTTGAGGAAGTATTCAACCCAAATCCACCGCTGGGACAAGCAAATGAAGAAGAAATCTTAAACATCGAACACGAAGTAAACGAAACCGACTACTCGACCACGCACAACAAAATGCGTAAAACAAACGCTGGCGAGATAAGTTGGATAATCAGACACTTGCACAATAGAAAGGCCCCGGGGCCGGACAAAATACCAAATGTGGTACTTTAAAATCTCCCGCAAGCAGCTCTTCGGCTGCTTGCAAAAATTTTCAACTACACTCTGGACAAAGGTAGATTCCCACCTAAATGGAAAGAGGCAAAGATTGTCATGCTTCCTAAGCCAAAGAAAAATCTCTCGTTACCGGCCAACTACAGGCCAATTAGCCTATTAAACTCAATAGGGAAGGTACTTGAGAAAATAATCCTCAAAAGAATTAACGCCCACATCGTCAAAAACAATTTACTAATTGCGGAACAGTTCGGTTTTAGATCGCAACATTCCACAACACTTCAACTACTTCGACTAACAGAGCAAATTGCCAAGGCTATAACACCAATAAATCAACTGGCGCCATCTTTCTGGATATTGAGCGCGCTTTTGATAAAGTTTGGCATGCGGGCCTACTCCATAAGCTAAAAACTTACAATTTCTCCGATTCAATGATCGCGCTAATCAAAGACTATTTAAGCACAAGACACTTCCGGGTGGTAGTGGAGGACTGCTCCTCCACTCTAAGGCCCATTAGGGCAGGAGTCCCACAAGGAAGTTTAATTGGGCCGACGCTTTTTAATCTATATATTAACGATATGCCAGAATTCACGCGTACTGATAAATACATATATGCGGACGATACAGCCTTAGTAACGCAATCCACGCAACCTCGGATCATCCACCTGCGCTTGCAGAACGCTCTAAATAAGCTGGAGCCGTGGTTTGCAAAGTGGAGAATCAAAGTAAACACCACTAAGTGCCAATCAATCATATTCACTAAACGAATACAGCACAGGCTCCCCAGGCATTCACAACCGCCTCTGGTATACAGAGGCGAGCAAATTGAATGGAAAGACCAAGTCACCTACTTAGGTGTTACTATGGACCAAGGTCTGACCTAGAAAAAGCACATAGATACCATTAGGGCAAAGGCAAATGGCCAATTAAATAAACTCTACCCTATGATAAATAAAAACAGCCAATTACAACTAAATATGGACCTTACGCTTTACAAATCTCTGATAAGTCCCATCTTAACATACGCGGCCCCCGTATGCCGCCAAAACACATATTAATAAGCTGCAAACTCCACAAAACAGAATAGTTAGAGTAATAGCAAAGCTCCCACAAGTAGCACCGGCTTATCTTATACACAACGAGCTTAAGCTACACTCCATTGAACAATGCATAAAAGCGCAAAGTGCAAACTTATACGACAAGAAAGACAAAAATCACAACCACCTCATTCGAGAACTAGGTGTGTATAACCTCGAACGTGATACGCACAAAAGACCTCTCTCGCTGTTCGATAGAACACTTGGCCTGAAGGAACCGGAAATAAATATCCAAGAATACTTAGACGCGTTAGTTAGATAAAACACTCAGAATTACACAGCCATGGCATGTCCATTCCTTTCCTTCTGCCAGTGGCACTTGAAAGTCCTTGCTCATTGTAGTCAAGGCGGATCTCACTGGGAGGGTGCGGTCTAAGTGCAGCTGTGCTCTGGGCAGGCGGCTTAGGCGAAACCCGACACTGACCACCAGCAATCACCACGGACTTACTCTAATGGCTTCTCCAGCCTCTACTTGTAAATAGTAAATTAATTCAATGACCCTGCTCCTTATTACAGGAAAGCACAAGCAACAAAAACAAATTATCTTAGACAAGTAACCACTGACTCTGTTCCTAATTTCAGGAATGCATTAATACATCAAATGCATGAAGTGACGTCAGACCTCACGTGGTCTGCGTAAACCAACAAATCCTTTGACAGATAAATAACCACTGACTTTGTTCCAAATTTCAGGAATGCATTAATACATCAAATGCTTGAAGTGACGTCAGACCTCACGTGGTCTGCGTAAACCAACAAATCCTTTGACAGATAAATAACCACTGACTTTGTTCCTAATTTCAGGAATGCATAATTGCTTCAACTGCATGATTCAAATAAAATTTTCTACCAAATACCTAGTACATTAATAACCACTGACTCTGTTCCTCCTAGCAGGAATGAATAACACAACTACTATATAAAGAGACGTCAGACCTCACGGGGCCTGATTAAACCAAAATTCTCACCCTAAATGCTCTTTGTTTCAGAACCACTACAAGAGGTCTCCATCCGGAGACATCACTAACCCAATACTACCTCACTCAATTCCCAAGGGCGTGTCCAGGGCCACGGCAATGTTCACGTCCTGGCGATCTCTCCCTGGCTTAGGCCCTTGTGGCCGGCCAACAAACCCACACCCACAATCCACAGGTGCATTAGCGGTACTGTCGGATTTCCACTCCTGAATTCACCGGTGGAGGTTTTTTAGTGGAGTAGTACCTTTGGGTGAGGCCCACAGCCCCCCCTCTGTGCCTCCCAGCGCATGGGGCTCCGTAAATGGATTTTTCCTCCACTTGAAAAAAAAATGGTGACCAGCGTAGTCGGTGCTGAGATCTCCACTAGGAAACTTCGACCTCGCCGCCACTGAAGATGTCTGCCGTAGTCGCAGACGAAACGTTTCGGAAGAAGAAGGAACCCAATAGACCACGGCCCACAAGCCCGGTTAATATTGCATCTAGTATTGACACCGGCCGTGAAAGCCTTAGAACTTTGATTTCACGGCATGTTTATGCTATTTAGGAGTTTGATAGGTATTTTAGCCACTTTTGCGGCATCCTGGGGATTTTTACGAATTTTTGAAGGTTTGTCCTGATTTTTCGGTGTTCTCACGTCTTTAGCAAGTTTGATACTTTTAATGAGTATGTAGCCCCCTTTTAGCGATTTGTTATGCTTTCACAAACGAATTTCATCCTTTTGTAAATGTATGATTTTCTCGTCTAGAGCATTGCTTATGGTCTTTCTAAGGGTAACCTAACTTAACCACAAGCCTCTTTAGAGATATTTCTTCATCATCATTTGACATTATTCATGTATTTTTTCCTCCCTCCCACTATTTCTTAAAATAACATTAGAGGACGTTGTAACTTTGTTCAACAAGCTATTGCCTCCATCTTTGTACACTGCTCCAGTATGTTAACCTCATTTAACATTCTTTTGCGTTTTTCTGTATGTTCTAATGGTAACACGTCAGATGTTGCTTACATTCCTGCTAAGACTATCCTAACCTAACCCAACAAAAAACCATCATCACCAGCGTCACTATAGCTTGCACGACCACAAACATCTCCAGCATCACCACCACCATCACCAGCGCCACCATAACCTACATGACCATCATCACCAGCGCAACCATATCCTGCACAACCGTCATATTCTGCAGCTATTGTATATAGTATGTTCGACAGTTTTTCCATATCTAACCTGAGGTAGCCCTACGTTTCTTTTGGAGTATGATTTACAACTTTAGTCTGCTTTAATTTCTCTCCCTCCTTTATAAGGCTTTAAACTTCCACTGGAAGGTGTCCTAACCATTGATATTGAAGTTCTTATTACACCTGTTTTTGCCCTCTGTCACAGAATTTTATACAGCTGTATGACTCCTTTGCTTGGTTCTGCATGTTTTCTAAGTCTAGCCCCACCTATTATGATCTAACCTGTTTTTTAAACCTTCTTTACGGCTTTCTTCATCATTGTTTTTTCTAACCCTTTATAGAGCTTTAAACTATCACTGAAAGATGTTCTATCCGCTGATGTTGAAGTACTTATAGATCAGTATTTTAAGAGATATTCAGCAATATCTTCTGTTTATATAAAGTTAATCAGGGTATACTTACTTTAAGCTAGTTGATTAGACGCCTCTCTTTTATCTGGGCTGGAGACCAGCACTAGAGTTAAAGTCTGGTGGCAGAGTTAACGCTTCCCTTTATAATTTCTATTTTTCTTCTTTCTTCGACAAGCATCATGGATTAAATTATTTTGTTGTTTAACGACGCTGTCAACTGCTAGGATCACATCAGCGTCGCCGGTGTGCCGGAATTTCGTCCCGCAGGAGTTTTTTTACATGCCAGTAAATCTACTGACATGGAGCTGTCGTTTTTAAGCACACTTAAAAACCATCGAACTGGGCCGGGTTTGAACCCGCGACCTTGGGATCAGTAGGCCAGCGTCTAACCAACTGAGCCACCCAGACCGACTACAAGCATCATGGGAGGCACGGAGAGGCCAAGTGAGTAATTTTGTTATTTTTTCTTCTTTTTTCGTCAGACATCATTGGAGGCGTGGAGGGGTCAGTTGATTAAATTTTCATTTTCTACAGGAGACGTAACAGAGAAAATAGTTATCTTGAGATCGAACTTACATTCCCTTACGCATAGGTTGCAACGCTGTAATGCCCGTACGCATACGTTGATATTCCATCCTCTTCAATTACTCTTTTGTGATCATGAGGCGACAGAGCTATTTTATTAGATTCAACTGTAGAAACACTATGATGTTGGGATAGGATTAAGTTCATAGGGGTTCTTACGATTTTTAAAGTTTTAAGGCACTCCATGTAGCTGTTGAAGCTGATGTATTGCTAAATGGCGCTATGTTTTATGCCTTTGATCTTTTTTATCACAGAACCATCAATATTGAGAGCATACATTTTAGGTCTGAGACCAACGAAACGGCGAATGATTTTACCACTTGCTTCATCTTTAAACTTTCCCAACACTTTCTTGTTTTGTGTAGAATAGCATATATGGTTAACAGGGTAATCCGCTATATTCAGAAGTTCAAGCATGTGTAATTTATGCCGGTATATATCAGCTGTAGTCACTCGATGGATGAAGGCATCTGTATCCGTATTCAACAGTTGAAGATTCTCAGCTCCATGATATGGAAGTAATACAACGTATTGATACGAATACATTAGCGTCTTGGAAATGTCTAGTACACTCATATCAATGTAATTAGAGACCTGCGCGGGCCGACATTCTTAGGTTCGGCCCGCCCGGCCCGAACTCAACCAAGCCCGAGCCCGGTCCGAGCTCGAGAAGAGGTTATACTGCCCGGGCCAGAGCCGAGCCCGGCCCGGCCCGGCCCGGCCCGATTATTTAATTTTATTATGATTATGACATTATTATTGTTATTATTATCATAATTATTTGAAACCTTTCGGTAGAACAATCATATAGAATTCCTAGTAAAGAAATGCTGTGATAATTGTCCTATCCTCGGAAAAATATATAATACATTATTTTGTATCTCTTTATTTTGAAGCCCGGGCTCGTCCCGAGCCCGACAAACATTTTCCGAATTAAGCCCGAACCCGGCCCGCGGGCCTGGCTGGTCCTAAGCCCGAGGGTTTGGCCCGAGCCCGTGCAGACCTCTAATATATATAGGCTTGTTGAACACTATTTTACGAGAAACCATATGAACAGCTGCAAGATTAGGGCCGTATATAGTTCGATCGATACATGTAGGCTTGGCTATCAATTTTTCTAATGTTTTGCTGCTTGCCTCAAGCCGTATATCCACACGATTACGAATATTTACCATCGTTTTTCCAAATATCGCATTATTGAAAAGTTTGTACAAATCCTTTTCAAAATCGTTTCTTGCTTGCTGCCGTAGGTGGTTATTGAATTCGACGTAAGGTTTTAACCAACAAGATTGACGGAATTGTAGTACTCGGTGAAACTTTGACAGTCGTAGACCATGACTAAGAACATGTTTCAAGGCCAAGTAATGTACCACATATTTCTTTCGGGATCCAAGATGGGCAATTAGTTTCTTTGAAGGTGATTCCCCCGGTTTCATACTCTCAAGCAGAAAGGGTAAATCATTATGAAGTTCATGCAGCTCTGTAGGGTATTCCACGTCAACCTCCAAGATATATCCAAAGGAATCATTCCCCTTCAACGAGCCGAGATGTATATCTTATGGAGAAACCCACGTAAATCCACCATAATGAAGGGCGTGGCATATTGCCCAACCGTATTGGTTATTGGCGTCTTCGGATGTAACAATGGAGAGATGCGTCCATCAATCTCGCGTCAGTGTTCCACATTTATGGACGAGAAGGCCATACAGGAGTTGCACGTGAAAGAACGGCTCACATATTTTTAAGCGTGTTGCCGCTTTGAGCAGCTGACCATCACCACCCTAGGTTTCACGTCAGTAGTCCGCTGCATTCCTGCCCACACTGTGGCCATTCAACACGTTCCAGTCGCTGATACCGCAATGCAGACTGACTCATCAACGAGCACCTATCCACCGCCCTATGACAAAACTGCACCGGCAACTAGATCTTCCATCGTGCAGACACCCGATCACCAGCCATCCACAAGCAGTGGCTATACTGTTCTGCCTGTCAACGTCAATCTTCGTGACCTAACCACCAGGCGAGTAATCGTTCCTCCTCAGAGAAGTCCCGCTCCCGCTTAACGAGCTGTAGGGGATCTTCAGACTCCCGCACATCGGCGGAGTCACCAGAGGACGATGAATTGAACATTCCAGGTCCCAAGTCAGCCAAGGTAAGAATGAAAAAGATAAAGACAAACCACTAATCTTTTTTTACTATGGAAATAATTCAGTGGAACATTAGTGATAAGAGCTTCATGGGTGATCAGCCGTGTTAAATTTAAGAAAGTCGAGCTTTCGGCCATTATATTCTCCATGGCCATCTTCAGGACTAAAAATGAAGTGGAACATTAATGGGTTCCGGGCGCGTGCTCCGGACATGCAGCATCTGGTTTCTCAACGCTCTCCATCAATTGTCTGTCTACAAGAAACTCATTTGCAGCATAATGACGCACTCCACCTTCGTGGTTTTTTGGCATTTCGACATGACTCTGCAGCTGATAGGAAGGCAGGTGGTGGTGGTGCTATTGTGGTGGCCCATAACATCTCTGCCACCAGCACACCACTTAACAGGCCGATACAAGCTGTAGCGGTCCGTGTTCAGCTTCAGAGCTTCTGTTTTTCTAATGTCTATCTGCCACCCGCCAGTGTCGTACACGAGAACGATCTTCGGGCTCTTTTGGCACAGATTCTGCCGCTGCTTATCTTTCTCGGCGATCTCAGTGCGAAACACACTCACTGGGACTCCGACACTGACGATGCTCGTGGGTGCCGTGTAGCAGAGTCTGCGATACCTCCGGCTTAGTCCTATTAAACACTGGCGTGCCTACCTTCCTATCTGCCTATGGTACACACTTCTCGCTAAGGCGCTGATGACCTCGAAGTTGAGCGCCCTTAAACCAACCCAACCAACAACCACTCCGCTCTTGACGTTTCTTTAAGTCACGGGCGTCGCGAAGGGGGGGGGGGGCAAGGGAGGGCCGCGGCCCCTCCTTGGAAATTAATGAACTTAATGTGCTGACTATTAAACTATTATTTTAATTTTTATGTAAAGAACAATTTCTATTTAGCGCAACTTTATATGGTTATCCACAACAAATACTATAACTTTTGACAACAAAATAATGAATTAATATTATCTGATTGCAAAATTCTAACATTTGGCCCCCCCCCCTGGAAAAAAGTCTACCGACGTTCATGCATTTAGTAGCCCGTAACTAGTACTCTACTTGATTGGTCGGAACTTTTCGACTTGTTTGGCAGTGATCATTATCAGTAACAGTAATAATAATAATAATAATAATAATAATAATAATAATAATAATAATAATAATAATAATAATAATAATAATAATAATAATAATAATAATAATAATAATAATAATAATAATAATAATAATAATAATAATAATAATAATAATAATAATAATAATAATAATAATAATAATAATAATAATAATAATAATAATAATAATAATAATAATAATAATAATAATAATAATAATAATAATAATAATAATAATAATAATAATAATAATAATAATAATAATAATAATAATAATAATAATAATAATAATAATAATATAATTATATTATAAATATTGTGAAGTAAGATATGACACAATAATACATTATTTTCAGTGTTAAACAGTAGTTTACATGTAGATACACCATTTTATGATATGCTGACTTGGAACTCAATGTCAGCGTTATAAATATGAATTTAGTGTCGAATTTATAACATTGACGTCCATACGGTCTAGTTAACTGATCCCGTAATGTGCGTTCCGTTATTCCATAAACCGAGAACAAGCCGAGTGAAACATTCGAATTTAGCATTCATAACATACGCAAACGAGAACCGAGAACAAGCCGAGAGTATTCGATAACAGCAGAGTAGTAATTAACAAACGAGAACCGAGTGAAGTATCCGATAACAGCAGAGTAGTAATTAACAAACGAAAACCGAGAACCGAGTGAAGTATTCGAATACAGTATAAGGATTCGAGAACATCTCGAGAACTTTCAAGAATCGAATACATCGACATCTTGCATTCGAATACTCCCATCACTAATTTAAGAGTACAGCGAGTTAAGGTAGCATAATCGACAAGGCCAACACATGCGATTCTTACCGCGCAAGCGCAGGTTCTGAAGTCCCTCCGTTTGCCTTGCTACGAGCATTCCTCTCCCGTTGTTTAGCAGAGCCTACTAGGCTACTAGGTAGCCAACGTGACGGTTCTAAACATAATGTAGCCATCTTCCAGTTATATTAATATTATAAACACAGTTACGTCTAGTCTTAATAAGCGATTATAAGTGCATATAATTACTCCTCATGTCGTAATTTACTAAGGCCAATACTTCAGTTCGGAATAGTTATTTTGTTACAGTTTTTATTAGTTTGTTATGTTTGCGTTCTGGCAGCAAATTGCATGCAGTTGTGTCTGCACATAGCGAGCGGGAAATTTGAATCTGTGAAAGTGTGGAAATGAATAACACGGCGAAACTGAAGGAGATAAATCTTTTTCTTAGAAGAGAAGCTGTTTTCCGTGCTTATTGTTTGCGAGTGAGAGAAATGGCATCTGGACAAATAATAGTTCTTGGATATTGGCCATTTAAAATAGAATAGCAAAACATAGGTGTTGTCGAAATGCTGGCCTGTATCGGTTGGATGATCGCCCACCTTGCCCTGGTCCGATATGGACTGTAGTGCTTTAAGAGCTCAATTTCCCATATGAAATGCGAATTAGAATTGCGTGATGTGTGTCAGAGAAAGAAAGGGAGTAAAAGTGGAGAGGATGTAATATACTGCACACCCACTGCGACAAGTCACGATCCGCCACTGCATACATTTAAATGTGAAGCACAAGCTTCGTGTACCTTTATTTTCTTGCTTAGACCTTTCCAATCATGATTCAGTCCATCACGCCAAGCATTTTCTCCATCACCAAACAACCAGCATGCTTCACACTATACTGAATTTAAAGTAGGAGAATAGCACAACCAGAATCGTTCAATTTTCTGACCTGTTTTAGTGTAATTATAATAATAATCACAGCTAAAAGATATTTTAGTCTCAGCATCTCTAGGGAAAGGACCCTGAGGTTTGCATGGTGGGCTATTTATAATTTTTAGCTTAATTTCATCATTCAGCTTACCTTGGAATAATCCTCAGTCGGTGCTAAAGGGTGTATTTTGAGAAGAACTGCCTGTTACTGATGTTAGTGGTGGTGAATCGGTATCCATTATTGACAGTCCGCGTTCAGACAGGATCTCCAGAATTTCCTCCTGATTCATTTTTAGAACTGGTTTCTTGTCCACTATGAACTCGTAAATCGCGAAATTCTTCTCCCATTTCATTTTTAGAAATGATAGTGCTAGCATGTCCACGTTCTGCTTCTGTATCACCAGGTTGTTTCCCCATTTCATTTTCACAATCCGTATTATTCTACATCTGTTCTGGGCGGGTAGCTTGCCGCTGGAACATTGTATCTATTTTTATTACCTTTTTAACTTCTTTATCTCGGCAGGCTTTTAATTTTCTCTTTTGATAACCACTTAAATATGTCCTATTTTTCGACCTTGTAGTTCTAATTTAATGCAGATGTTTAACAGCAGTCTATGTGAAGGCTATAACTGGCAGATGGTAAAAAAAATACATATGTATATGTTAATGCAAGCACAGCTTAATGCACGCAATTGCATGAATACACAATGGCAATATCTGAGTCCAGAGTTGCTTATCTATTTGCAGTTTTCCCACACTATCACACAACGTTGTCTGTATCACACGCATAAACTAAATGAGCTGCTGGCTTAGAGAAATTGTTGAGCCTATTGTGAACAGCAATGAAATTCGTGGAAGGCAATAATAATACCCGCAGACGATACAAGCAAGCAACAAGAATGCGTGGTGTAAGCATTCTTGTTATTCTGCGCTCTCTATTGCATGAGATAGCAAACTGTTAAAATAACAGTCTCTGATTACCAACACTAATGATTATTTTCCCTAAATAAACAACACACTTGGAGGTAAGCTTGTTTCACACATTTAAACAAGAACGGGTAGCAAATGCTTACATGGTACACTTCTGTTGTCAGTCTGTCATCAGTGAACTGCATCTGCTCCAACGCTTCTTCCTAGCAATTTTCCATGGTTGAATTGAATGTAACATGTCCTTTTTAAGAAAACTGTTAAAGACAGTCGGGGGCTCCCCCACGTGGTGGGGTCTGCACGGCCATTATTTATGTCACTGATATATATATTTTAATTGACTTTTATTTTTAAGCATTTAGCTGTTGTCTCAGTCTTCTGCATGCTCCTTATCTACAACATATACATACATGTATTTGTACATATACATACTGCAACCATTTCTGAAAATATTTAGGTGATTTGCTTATAAGGTGCACATGTACATTCAAGACACATAACCCCAACTTCACTTATTACTTCCTGGGCAACCTCCTATTACAAAGCAAACATAACATTTGACAAGGCACATGCAACTCAATACACATCATTATATTTCTCCTTTCAACTATAAGGCCTTATGGATTGTTACGACCTCATGGTAGATTTTCAATCCAGTATTTCTTTAGATACCTAAAGCTCTCTTCCCATTTGGATGATAGTGGAGCAAGACTTTTAGGATTCCATTTATATGCATGCGATGCAGATTCAGTAATCAGTAATCCACTTCTGGAAATTTACTGTGGCTTATTTCTGACTCCTGCCTAGCTGCTTCATGGTCCACTGCTGCCAGCTGAGTTGAATATTCAGAGACTTTGAACTCAAGTGCACAGCGTGCCGGCAATATTGTAAGCATCGATTTACATCCATACAATAACAATGTACCTTTATCACAGAAGGTGTTGGAGATGTCCTTGTGTCGCCATGCATTTCTCACACCTTTTACAAAAATTTCAATTAACATGCATTAATGAGTAGATTACTCACAAGAAACGGGGGTTTCACAATTCTTGGCTAAACTCTTAAAATTAAAATCTTATAAGATAACTGCACTTAAGGGACTGCAACCGCATGATACTGTGGCTAGAGTAAGTTTGTGCAATTGGGTGTTGGGTTCAGCTAATGATGTTGTCTATGGACCCAAAGTTAATTCTTTTCACAGACAAAGCATGATTTTCTTTAAATGGCCATGTACCAATACAAAACAAAAGATACTGGAGTGCAGAAGAACCCAATAATGTACATGAAATAACATTGCATGGCCAGAAAATTGGTATTTGGTGTGCTGTAAACGCACATCGAATTATAGGGTTAATATTCTTTGAGGACACAGTTAATGGACAGAGCACAGGGATACAATAATCAAACCATTCCTGGAATATTTCTGTGACATTGAATGTACACAGGCATATTTTCAACACGACTCCACTACAGCACACCAGCTGATCTCTCATTGAAATTAACTGAGGACATTTTTGAAGATAGGTTCATCAGTAAGGGACTATGGCTGGTGCAATTCGCAGACCTCACAGTATGTGACATTTACTTATAAGGAACTTAACTAAGTTAAGTACATTAAAACAACCCATATACTTTGGAAGAACTGAAAGATAAAATAAGAAGAGGAATTACTGCAATTTTGGAAGAACTAATGTATGTAAATGGAAATTTTCTTAAAAGGTGTACAAGATGCATGGCAGCACAAGAATACTATTTCCAACACCTTCTGTAATAAAGTTATATGGTTATTGTATGCATGTAAATCTATGTGCTTGAATTGCTGGCATGCTTGAGTTCAGGATCTGTGAAAATTCAACTCGGTCAGCAGCAGCATGCAATGCAGGCAGCCAGGAGTAAGAAATAAGGCATTGTAGTATTGATCAATTAAAGGTTTTAATTGTAGTTCTTCCATTATTTCATTATATTTATTATCCTATTTGACATATCCCACTTCATCCCTATTTCTTACTCGCCTACCACCTAGGCGGCCCGGGTTCGATCCCAGGGACCCGCATGTGGTATTCGTGGTGGACGAAGCGGCGTCAGGGCGGGTTTTCTCCGGGTACTCCGGTTTCCCCCGCCATCTCATTCCACCGGTGCTCCATCTTCATGTATCATCAGTGTCACCGCCTGCGGTGCCGTAGTAGTAAAAGCGGGCGTTAAACACTACAACAACAACAACAACAACCCTATTTCTTAATGACCATGCCTCAAATTAATCATTGTAGGTAGAAAAACAAATTCTTGTATGAATAATTTGTAAATGAGTGCTCTGAGTGATACAGATAGAGGTCATATACCAGGAATAATAGTATCTTCAGTCTGAAATCTTTTATTTCTAAGTTTGGCGTAAAAAAATTAACTTCTGTACAAAACATGAATACAAGAAAACTGTCAAATACATTTGTATAAACTCATCATTCACCATTAAAAAACATTCCAAAACTGACATGTAGCTGCATTTTTGGAATCTCTATTGGTCAGCATTAACTATTAAGGTAATGTATTGATTTTGGCAAAAATTGCCGAAAATTTTGATTTTTACTCTTTGCATTTTTTATTATGCTTATACTTTGTACTTTAATGGCACACTTTTGTTTACTCAATTAGCCATTTTTAAAGCTCCAGGAGGGCATTTCAATGACCCAGTGTGGGTGGGCATTCCTTGCTAAACTTTGTCACTACAGCTTTCAAATGCAATTTTTGTTTTCACTGGCTCTGAATTTAGTGGGCATTTCTCTTGCAAGGAATTTTGCTTCAGAGAGGTTGTGAATTGACTGTGGTAAAAGAATTAGATACATCAAGTTGAAATGCCACAAAAGGCACAATCTTACAGCATTTTGCTTGTAAACAGAGAAGTACAGTTGGTATTTTGTAATTCTGTAGTCTTGCCAGGTAATTTCAGTATTCCAGTTACATATTACGCACTGTTTAGGTATTTAATAGGCTTTGAGTTATCTGTTAGTTATAGTAAAGCAATAATAAGCAGGTAGTTTGGTGTACAAATTGCTGCGTCCCCCACCTCTGCCACTACAGGCATAATGAGTGGGGTGCTTTACTGGAGGGTGGGACGTGGTCAGTTCCCTGAGCCCTCTCGGCCAGTTATGTGGCCTTCACGACCTGGGGTCGCTACTTCTTCATCTAGTAACTCTTCATTTGGTCCCTCTTGAAACTAACGAGGCTGAGTGCACTCTGTGCCAGACCTCCTGGAAAAATCCCCAGCCAGTACCAGGGATCAAACCCAGGTCCTCCATGCCAGAGGCAGGCATGCGCTCTGGAGGTGGTCAGCTAAGAACAATACCTAAATTTTGTGAACAATGGGAAGGCGAAAGGAAAGTTTTCATATTAAGAAATGATCAAGCAAACTTAAAATTCTCAAAAACCGCTACTGAGGTAAAGAAGAAAGCAACAAAGGGTACAACATATGGTGCTGGGTAATTTTAAGTTGATTAGATTTTGGTAAAGAACAGAAATATATTGTTATACTTTAAAATCCAATTTTCTCAATTCTTTTTTTTTCAGCATGTTTATTATTCAAAATGCTCTTTGGGCCCTAGTTTGTAACTAAAATTTTCATGAGAGCTTCAGAGATTAAGGTATTAAAATTTGTCATGCACTAGTTAAAAATATTAAATAATAGAGTTGAAATTAAATATTTTTCACGAGTCTTACTGAAAAAAATTTAAAGTATCAATAAATTGTATATAAACATTTTTTTCTCTTAAACTACTTAAATCTAAGCAATGGCTGCAACACAATATCTTTATATTTGTATACTGAGCTCAAATTAATAATTTAAGAGAGATACAATAAATGCAGGGTTCAAGGGTCATTTCATATTAGCATATCAAAAAATGATTTATTATTAATAAATATATTAATAACTTAAAAAAGGTTTGACATAGGACATTGAAATTTTGTGTATACTACACATTTTATGCACAAATGTAACATTGGTGTTGCTAAGGAAACAAATATTAGTGTAGAATATAAAATTCTTATTTGCACACTTCAGTTTTCTAAGAAAACTTTACTACTCATAAGAAGACATTGTTTAATTAATATATTTGCTTTACATGTTGAAAAACACAAGCAATACCATGTTAGGAATTAAATGAGTATTAAATTATGAAGTTACAAACAAAATTAAATAAAACTGTAAAATAAACTGACCATTTTCATACAATTTTTCTATTCATGCATCATAAGCAATAGTTTAAAAGCAAAGATACCATTGATAATCAAATACTTTGTTGGGTTCCCCTTGGTGTTAATAACTACTCACACCATTCTCTTCATAAAATAATCCAGTTTTTATCTTCTTTCCTGACAGTTTGAAAACAGTGTTGTAATAAATTTAAACCAAAAAGGCGAGTCAATTAATAACAGTAAATAACAAATGCTCACAATTTACCAGAACTTGTTTCGGAGGCTGACTTTCCTCCATTATCAACCAGACATCGACTGTTTCTCCCTGGTGTGGATGGTGATGTTTCCTCTGAGGTCTACTCCAGTGGTGGTTCAAGGAACTTGCTGAAGATATGCTTCTCAGGGATGTCAAAATTGAATACTCTGTTTCTATTTTTCAAAACAAAGATTTGTTCCCACGTGGACAGCTCTTGTTTTCCCATTACCTGTTTGAGAAGTTTTGGTTCTGGCTTTATGTTCTGGTTTTTTTGGATTTGATTTTTGGATTTACAAATAATCAAAAACAACAATAGAATAAACTTCAGTATTCACAGGAAGCCAACGCAGATGGACAGTTACATAAAAGCTCATAGTTACAATCCAAGAAGTCAGAAACAGGCAATCCTCAATAGCTTAACACATAGATTGGTGAGCACCCCCCTTCCAACAGAAGAATACAAAACAGAAAATATTATTGCAAAATAATTTAAATAGCACAAAAAAGGCCTCCCCTAATCATTAGTAGACAAAAAAGTGAAACGAGCAGAAACAAAAATGACATTAAAAAAATTTACATTCCATCCTTGGGCCTTCGAAAAGTTCAAAAAAAGTTTTCAAAGAACAGGACATTCAGCTAGCACCAGTGAACCACTACTCCATAAAAAATCTACTGAACTCGAACATCAAAGATGCCATCCCACCCAATAAAAAATCTGGCATATACCAAATTGAATGCAGTGACTGTAATGAAGTGTATATAGGAAAAACCAAAGGAAATTTAGAAATAAGATCCAAGGAACACTTTAGAAGCATAAAAAACAAAAAAATAGTTGGAATAATCAGCAGTTGCCACTCACTTTTGGACAAAAAACCAGGACATAAAGCCAGAACCGAAACTCCTCAAACATGTAATGGGAAAACAAGAGCTGTCCACGTGGGAACAAATCTTTATTTTTAAAAATAGAAACAGAGTAATCAATTTTGACATCCCCAAGAAGAATATCTTCAGCAACTTCCTTGAACCACCACCAGAGGAGATCTCAGAGGAAGCATCACCATCCACACCAGGGAGAACCAGTCGAGGTTCAGTTGATAATGGAGGAAAGTCAGCCTCCGAAACATATAAGTGTTGTGTAGTGTTATTAATCGACTCACTGTTTTGGTTTAAATTGATTATTACAACAGTTTTCAAACTTCCAAGAAAGAAGATAGTTAAATAGGAAAACAAGTCTTTAGGAAGTTAAATCAAACCCTGCACATGGTGGAATAGGTGAGAAAATGGTGTACGAGGTAAGCTGTTTAAAGAACTATTACGCATTCAATGAAAACTTTGGGACAAAAAAGCAAGATATAAAAACATTCCTAAAACTTAAAGAAAGAGAAACACTTCTGCTGATATTAAATTCATAAAAACTGTGCCTACGGAGAAAAGTAACCCCCAAATTTGTCCAAAAGATAGTAAAACAGAACAAGAGAAACGTGCAACAAAAAGTGGCACAGAAAAAAGTCTTACATTTAGAAATTAATAAACACTACAAGCAGTTAGAAGAAATGAAATTGAAACTATACAGCTTACATTCAGGTTTAATGATAGTGCTGGGAAACACGATTTGGAGAACCTTGAGAATGTAGTAAATATGTCTGATCAAGACTTCTCCATAAAAGAAATGGACCTTTTAAACCAAGGTCTTAATATGTGCGTCCACTTGCAACGGAAATCGAAGATTTCATCGTAGATGTTAACATCGCTACACAGTGTTTACCGTCATCCAAACAAAACTTGGTGAAAAGCCAGCGTGAAAATATTTTGGAAGGAATAAAAACCAGATCCATTCAAAAAAACAAAAAGAACATTATCCATTCACTAAAATAGAAAAACGTAATATACACCAAGGCAGATAAAGCAAACAAAATGGTCATAATTAAAAAATCAGATTACTTAGAAAAAAAATGGAAGAAATGCTAAAGGACAGTGAATACGAACTGATCAATAAAAATCCCCTAACCACTTGTATGCAAACTTTTGAGAAATCATATCAAACTCAAGTGTAATACCACACAGATATTTAGTTAAACTAGATAACCCAACCTTACCCAGATTCTATGGCTTACCCAAAATACAAAAACCAAGCATAGCAATGAGACCTATAGTTAGCAGCATAGATTCACCAACTTACAAACTGGCAAAATGACTAATCAACAAATTCAACTCATTCCCTAAATTCGACAGCCTGGGTATCAAAAATAGTTATGAACTGATAAAATACATAAAAGACTTCGAACAAACAGAAGAGGACACCCTTGTCTTGTTTGATGTCAAATCACTATTCCCCAGTATACCACTAAAACAACCACTGTGGATCAAAAACTGGCTCAAATCAATTGGTATGTTATCATCATAAATTACAGACTACATAGAACCCACCAAACTATGTACAGAACAAAATTTCTTTCACTTCCAGACAAAATATCTCTCTTGGCAAATATTTACATGAGTGCATTACAAATAAGGATCACCAAAGGTTTCCCGTGGATGTTCAAACTCTGGTAGCAGTATGGAGCTGACATATTTACAATAGTCCCAAAAAACACATTGGTGATGCTCTAAAACTCAGAAAAGAAGCATAAACTTCATAGTGGAATTGAAAAATTATGAGAAACTACCATTTTTGGATTTACAAATAATTAAAAACAAGAATAGAATAACCTTTGGCATCCACAGAAAACCAACGCAGACAGACAATTACATCAAAGCTCATAGTTACAATCCAAGAAGTCAGAAACAGGCAATCCTCAATAGCTTAACACATAGATTGGTGTACATCCCTCTTCCAACAAAAGAATACAAACCAGAATATTGCAAAATAATCAAAATAGCACAAAAAAATGGCTTTCCCAAATCATTAGTAGATAAAAAAGTGAAACGAGCAGAAACAAAAAAGTTACTAAAAGAAACTACAACACTCACAGCAGCAGAAACAAAAGTGACATTAAAAACATTCACATTCCATCCTTGGGCCTTCGAAAAATTCAGAAAAGTTTTTGAAGAACAGAACATTCAGCTAGCATCAGTGAACCACTACTCCATAGGTAAATAATTTACTGAACTCAAACATCAAAGATGCCATCCCACCGAATAAAAAACTTGAGAAATACCAAATTAAATGCAGTGACTGCAATGAAGTGTATATAGAAAAAACAAAAACAAATTTAGAAATAAGATCCAAGGAACACTTTAGAAACGTAAAAAGCAAACAGTTGGAAAAATCAGCAGTTGCCACTCACTTTTGGACAAAAAACCAGAACAAAGCCAGAACCAAACTCCTCAAACATGTAATGGGAAAACAAGAGCTGTCCACGTGGGAGCAAATCTTCATTTTGAAAAATAGAAACAGAGTATTCAATTTTGACTTCCCCAAGAAGGATATCTTCAGCAAGTTCCTTGAACCACCACCAGAGGAGACCTCAGAGGAAACATCACCATCCACACCAGGGAGAACCAATCGATGTCCAGTTGATAATGGAGGACAGTCAACCTCGGAAGCATGTTCTGGTAAATTATAAGTAAGTGTTGTGTAGTGTTATTAATCGACTCAACTTTCTGGTTTAAACAAAAGTAATTGTTCAAACAGAATGTGCAACAACCCTGGAAGAGCTACAATCTAAGAAACAACTTTTTCACAGACAAACAAATCATTAAATCACTCAAATTCAAACTGGTTATATATACCAAAGCAGATCAAGGTGACAAATTAGTAATCGTGGACAAGGAAAATTGCATTACCAGAATATAAACCTATTACAAGAAGAAATGTACAAGGAAATCAAACCAGACCCACTAACAACTCAGATAAAAACCTTCAACAGTACCTCAGAAAATGTAAATCCTTAAGAGGTACAGAAAAATAAAACATCAAACTGAACTGTCCTATCTTACCGAGATTGTATGTGCTAGGTACCAAAAATCCACAAACCAGGCAACAAAATGAGAGCTATAATAAACAATATTGGTTCACCCACTTAAAACTTAACAAAGCGGTTAATAGAAATTTGCAACACTACCACAGAACAGGAGTTCAAGGATCGAAAATTTACAGGACCTGATTAGGAAAATAGAGCACACAGAGCTGAAACCAGATGATAAATTGGTATATTTTGATGTCACAGCACTCTTCCCAAGTATTTCAATAGACTAGTTCAACTGAAGAAATGGCTTACCCATTTCAACATTACACAAGATGAAATAGATGACCTGAGAAAACTCTCAAACGTTGGCATCACTCAAAACAGCACATTCAACAATAGGTACTATCATCAGACTTCAGGTTTAGCCATGGACAATCTACTTTCTCTGTTCTTTGCTGGTTTTTTCATGAGCAACATAGAAAAACATAAACACCTCCTTTCTGCACATGTTCAGAGTTTGGCATAGGTATGCAAATGATGCCTTTGCAATAGTACCAAACAGATTCATCCAGGATTTACTCAAGTTACTTTATTCATAGAATAAAGCAATAAAATTTACTAAGGAAATAGAAAATGAAAGCACATTACGTTTTCTAGATTTAAAAGTAATTAGATGCCGAGACAAGATCAAACTTGGTATTTACAGGAAGCCTACACATTTTGAGAATTAGATAAAAAACAAAAGCTTCAATTCGACTCCACATAAATATAAGGTCCTTAACAGTTTAACCCAGACTGGTTTACACTCCTTTAACAGAAGAGATAATGATCAACACAGCAATAAACAATGACTTCACCAAACAAATTGCTGACAAGAAAATCACAAAATTCAAAAAACAGATACACATTAAGGATACCACAAAGCTCACCCAGTAAAACAGCAGATTAGTTTTTAATTTTCAGAAAGTTCGCATTCCAACCAAGAACTCACTAAAATTCATAGAGGAAACCAGATCAGCCCTACCAGATAGTGTTGGGATCAGGCGATACCTTGCCTGTGAAGGAAGTGGCCTGGCTGGAGTTGATCTTTGGGCCGAGTGTGTAAGTCTGTGGGTGTTTGTCGCAAGGGTGGCTAAGGAAGTGATACTGGACGCCATCAGGAACCACAAGGCGATGGTCAACATTGGCAGGAGAGTTTCTGCAAGTCAGACAAGATGAGATAACATTCCAAAGCTCTAGCAAACATCTTGGGATCTGCAGGGTAAACCTGGCAGAGGCTGTGGATAGGCCCACCAGGAAGGTCAGCTGTCATGGAAACCCATGAGCCATCTTCACGTTGTGCATAGGATAGTCTGTCAACATATTCGGATGGAGGGCAACAGGACTAAGACCCGTCACGACCGGCAAGGCTGCCATGGAGGTTTCAAGCAGATGACATACATCGACCTACCCAAACCACAGGGCGTTACCCAAATACCATGGCAAGGAACATGCCATGGGAGGAAGAGGTTCAATGATGTAATCTACCTCATCCAAAGGCTGTCCTGAGGAAAGATGTTCGTGGCACACTTGGGTCGACTGGCCCACTATGCTAGTGCTGGCCTGGACAACCAGCGCTGAGGAAGGAGCAGTGTGGTGCCGGCCATACATTAAAGCAGGCTCAAGGTTAGCCCCTCACACCACTACATTGCTAGGCAATATGTGGCAATGACAGTTAAGAACAAAGACCCATTTCCAAACAGTTCAAGAAGTTTTGAATGCCGGGCTTTTAATAGAAGCTTTGCAAAATGTAGATTTCCAGAAAAATTGCCAGTACCCAGTACCCAGCTACACAAGTAAGCTGGCACAGCCAGATAAGCCAATGTTGAGGCAGTTTTACTTGATTGTTAGATTTTGTGGGTTTAAGGGCGCTCAGCTTCTAGGTCAACAGTGCCCTTATAAAATTCGTGGCAATAGCCAGATATAAACTTTCATCAAAAATAAAATTACTAGTACCAAAGATAATATACACATGAACGTAAAAAACAGTCGCAGTAGCCGGATATAAAATAAGGTAATAAATATGTCAAAAGGCATAAACAAATATCTACAATTTTAAATCCTCAAATTGATATTACAATCCGCTAAAAACTTAAAAACTCTATCAACCGCTGTTTTGTCGTCCGCTAAGACCTCTGTAAGCCTGGCAGGCAGCTGCAGAGAACCTCGAAGGTGCGCTAATGAAGAACAGTCTAACAGCACGTGACGGACTGACAAAAGGTTGTCACACAATGGACATAGAGGGGCAGGGTCCCTTTTAAATGGGTAACCATGAAAAAATTGCAGTGCCCTATTCTTAATTGAGCCAAATTAACCTCCTCACAGCGAGATGTGCGACAGGAAGTTACCCAGTTTATCAGAAGTTCTTTCACTTCTCTAAGCTTATTACCGCGGAGAGCTGAGCACTCTTCGTGCCACGACGACAGCACCGCTCTCCGCACTTCGAGCCTAAAGTCTTCCGAAGTAACACGTGAGATGGTAATACTGGGTTCTGTAGTTGCCGTCTTTGCTGCCAAATCTGCCATTTCATTCCCCGGCAAACCTACGTGACCAGGAATCCATGCACACACCACGTCAACGCCAGAAGCGTGTAAAACATGGAGGGCATCCTGGATACGTTGTACAATAGGGTGGGGGCTGTACAGCTCACAAAGGCTCTGAAGTGCACTAACGGAATCGCTCAAAATTAGGCAGTTACCTAACTTACGACGGCGAACATACAAAACGGCTCGATAAATTGCATAAAGCTCTGCAGTAAAAATGGAAGTGCTATTTGGAAAACCGAATGTATGTGGTTCGGTTCCATCAACATAAGCATATCCAACACCATTGGTGCTCTTTGATCCGTCGGTATAAATACATTGACGGTCAGTGTAGCCTGACAAGAATTTTAAAAAACACGTGCGGATACTTGAAATGGGCATCGTGAACTTCTGGTATACGGTCATTCCAAGATCTACATGGGGCGTCCATATAGCCAAGGGCGGTAAAGCCTCTCGCCCTTGGCGAGCATCCTAGGTAGTTCCACTCCAAGCTTCATTAGAAGACCTTGGAAACAAAACCCCGCAGGCTTAGGAATAAGGATGCTATGCCTATACCGTTCTCTTAGCGTGGTGGTGAAAAAAGAAGCGAACGTTGGGTGCTTAGGCATACATCTAAGCGCACAACCATATTTTGCCAAGAGAAGCTCACGCCGATATTGCAGAGGAGGTTTTGCGGACTCGGCGTAAAGGCTCACCACTGGGCTTGTTGGAAAAGCTCCTATTGCAGTGCGGATGCCCCTATTGTGGACCGCTTCTTATCTCTCAGCACAGATTGTCGTGCTGACGAATAAACAATACAGCCATAGTCTAGCTTGGATCGGATGAGTGCGCGATAGATTCGCAACAAAACTGTCCGATCCGCTCCCCACGATTTGCCATTCAGTACTCGCATGATATTTAGGGAATGGTCACATCATGCTTTAGCTGTGCAATATGCGACGACCAACTAAGCTTCCTGTCCAAGATCAAACTCAGGAAACGCGTCTCATCTGCGAACGGAAGTAAATCTGGATCGAAACAGAGCGAAGGTGGTAATCGTCTCCTACGACGCCAGAAATTAACGCAGATTGACTTCTCAGTTGAGAAACGGAAGCCGTTTTTCACGCTCCATTCTCTAAGGATGTCCAAACATTGCTGCAGGCGCCATCGTAAGAACGCCGTGCCGTGAGAAGTGCAATATACAGCGAAGTCGTCTACGAATAGGCATGACGAACCTCCAGGTCGAACACATTTCCAGATGGAGTTAATTGCTACAGCAAAGAACGTGTCGCTTAGCACCGAACCCTGAGGTATTCCCTCCTCCTGAACAAAAGAATTAGAAAAAACCGAGCCGACCCTTACTCGAAAAAGCGGTCCTTCATAAACTCCTGAATGAACAGTGGTAGGCGTCCACGTATGTTCCAGGTATACAGGGAACGTAGAATCCCTGCTCGCCAGCGCGTATCATAAGCCTTCTGGAGATCGAAAAATATGCCAACGGTTTGACAGTTCTTCATAAAGCCGTCCATTATCTGTGTCGATATTGACACAAGATGGTCTACAGTTGAACGGCGTCGTCGAAAACGACACTGGATGTTAGTCAATAGGTTACGACTTTCTAACCACCATGCCGATTGTCCATTGATCATGCGTTCCATCACCTTGCAAACGCAACTGGTGAAGGAAATAGGACGATAGCTGGAGGAAGATGACGGTTCTTTCCAGCCTTCAAGATGGGAATAACGGTTGCCTCCCTCCAATTTTCTGGGAGTATACTGTCAACACAAATACGATTATAGACCTCGAGCAGGAATGCCTTACCTTCAGGAGAGAGCTGTTGTAGCATTTGTACATTAATACCGTCCGGTCCTGGTGCTGATAATCGCGAAAATTTGAGAGAATGTTCTAGCTCTGACATGGTGAAAAGGCGATTGTAATCTTCCACGTTCCTACATCGAAACGCGGAGCCTTGAGGTTCCACCTGAGTTTTAATTGGAAGGAACTCAGGGGAGTAGTTTTCCGAGCTAGACACTTAGGCGAAAGCACTGCCAAACGTGTTCGCGACTTCGACTGGATCAACTACAGCTCCTGTGGCTGTTTTTAGTCCCGCAATTGGAATATGGGTCGATCGATCGGCAACACGCCTTAACCTATTCCACACAACTGAGAAAAGTGTGTGTTGGTTAAATGAAGCTACAAATTTGCTCCAAGATGACTTTTTACTATCCTTAGTTACCTGCCTGGACCTGGTGCGCATTTTCTTGTATTGAATTAGGTTATCCAAAGTAGGGTGACGTTGGAAAACCCACGCCTTCGAGCACGAATAGCACTCCGACATTCTTCCGTCCACTAGGGGACGGGAAATCGACAGGGGTGTGAAGTCGACCGCTGATTGTTAAGCAGCAGAGAGAATTGTCTCCGTGAGATGCTGCCCCAAATCATTCACTGAGTCGTGCTTGTTGTACGTAAACACAGCCAACTGGGTGTAAAGGTTTCAGTTGGTATGGTCCAAACGCCATCTGGGCATAAGTGTGGAACATGTATCTTGTGTTAAGAGACTAATAAGGCATGGGAAGTGGTCACTAGTGTGTAAACCAGAGATGACATTCCATTTTAAGGAGACTGCCAACTGAGGTGAACAAAATGCAAGATCAAGGTGCGAGAAACTATTGCAAGAGTCAGAAATGCATGTAGGCTCTCCAGTGTTGAGGAGAGCTAGGTTGTAACTGCCCAAGAAATCGGCAATGAGCGTACCTCTCGCACAAGCGCGACTTGAACCTCAAAGTGGGTGGTGCGCATTGAAGTCTCCCACCAACAGAAACAGTGTTGGTAACTGGGAAACTAGATTTTCTAAATCAAAGTGCGAGAAGTCATGTGACGGAGGCAAATATACCGTACAAAGGGTGATCTGTATGTTTGGCAGTATAATCCTTACAGCAACTGATTGTATATCAGAGTGTAATGGTACAGATTTTTATATATGTCATCTCTCACTAGTATCATAGCGCCGCCATGTGCCGGAACACCGTCTTCTGGTGTAACAGCACACCGTGCTGGGGTGTATCGCCTTAGATGGAAAGCGTCTTGAGGACCCAGCTTAGTCTCCTGGAAACATGCGACCAAGGGTTCGTTCTCTTTGAGCAAAAGTTCAAGTTCTGGTCGTTGTGTTCTAATACCGCGTATGTTCCATTGTAGGATAGCCATATTGCATTCTGTATGGGACAGGTATTCCAAAGTAACTCTTCATTACTTTGGAATAGGCGGTTGTCGAATTAATTTTGCCCTTTTCTTCTGTCTTGGGTTTATATTTTTATCTGAGGCTTTTTCGCGCCACTTTCCCACTGGGCCTCTACCAGTGTGGGCAGATTCTTCTAGCTCCATGTCCTCTGCCGAAGAACATCGGTGTTCCCATAGTGAATTTGGATTCGAGAGCCTCGAACCGATTGGACATGGAGACCGGCGAAGATGACAGTCGCCGGTCTGTAGCCATCCCAGAGGATTCCTCTAAAGAGGATCTCCTGGGAGATGTCTTTGGACTTTTCTTTCCCTTTGATGGCTTGGGAGAAATCTTACTTTCTTTGAGGAAATCGTATCTTTTATATTGGGTCTTAAACTTTATCGGTGAAGCGTCGTATACAATTGGTCTACTTGTTGAGGTCGGCTTCTTTGTTGGCGACCTTTCTGATCTGCTGGATTGAACTGCGGTGCTTGTAGATGCTGTAGCGGACTTAGGTGATGTCAATCGCTTTGGATGTGACTTAGCTACGAGAATTTTGTCATAACCTGTTGCCCCGTTTATATCGCTTGTTTGAGTTGCGACTTCCCGACGCGGTACTGGTTTAGGTGCAACCGAGTTATAGGTACCGGAGTTCGGGACAGCGGGCTGGCGCAAACGTAAGTTTCCGGGCTTCTGAGAAGGACACCTCTCTAACCCGGATCTCCTGGATGGCGCTTTCCTCTATACAACGGGGGCATTCTCGGGAGTTTGCTGGATGTTCTCCCCTGCAGTTAACACAACTGCGAGGTGATGTGCATTCATCGTCATAAGTGACGCCTCCACAGTTCACGCAGGTAGCTCTACCACTGCACGTGTCACTTGTATGACCAAAGCGCTGGCATTTGTAACATCTAAGCGGGTTCGGAATATAAAGTCTTACATCAATGGCCTCATGTCCAGCCTTTATCCTATGTCTACCCGATTAAAGGTAAGGAAAAGGTTACGGGTAGGCAGATATTCGCCTCCATCTTTTCTCTGAGCCCGATAAACAGAAATACACCTTGATCTGCTAGGTTCTCCTTAATTTCATCATTGGACATATCTTCCAATGCGCGTGTTCACAACACCGCGAGATTCAATGTTCTGTGTATCTCTACAAGCACCGGATAGCTGGCTAACATGTTGGCTTTTGAAATAGTAGCTGCGTGTGCTACTGAATTAGATTCAACCAGCTGCGTGCCGCTGCGAGATCCTGTGCAGTTCTTAACTGGGCCAGCTATCTTATCCAGACCCTTCTGCATCACGAATGGATTCACCGATCTGAATGTTTTACCTTCCTCTGTTCTTGTTATGACCAAGTAGCGAGGACCACTCAACTCTGCTACTTCCTTTTCATTACCTTTGCTGTATTTGTTTTTATTTTGAGTTTTAAAAGAACTCATGGCGATTATATCCTCCACCATTGCAAATGTCTCCGATGGCATGCTCACATCCTGGGCGCCACCCCGGCTTAGGTGAGAGTCCAGGCCTGGATCTTGCTCACCCTAGGGTCTCACCTCCCAATGTATAGACAGAGGGACCCAATCGCCTTCAGGATTGCATCAGCTCATGCAATGGCCCCTCCCCGGGACTGACCTTTATCAGCGGATACGAACACAGATCCAACACGATAACCTGGAGCTGGGAATTATGCGGTTACCCAGTCACCCCTTGCGTCTCCCCATCCTCCTACAACCCGCGCGTAGGTTATCCATCAGACTGTGCACAGGGAGGTATCAGGTGGAAGGTCAAACACAACAGTGGACCAAAGTTGCGTGGGCGTTTGGCATGTGCCCTCTCACCTCTTAGAGGAACCCATTTGAGAGTATGGCTCGGGGCCCCAAGTACGCCAAACCTGTACCTACCGTAGTAGGAATCCCTGGGGTGTTTGACTTATTTTATTGTACAGTATTGTCGCGACCCTCTGTCTCACGACACGGTTTCTATGCGACACACTGTCGGGGTCCTCTTCTCCTAGATGAGTCGTCGACCAAGATTACCGAGCCTCATCTACTCGTTTTTTAATGTTCTTTGCTTCCCCTCACCTCCTGACTACCAGTGGGCAAAGGGGCACTTAGTAAGCCATCTGGTTCCGGTACTGAGCCCCTCCGCCACGTCAAGGCGACATTCCTTTGGAGGGGACAGTTTTAGTGATGAGTTAGTCAGGGAGTACAATTGTCAGAGCGAGCTGTGGGCAATTGAGCAGTGTTTTGTGTTAAGGTTACCATAGAACAACTATGAGTTGCAAGGTCACAAGTAAGGCTAGGAAGTTCATGCATTTGCATGTTTTTTCATAGGGGTTAAAAATGTATGCTTTTACATTATGTGCACGAATTATGGTATTTTCAGTTATTTGGACGTGATTTTATGGTGCATATAACTGCACATTTTCTTGATTTTTGATAAGTGCATATTATTTCAATATTATATCCCCTATATTGCATATTTTAATGATTGTTATGCTTTTTTATTATTTTTTTCCCATCTGGATTATATTTTTCATATTGATAGTATTGCACATGATGATGCAACTCACTAGGTGACGAGAACTAATGCTGAGTCATGTTGTCATGCAGTGAATCCCCTGTTTCCATCCTTTCATTGTGTGTATGTGCATAGAGAATAATCAGTGCGTTATCTGAGAGGTTTATATTAACAAAGTGCAGGTCAATGTTTTGAGCAGCACGATTATAGCAACTCTTGCCTGCCCACCAGTAGTTCTGTCGTGGTTTTCAAACGTAACAGTGTTGTGAACTGGTTCCCACCAAGTTAAATTAGGCACATAAAATGTTGAAAAGCTCTTCATATGCAGAAAATAAAACCAACTTCGAGTGCTACATTAATTAATTTACAGAAAGAGTTTTCGGGTGATTTAATATCTGCAGATAATAGGGTACTGTTTTGTTGAGCGTGTGAGGAAAATGTAGGGGGTGATAAAAGATTTCAAATACTTCAGCATATAAACACAGCAAAACATAAGGAGAATTTAATCAGAAAACTCGCAAACAAAGAATTTGTTCAAAAACAGTTAGTAGAGTGTTTAGGAAGTAGGGTTACTGAATTTTCCTATGATCTGTGCCAAGCATTTTTAGCTGCTGATATTCCTTTGTTCAAAATTAATAATCCGACATTTAAAAACTTTGTCAAGTGCACTTGACAATATGTGCCTGGAGAAAGTACACTGCATAAGACTTACGTAGGACATTGGTACAATAGCGTATTGTCAAATATACAAAATGAATTAGCGGATCAGTTTGTGTGGTTGTCCTGTTGACGAAATCCCTGATTCTGAGCGCTGTTCTATTGCTAATATAATCGTGGGTGCTTTAAATAATGAACAAAAGACTACACCTTATCTTCTTAATGTGTGCGAATTGTGGCAATGTAACTGTGACCCAGTTTGTGATGGACTCTTTGAAATTACCATGGCCATCTGGAATCAAATACAACCGGTTACTTTTATTTGTTACTGATGGAGGTCCTTTTTTTCCTAACTTATTTCATATAACTTGTTTGGAACACGCTCTTCATCGCATTTCTGAGACAATATGTGATTATTTCCCATTGGTAGACAGATTTGTGTCCAGTACAAAGAGAATTTTTGTTAAATTTCCTAAAAGAGTTAAATGGTTTAGATCAACAGCACCTAATATCAGACTTCCTCCTGCACCACTGTTAACTCGATGGCAAACATGGGCCGATGCAGTTTTATATTATGCTGAGCACATAGAAATAGTCAAAGAGGTTGTTAATTCATTGGACTCGAAAGGTGCCTCATCAATAGAAGCTGTGCAAAATATTCTGTCAGTCACTGGGTTAAAAGAGGTTCTTAGTTTCATATCTGCCCATTTTTCTTTCTTACCAACAGCCATAACGGCATTCGAAGCTGTAGGATCTCCTTTGCATATATCACTTACTGTCTGAAAAAACTATATGTGATCTAAGTTCGGTTTCTGGTAGTATAGGACAAAAAGTGAAAGAGAAAGTGAATTATGTAATTTCAAAAAATTCTGGTTATGAACAGATGTGCGATATTCGAGACATCCTCGAAAGAAAACCATCTGTCACACCAAGAGACTTGACTCTCTCTGTGAAGCAGTTAACATCATTTAAATATGCCCTGATAACATCTTGTGATGTAGAGAGAAGTTTTTCACGTTAAAAAAGTATTTTGCGTGACAGCAGACAATGTTTTACAGTTGAAAATTTGTGCAAAGTGTTGGATGTGAACTGCAAATTAGCAGTTCATATTAGCAGCGGGACCACTTCTGCTTCAAGCTCTAAGGAATAAGGTAACTTTACTTATTTATATTATACTAACTCGTCTTGTCTACTGCAAAGGGACATTGTTTTAATTAAATAGTGCATATTTCTTGGCATATTTTCAAGTTTTTAAGAGCATATTTGCATGCATATTTCAGTGTTTTTTAGGGCATGAACTTCTGAGCCCTAGTCACAAGTTATGAGTTGTGTTTCAGTCTTGCAAGAAATAAAGTGACAACTGGACTTGTCAGTTGTGACATTAACAACTATACGAATAGGAAAGCTGTATAAAAGTTGGGTATATTTCTTTAACATTGCTATTTCATATAATAGCATAGCTTTTGAAATGTATTTATCGGTGGAACACATATGAATTAGATTCATCAAGCACGTATAAATGTCTTATGAAAAACTAAAAGTTTTTAAGCAAATAGGGAATGGTTTTTCATTGAAAACCAGTTGTATAAGAATAAGAGTGTTATATAGTGTACCGGCATCATTTATTTGTACATTTACATAGTCTTTTAAAATAGATTCCAATGGAAGACCTTTATGCACTTTAATACACATGTTGCAATTTGATTACCTGCAATGGAAGACATTTACAAAACATATATACCATGTTCTAAAATACAAAATATCTATCCTAATAACTTAAAGAACCATTTTAATTCAAATACTGCCCAACTGTACCTGAAAGGAATACATGAGCAACAAAGTTCCAACTAACTGTTAGTAAACTAGGGTTAATGTGATAGATTGCAAATGAAAATAGTGATACCCTAGGGCACAGAGTAGCAGTTTTTTCAAGTCTACTGTTACCTCTAAGGGAAGACTAAACACGCATACTGAGAATACTGGCATTAGGTTATGACTTTAAAAGAGCTTATTAAATCTTTGTAACACTGCAAGTTACTAACATTGTCAATGAAATTGCTTGACCTACAATTTGTTTCATGTGCTTTATTTTTTTTAATGGTTTCCTATTTTATAACCATGTTTTTTATAAAAATCAAATCTTTTAAATACAAATAATAACATAGTACTATAGCTTTTTGCCTATGTATGTTACAATACACCTGATATGGCTTACATTTGAGGAAATGAAGCTGATAAAAAATTAAACAAATACACTCTTGTTTTAAAGAGATTTCATGTGTCTTAAATATTAATGCCTAATTATTATTTATTTATGCCAACAAACTTACTGCTGGTGTTTTCAAACACACAAGCTGTGTGTGGGCAATGTTTTAAGAAGTGGAATCAGGACTGAAAAATTCAATGCCATAGCCGGAATTTGAACCATGGATCTTCCGCTTATCTAACGGTTGCTTTAACCACTGCTTGTGACTTTGGTCCAGAGTTTTGGTGCAAAATTCAAAGCCCTATAAATAAGTATGATAGTCACATATATCAACACAGGTGTGTGTTGTAATATTTTGATGTAGGAAAGCAATAACACAGTATAAATGCCGAAGCTTTCATGGACAGCGTCATTAACATCATTGTTAATAACATAATGCATCCAGCGGATTTTTATAAAATAAATAATGAACTTACCTGTCATTTAAAATGCAGATTGATTCTCCAGTTTTACTTGGTGAAATCCTCAATGATGTCGTCATAAAACTGAGACAGTTGAGATGGTTATTTGATCAAAGATTTTTGAATTGATAAAACTGCCAAATGCATCAACTGTAGAGTTTCTCACAAATGTTTTTACTCTCTTGAGAGTGGACAAACTTCTCTCCAGAGAAGTGGTTGCGGATATCATTAATGTTAGTTCACAAAATTTTACAATCTCAGAGTAGGCTGCCCCCAGTTGATTTTCTTTCATGAGTTTCAATAACTCACTGACACTACTAACACTGTTAGTGCTTTCCTTTGTACTGAATGCACCTGGGAATGCAGAGCTACTGCAGCAAAGAAAGATCCATAGTTAGCAATAAGTGAATCGAAAGCATTTTGTGGGAATGGAGCACTGCAATGCTTTGGTAAATTTGAGAGCTCTAAAAATTTAAGACTCTCAAAGTTAGTGAACCTTGAAGTTAACTGTTCAAGAATGTTGTTCATTATTTCACAATACAGTTTGCAGTAATTTGTTTCCAAATCACCAACTTCATCGATGTGAATGTGAATCCTTTTAGCCTGTGGCATACTTAATGAACTTCAGATATGGAGCACCGGACGCACATGAAGTCCAATGGTCAATGAGAGCAGAGGAACACCAGCCAGACGATGTGGGAAGAGCTATACACTGTTTTCTGACAGCTTCTCAAAAGCATGGTGCATAGCTATGGCTTAGACCACATTAATTTAGTTTTTTCTACTAAAAATCTGCATAAAGATTAAATGCGATAAATGCCTGTATACCAATAGCTGTACTAATGTTCTTCACGAAAAAAAATATATATTTACACCCAAAGAAATGTTAAAAAAATTATTAATACACAAGACCACCACATGCACATAATCAACTAAACTCTCATGCTCATTCATTGCCTTCCACAACCAGACTTCGGATACTTTCGTAACACTGAGTGCCCACAAAATGCAGTGGCGATAGTGAAAGCAAAGGGATAATGCCAGCCAAGATATAAGAGCGAGCACAGCTACAGTTGAAACAAAAATATAATATGAAATCATAGTGTGAATAATTTTAGAAGGTGTAGTGCAATTGGTTTTCCAAAATTTTATAGGGAAGCAGTGCTTCCATAGCGTATATTAAGTAAATACCCCAGTGTCAACACCACAATAAATGTTGCCATAATTTTCCTTCCCTTCCCCTTTCCTTCTTTTATTCCATTTATATACCACCTTTAGAATCTAATGTCATATTGGTAGGTATGCCTTGGAGCAATTATTGCTCATCGGCAATGGTATTCCCTTCTTTACTATTGAGATAATCTGGATTTTCCTTTAACGCACACATTTACAGTCTCACTCGTAGTTCCACACTCTAGGGAGATAGGGAAGGACTTTAACTAAAGAAAAAATTCCCATCCTCCAACCATGAATCAAACCCTAGAATGCTAACCACCTGATAGCAGAAGCAGTCTTTCCTATTGTTGTTTTCAAATAAATTGTATTTTCAGACAGTGAGGGAAGGGTGTATGTTGTCTTGGAAAATTAGTAATAAAACTGGCATTTGTATTAATAATTTGGGATACTAAATTACGAAAAATAAAAGTACACATATTGCTCAACTTCCCAAATTACCTAAAACTTGCTGGGATTAATGGTAGAATGGAATTTACAAAGAAAGCATGTACTGACAACCATATCAAAGTCAACAGTTGCAACCATAAACCACACAAACATGCTGTAATCAAGCTTACAGACTGGTAAATACATACCATTAAACCAGCAGGAATAGAGAAAGAACACACATAAATATTACACACTGCTGAACATTTAAAACTGAATTAATTGAGAAGAAAATTAAGAAGTTCAAGAAGCAGAAATGGCTCAAAGAAACAACTACATTAATCCTGAACAAGGACAATCTAATTCAGTGAAAAAACTGAAGCTGTTAACAGTGAAGATGCTCAAATCTTAAATATAACAATTAATTAGAGATTAAAAGGTTTGCTTATCTTAGTATTTGCTGCAAGTTCGTGAAATATTGCGCAAACTAGTTTCTTGATGCATCCATCATATCCTCAGTGCTCTTGTTTATAACACCATAGCTACAAACACTCAATTACTTAATATTTCTACGTATTACCAACCTCTGAAAACAAAACAAACCTGTTAATAGAGTCAATTGGCAGTATTTCAAAATTCTATTTTTCAAAATTAGTATACTTTTCTCAAACCATTAAATCTATAGGTCTATTTAATTGTTTCAATAATTTAACCTCTGGCTTTATTTCATGATTAAATGATAAAAAATGATTTGCCATAGCTGACTTATCAATCTGTTTACATTTAATATTTCTAAAATGCTCCTTCATTCTAGTTTCCAAATGACATTTAGTTTTACCAATTTAAACCCTGTCACGATCCAAACAGCTAAATTGATAAATGCCAGATCTTTTATAATTTGGAATTTTATCCTTTTTAGACAAATTTAGCAAATTTGTTATAGTATGAGAGGTAGAACTGGAACTTAAAAATTCAATGCCACAACTGGGATTTGAACCACAGACCTTCCGCTTACCGGGCAGACGCTCTAACCACTGAGCTATTGTGACAAACTGCCAGAATGGCATTAAATTCTCAAACCAGTTCGTATTTCTCCTGGTAAACCACAAAGTCAGTCTCTCATCAGAGACAAATTACCCCAATGGTGACCTACTATTTTAAGTACTTTATATCCCAGGATTAAATAACCTTCAGATGGTAATTATTATTTATTTATGCTAACAAACTTACTGTTGGTGTTTTTAAACACACAAGCCGTGTGTGGGCTAAGTTTGAGAGGTAGAACTGGAACTTAAAAATTCAATGCCACAACTGGGATTTGAACCACATCAATTTGTCTCTGATGTGAGACTGCCTTTGTGGTTTACCAGGAGAAATACGAACTGGTTTGAGAATTTAATGCCGTTCTGGCAGTTTGTCACAATAGCTCAGTGGTTAGAGCGTCTGCCCGGTAAGCGGAAGGTCTGTGGTTCAAATCTCAGTTGTGGCAATGAATTTTTAAGTTCCAGTTCTACCTCTCAAACTTTGCCCACACATGGCTTGTGTGTTTAAAAACACCAACAGTAAGTTTGTTGGCATAAATAAATAATAATTGTTATAGTATATTTACTTTGAGGACCCAAAGTTATTCTATGTTCTTTAAACATTTTTGTAAATTTTTTTACTAGCCCAAGGGTGGTAAGTAAACCTTTTAAAATTACAATCATCTTTCATTTTCTTAAGGGCAGAAACTTCTTTAACAGCCTTTTGATATTTAAATTTCTCTATTTTTCTATGTACAAAATCTGTATTAAAACCATTAATTACTGTAGTATTGATAATGTGTTTATATTCTGTGTCAAATTCTTCCTTATTAAGGGGTACATTTATTAATCTATAAGTGAAACTATTAAGAACAGCAAATTTGTGTGAAAAAGGATTAACATTTTTATTTTTTATGTAACTATCAGTATGAGTAGATTTTCTAGAAATGCCAAAATTCAATTTATTGTTATGTTTTATCATCTTTAAATCTAGGAGTGGAAGGCACCCATTATCTTCAGTTTCCAAGATGAATTTTATGGCTTTATCCTGTAAATTTAAAAGTTTTAAAGCATTATTTATGTGTTTCTCAGGAACAACAGCAAAAATGTCATCTACATATCTGTACTGTGCTCTAAAATTCAAAGAGAATGTTGTAGTGACTTGTATTTCAAAAAAGCTCATGGATAGATGAGCAAGAAATTGCAAAAATGGACCACCCATTACCAAATCAGAAGTTTGTTGAAAGAAATTACCATTAAAACTGAAAAAAAAATTGATTCAAACAAAGATTGGTAATATATTTGCTGAGGTGTTTACGGCCAGCATCATGAAGAACAGAGTTATCTTCCAAGCTAGTAGGCCGTGGTCTATTAGGATTGATATACCCGATGTCTTGCCAAGGACTGTACTTGACATTTTCAACAGGTGATCCATGCTAGTCAGAGCTCGAATGAACCAGTGGTGGCTGGTGTGCTCTTATATATATGGACGGTGGGCGGAACTTGCCACCCAACTGAGCATTCATTGGTCCAGGTCTCCAGGGGGGCTGTCTCAGGGTTTTGCTTTTTATTCTCCTTTCCAGTACTGGCATCCAAGTCTTGTGTATGAAGAGGGCTCCTTCCCTACAATTGAAATTGTTTTGATGCTTGAAAATCTCTATTGCTTCCCACTGTAGGGTGACATGGTAGCGGACGGATGACAATAGGAGCTGCGTGTTGAGGCGATATTTTCCACGTAAGCCCTCTGGAATGGTTAAATGCAAAGTTATAGAGGTGGCAGAAAAGGACCACTAAAATTAGAAATAATGTTTATAGTCGGCAAAAATGTACATATTCAATTGTTCTTCTTAAATAGCTTGGGTTGGCATCGGATGGAAAATGCAAAGTCTGTATATGATTTGGAAGTTTATCTATTTATAGTGTTGAACTGAATGAATATTGTGTAGTGGAAGATAACTGAAATAACAACACAAAGGACAAATATATATTTTTGTTAAGCAGCGCACGAATAGAAGAGAATTACGAACTTACAATTACGCATAGTCCGTGTTCGGGAAGTGTAAACCCAATAGCATGTGATAGAAAGGACACCAATCCAGGAAAATTGTACAATATATTTATCATATAACAGAACAATAAATCAACTTTCAATGTGGAACTGAAAATTAATCTTTCTAAATAAAGTGCTGACCCATACCATGCCCTGGATACGAAGGAAATAGAAAAGAGAGTTGTTCACGCTTACCGCTGTTCTAGTCCGGCTGAAAAAAAATTACCATGTCCACCGCTATTTAAATACGTTCCAAAAATGGTACACCAACGTGTGGCTTGTGAGTAAAATAATTACGTTCCAGTGTCTTTATAACTAACATCATGGCCAAATAAGAAAGAGTGTTCTGCCACAGTGGATTTCACTGTTTATCCTAGTGTCCTATGTGTTTCATGTTCTTTTAACCTAGTAGTTATGCTGCACATGGTTGTATCAATGTAAAACTGTCCACAGCTGCATGGAATTTTGTATACTCCTGCCGATGAGTGGGGATTTCGTTTGTCTTTTGCTGATTTTAATAACTGCTTTATTTTTAATGTTGGTCTATAAATGTTAACGATATTGGAGGAACGTAAGAGTTTGCCTACACGGTCAGATACACCTTTAATATATGGAAGTACCACCTTGGTTAATGGACAGTGTTCTATTTTCTGTGTCGGTTGCCTGGAGTGTAGTGCGTGTTGTATCCCCTTGTTGCTGTACCCATTGGCCCTGAAGGCTGTATGTATGTGTTTGAATTCATCTTGCACATACTTCTGATGGCATATGTCTTTCGCTTGCTCAGTGAGTGTTTTTATAATGCCTTGTTTCTATGTAGTAGGGTAATGGTTGGATGTTTTATGTAAACTGTGGTCCATGTGCGTCAGTTTTCTATAAACAGTACATTTAAGGCAAAGATCTAAGGTTTTTATGACAAGAACATTCAAGAAGCCCAGTCTATCTTTTCTTCTTTTTACTTTCTCTACTGGTAAGTAGGGGAAGTATTGTATTCCACCCAAAAATTCGATGTCGAGATTTCACCGGAAATATATGTTTTGAGGACCCCTGAATGCAAAAAAAAAAAGCATTTTTAGAAAAAGGTCCGTGTGTGTGTCTGTGGACAGCATAACTCAAAAACAAAAAGTCGGTTAAAAACCAAAGTTGCTATTTAAGTTTAACATCTTTCAAGGATGCGACACAAAGATTTTGAAGAAAATAGCCCCACCCTAAACTACCCTTTACATGGAAGATTTTTCGAAAATTTTGATTTTCTTGAAAATGGCTCTAACGATTTTGTTTAAAATGCCATATGTTTGAGATATTTTTATGACAAATGAAATGTATATCTTGAATTTTCTGGCTATAGCCCCTGTAGTCGTATTTATTCTGGCCGACTTTTGCATAAGTGGTAAACCGTTAGAGATAGACCAAATCATACTATACAAAAAAATGTAGATCTTGCTAAAATACACAAATTTATGTCTCAATAAATTTTCTTGTAGGTAGAACCATTTCGGAAATATTCCTTGTTATGTGTGTGAGTTTCCGAAAACTTAAAGTTTTCGTGAAATGGAACATCGTTGTTCATTTTTTTATATGTTAAGTGTGCAAAGAGAATGGAATCTCAAAGCTTTAAAAGATTTGACTATCGCACAAAGCCTACTGTATTCTAATATTCCCCTTGCACCTACAAGGAGATAACCAATAACATAACTTGTATAAATGTTTATTTTAACTAACATGAAGAAGATATAGGAATAAGAGTTTGTAAGAATGGTTAGTACAAAAGTAGAGAAAGTCATGTGAGTGCAACACATCAGATTTTTTCCATAGTGAACTGTATGTTTGGGTTCATACTGTTCAAGTATTGCAGAAATTGATCTAGGGTGTTCTTGCCATGGTTCCAAATTACAAAGGTGTCATCCTCGTAACACAGACATGCTTTGGGTTTGAGGGGGCTCTAGTGCTGTTTGTTCAAATTTTTCCACAAAGAAGTTAGCTATGACAGAACTGAGTGAGCTTCCCTTTGCGACACTGTCTGTTTGCTCATAGAAATTGCATCCCATAGGAAGAAATTTGCAGAGTGGCAGTGTTGGAATAAGTCAGTTATATCCTTTAGGAACAGCTCCCCATATATAGTTCATGGCTTCCTTTATCAGCACTTTAGTGAATAGGCAATTGGGGAGCTATTCCCAAAGGGTATCACTGACCTTTTCCGACACTGCCTCTTGGCAAATTACTTCCTATGGGATGCAATTTCTATGAGCAAACAGGCGGTGTCGCAATGGGAAGCCCACTCAGTTCTGTAGCTAACTTCTTTATGGAAAAATTTGAACAAACGGCACTGGAGAACACCCCCCTCAAACTCAAAGCATGGCTGCGTTACGTGGATGACACCTTAGTAATTTGGAACCAAGGGGAGGACAGCCTAGATCAGTTTCTACAATACTTGAACAGTATCAACCCAAACTAACAATTCACCATGGAGAAGGAAGAAAACGATAGATTGGCCTTCTTGAATGTTCTTGTCATAAAAACCTTAGATCTTTGCCTTGAATGTACCATTTATTGAAAAACCGATGCCAATGGACTGCTATTTACCTAAAACATCCAAATATCACCTTAGACAGAAATAACACATTATAAAAGTATTCACCAAGCGAGCAAAAGTCATGCCATCATAAGTATAACACATGCATACGCCCTTCAGAGTCAATGGGTACAGCAACGAGGAGATACGACACACACTACACTCCAGGCAACCAACACAGAAAACAGGACACCGCCCATTAACCAAGGTGGTACTTCCATATATTAAAAGTGTATCTGACCGTGTAAGCAAACTCTTATGTTCCTACAATATCAATACCATTTATAGACCAACATTAAAAATAAAGCAGTTATTAAGATCAGCAAAAGACAAACGAGATCCCCACTCATCGGCAGGGGTATACAAAATTCCATGCAGCTGTGGACAGGTTTACATTGATACAACCATGTACAGCATAACTACTAGGTTAAAAGAACATGAAAGACACAATAGACTAGGGTAAACAGACAAATCTGCCATGGCAGAACACTCTTTCTTATTTGGCCATGATGTTAATTATAAAGACACGCAGCTCCTATTATCAACCGTCAGCTACCATGTCCGCCTACAGCAGGAAGCATCAGAACAATTTCAGTCGTAGGGAAGAAGCCCTCTGCATACACAAGACTTGGATGCCAGTACTGGAAAGGAGAATAAAAAGCAAAACCCTGAGACAGCCCCCTGGAGACCTGGAGCAATGAACGCTCAGCTGGGTGACAAACTCTGCCCACCATCCATATACATAAGAGCACACCAGCCACGACCAGTTTATTCGAGCCCTGACTAGCATAGATTGCCTGTTGAAAATGCCAAGCGCAGTCCTTGGTGAAATGTCAGGTTACATCAATCCACCACAGCCTACAAACTCGAAAGATAACTCTGTTTTTTAAAGATTGGTAAATTTCACAAAATCATCTATTAATTCATTTAATTCTATAAAACTTAACAATTTTTTCAAAAACATCAAAAGCATTTCTCTACGAATGTTACAAAATAAGGCAGTTATGTCAAAAGAAACAAGAAATATTATGAGACAATACTGTACTGCTGATCTTTTCTACTAATTCAAAATAAGTTTTGCTACTTAAAATTTCAAGTTTATCAAAAGTACTGCATTTTTTATTCAACCATTTTGCCAGATTATAAATAGGTGAATTTATACAGGGTCTCATTTTATTTCCTAATTTGTAAATTTTGGGAAGTGCATACAATCTGGGTAGAACTGGATTACAGTCTTTTACAATATGTTTTCCTTTTTTAGGTATTATTTTCACTTCATTAAGAACTTTATTAAAAGTTGAAAAATTGAAATTAAATGGATCTATAGGTTTAATGATTTGGGAAACGATATTAATTTTAAAAACTTGGGACAGCATTATGAATTTTGAAATACCATCCATTAATTATATTAACAGGTTTGTTTTGTTTTCAAAGGTTGGTAATACATAGAAATATTAAGTAACTGAGCATTTGTAGCTATGGTAATGGTTATAAACAAGAGCACTGAGGATATGATGGATGCATCAAGAAACTACAGACAAAACTGCTTTTAACAACGTACTGGCTATAATAGTGAAATCTAGTGGTCCTGTCTAAACCTCATGTAAATTTTATATTTAAAAAATTGCTTACTACGACATCACATTTAGCGACTTATCGTATACAATGATGTATTTTTTATCTTTCTGGAGAAATATGTTGGCTGTAATGTCCAACGTTCATTTTTGTTTGTCACATACAGCAATGTACAGAGGTATTTTTACATGTGGCGAATGACCTTGCTAGGATCTGCGCAGCATCGTGCAAATTGGCAGTGGGGAGGGGGGCTAACATATCTGTTTCTTTCCTGGAAATCAACAAGAGACTGTTGATGATGCGTGCAGCATTGTGCTTAAACATGCAGTTCTGCAATTTTCACTACATGGAAATCGGAGACATAGTAGCCTGACACCCCTATGGTCTTACAAATACAAAGTGAACCTGACCACAAACCACTGTGCAACTTCCAGCAATTCAACACATCTAAAAATACCTCTGTTACAGCATATTCTCACTTACAAAAAAGGTGTAGAAGGGCGAACACCTGGTTTGTGTGACTATTGGCTACAATGACCACAAACTATCGGTCCCTTTGACATCGTTATAATCGGTTTTGACTGTAGTTTGCATAATATTTCAAGAACTTGCAGCAAGTACTAAATTAAGTGAAGCATTTAGTCTCTAATTAATTGTTATATTTAAGGACAATCTAAATTTAAGAAGTTCACATACAAACCTCTGGGTATCTCACAAATTGCAAAAGATCTTTAAAGAATTAAACATAGTCATAGCATCACAAAATAAACATAACTTAAAAGAATGCTGAAATCTGAAAACACAGACAGGATCCCATCAGAAAAGAAATCATGTATATACAGGATATGGTAGAAATAACTCACTTTAAATTGCACAACATTGTTGGATACAGCTTCCTAGAGAGCTGACGTTGGCACCAGTGCATGGTGCAGTCCAAAGCATTGTCAGTCAATATGAAGCATTGGTCAAATGAACAATATGCATTTCAATTGAACCTGTTTTTAAATGTGGTGATAGTGTTGTATGAATGCAGGTTTATTTTGGCAACCTTTTTAACAGTGGTTGGAGTGATCATGTTCCATATGAAAGATGATTACCAGATGGTTCCAGCAGTTCAGATCAACAGCATCTGCAAGAAACAAATTCCCTTGTAGGTCATGTATGGTCCACACTGTACTGTGGAGAACATTGCAACGATAACAGCTGTTTTTGAGCAAAGTCCAATGTGATAGTTGCTTGGCATTTGCAAGCACTTAACATGTCCAACAAAAGTGTGTGACAGATGTTGCATCAGTATATGAAGTTCCATCTCTACAAGCACTAAGTGGTGCAGCAATTATTGCCCAGGGATATGCAGGCATGTCAAACTTTCATACAGCCAGAATGTCCATGACAGTTAGACAGAATATTTCCACAGCATCTTGTTTCTCACTTTGGTGATATCAATCTGCCACACTGTTCACCCAATTTATTGGCATATGATTTTTATTTCTGGGATTCCTGAAATTCAAAGTGTATGCTAATAGGGTAACAACTATTGAGGACTTGAAAAATAATATTCATGCCAAAATAAAGGCCATAGCAGGTGATTACACTTTGTAAGATTATGGTGAGTGCGTGTGTTTGTGTGGAACATTGCATTACCAAGAATGTTGGACACTTGAAGGATATGATTTATAAAAAGTGAAATGTGTAATTAATGGTATGAAGTGTTCTTTCGAACAATGTATAATTCCTTCATGCTTAAATAACATGTGTAGAATGGATCACTGTTTCTGCTGCAGCCTGTAAACAGACTGTTTAGGATGCAAAAAGGATATAAAGGGAAACCCAACAGAAACATAAGCACAAGACTAAAAGAACACTGGAAATATCAGATACAAATAATAACTCAGCATAGTTGATCACTTCTGGAAACAAAATTACAAAATGTAGAACAAAAAGTCAAATTAGTGCATAGCACCTTATAACTGAGCATAGAGGAAATAACATACATCATAAGTTTTGAACAGTGAATAATGAATTTAAAAATTCTAGCACATGATAATTTAATCTCTACATTCACCAACTCCACACAGATAATGACGTGGATATCCATGAATAAAAAGATTGGGGAATAGTCAACCAGCAGCTGAGAATGAGGACAATAGGTCCTCAAAGCATGTCCTACCAGTGATTTGGTAGAACAATATGAATACTTAACATTGATTCATTTTTCCATAAATTATTTACTTCAGTGTGCACAATTTCCAAAATTATTTTGTTCTTCTTCTTGCCCTTCTCCTGTTAAGCATCAGGTAAAATCCCAGTTGTCCTCCATAATGCACTGTCTTTACTCATTTTCTTCGTCTCCATCATTTTCTCTCTCTTTTTTCCCTATTCTTTATATTTGATTCTACCATGTTATCCTTAGTCCACTCCTTCCAATTCTCCCGTCATCAACTCCCATCTCCTGGGCTTGCTTTGCTTTTCTTCCTACATCTATATGTTGTACATCTCCATACAACTTGAGATAATGCTCTTCAATTGTGTCTGTAAGCAATTTTTTCAGTTTCACTTCTTCCCTTATATGTTAATTTCTTATTCTGTCTCTCCTTGTATTCCCAATTGTTCTTCTCACCAGTGGATAAAATGCTAATGAAAAAATGTAAAGGTATAAATGATTCTTGTAATGTGCTTTACTCAAAATTCTTTGAAGACACTTATAAAATAGTTATTGCTACAGGTAATACAAAATATCCACACTTTGCATTGTGTTTATCTATCCTGAACTAAACTATTTCAAAACTCTTGTTCGTAAGACAGCTTTAAAGTAGTCATGTTAAGCCTGGTCCACAAATGCCCAGGAATGGAAATGGAAACAGAATGGGGAAAAATAGTTAAAATAGTTTATTTTAAAAAGCAAGCACTTTACTGTTAACGAGAAGCCTTCTGGAGTTGAATAAAACAGATTTGATGAAGTTCCAATTCTACCATTCCCATTCCAGCATATTATAATTTTACTGTACATAAGTGCAGCAGTTGTTTAAGGAAGCCAGAAGCTGTTACTACCATAGAGTTCTCTCAAGCAACAGCTTGGAAAAACAAAACTGGAATGACTGGTACATGCAGAGGATTCCCTACTCCATTTCAGTTCTAATTACAGTGGTATTTAGCATAACAATAAACAACTATAACAGTTGGAAAGATAGAATTAGAATAAAAGATTCAATGCTATAGTTGAGATGTGAACCATGCATTTTTGGTTTACCATTGCTCTGACCAACTGAGTCAATGTGGCAACATGCTGGCACAACATTGAATTTCACAGCTGACCCACATTTTTCTCAGAAAACCACAAGATGTTCTCAAATTCAGTCTGACATAAAATATTCCAATGGTGACTAGTTTTTTAAAGCCTTCTGCGCTGCATTAAATTTTGATGTTGGTGCTGACTTGAATTATGTCGAGTGAAAGCAAGCATATGAAAATATATAATTGGTTAGTTATAAACAGACAATATTTTAAAACAAAATTGATTTTCCATATTATTAACCTCTTGAGCGACAGCCATTTAAAAGCTCTGCAGGTCGAGAACGGATACCCAATATCCAGCGCAGGGCATTTAAATTGTTAAATGCGCTAAAAGTGCTTCCTAAATACACAGCTGTATTTTGCGTAAATTTTAAGTTATTTTAATCAAACAAAAACTGTTATAAAACTCATTATATGCAGTATACATGTACATCATCAGCAATGTTGAGTTGCATTTACAAATCGTTGAAATGGCACTATTTGTTTCACTGTGGTAAAAAGTTAACTTTGCTTTGTCGAACGCATCTCGGAAAGAAACAGTAGTGGACCCATTGTATGTGTTAGCTATGCGTCAGCAAGTCACAGCACAATGTGAAATAAAACGCTACTGTATGCGTGGTTTATGAGTCATCAGAATAAAGCAGGTTTGCAATTTTTCCTTACACGTGTTTCGTAACTTGGATATAGCTTACAGGCTCCGTTTGTTTCTCTCTTGAAATGCATACGTATACTTTCCTGCTTGTAGCTGAAGTGAGAAGCTATTGAGTGTTACATCTCAGAGCTAAAACATGGCATCAACAAGCAGTGTTGCACAAAGGTTAGCGAGTGGTGGAAGTGTAAGGGCTTCTGAAATTACACAGGATAATGTGGAGGACTTCTTGCTGTGTGACAGCGATTTGGATATCGATGGCGAATTTTCCGAATTTGAGGGGGGTGTGGAGGATATAGGTACAAGTAGCAGTGAGGAAGAACGTGACCAACTTCCTTCAGGTGTTCGTGAAGAGTCAGCATTGTGGAGTGCTGAAAACAATTCCAATACAAACAGGCACATCTTCACGAGCACAGGGTCTGGTGTTCAATCCCAGGCTCAGCTGACTTCTGACAGCCAACCAATTGACATTTTTACAAAATTTTTTACTACCGACTTAGTGTCTCTCATTGTTTGCGAAACAAATGTATATGCGAGTAAGGTGAAGGAAGACCTGCTCTCTAAAGGTAAATTAGGGCCTAAGAGCAGAATTCAAAGGTGGACAGAAGTAACACTCAATGAGATTTACAGGCTAATTGGTCTAATTATACTTATGGGTGTTATTCGTAAACCTGCATTATACATGTATTGGTCCACAGATGACATGCTAGCTACTCCTTTTTTTGGAAAATGCATGTCAAATAACAGATTTACGTCAATTTTGCGGTTCCTTCATTTCACCTGCACAGAGAATGTAAATGACAAACTCCACAAAATTAGGCCTGTTTTCGATTATATTATTTCAAAATTTAAAGAAAATTATGTGCCTGGTGAAAAGGTCACTGTTGATGAAAGCCTAATGCTTTGGAAGGGCCGCTTAGGTTGAAAGCAATACATCAAAACAAAAAGGGCTAGATTTGGCATAAAGAGTTTTGATGTTTGTGAAAGTAAAACGGGATATCTTTACAATAGCTGCATTTACACTGGTCAAGGGACTGACAATACTGGAGACAAAGATTTGGGCTTATCTGGCTCCATAGTAACGCACCTAATGGAACCTGTGCTTGGTCAGGGTAGGACTGTGTACTTAGATAACTGGTACAGCTCTCCTAAATTATTCATGGCCTTACACAAAAGAAAGACTAATGCAATTGGAACACTACGTTCAAATCGTATTGGTTTGCCAAAAGATGTGAATACGAAGGCTCTAAGGAGAGGGGAAATGGAGGTGCGTCAGCTCCCACCTTTGACCTACCTTGCCTGGCAGGACAGGAGGGTTGTTACGGCATTATCCAATTGCAGCTCTAAGATTTTGATGATTGACACTGGAAAAACAGATGCCCATACCAAAATGTGCATTTTCAAGCCTGACGTTATCCAGGAATACAATATGCACATGGGCGGTGTCGATCTAGTAGATCAGGTATTGCAAGCATATCCCTCTTTACGAAAAACAGTGAAATGGTATAAAAAGGTATTTTTGCACCAGCTGGATATAACCATATACAATTGTTTGGTAATTTGGAGAGCTCTAAACCCACACAAGACAATGACCTACCTGGACTTTCGACTATCAATAGCTCGCAGCCTAATTGAACAATACCAGGTTGAGAGGCCTCTTCATACTGGGGGTAGAAAATCCAAAACCCCTGCACCCCTCAGACTTCAAGGAAAACATTATCCTAAAAGGATACCGTCAACAGCAAAGAAGTCCCGCCCATCTCGAAGGTGTTTCGTGTGCCGCAAGAAGAGAATCCGTAAGGAAACTGGGATGATCTGCGGCGAATGTGGAGATGTGCCCTTGTGTGTTTATCCCTGTTTTGAGGCATATCACTGCAGAAGGAACATATAAAGGTAAGCCAGTAAAGCATATAGAATTTAATTAAATGTTTCATAACGAGGGAAAATTAAAATAAGTTGAGTTAGATAGTGGATAAATAAGGGTTAAATGCACAAATGCACAGGACGTGTATACACGTCCATATCGCTCGTCCGTCATTTTAAATGGACGTGATTTCACGTCCATATCCCTGAAGAGGTTAATGTATGAAATAACATGCATAACCACTCTCATTCTTAGTTTATTTGAAGCAAATCTCTTCAATTCTCAATCTTTATCTTTTTGTTCTCATTCAGTTCCCAATTTCTTGTGAGTCAGCTTTTACAAACTGAATTCAGAATTACGACTTTCCAGTCCCATTTTCAAATAACTGTGAAGGGTATGTTTATATAACCATTCTGGTTCCCATTTCTTTTCCTAGGTAATTAAGAACTGGGCTTTAAATATAAGGCTAACTCCTCTAAGAAGTAACAGAAAAATTAAGCTCAACTGATAAAATGAAATTACATATAAATAACAATAATTAAAATATGCTGTCAGCCAACATTAAAATATAAATACTAATTCTTTTAGTTTTACAAATATTTTGTATGCACTTGTCATTTCTAAACAGCCAGTATACAAATTAAAGAATCCAATAGTTCACTGCACAGAAGTATTGAAAACCACATAGCCCAACATCTATAGAGGTTTACAATAATGTATTGGAAGATGTTTGTGAGTTATGGATCCGACAAGAAACTTCTTGAGCTACAGCAGCTTCACGAAGGACCTGTAAAGACAGCAGAAAAGTGTTTTATGCTAAGGAACAATTTAAACCCACAGAGACTTACAATTTGAGAATCATAGTACTGTAATTACTATAAATACTAACAATTCAAGCATAATCTTAGTTTTGATATATCTGACTTTGTCTACCATCAGCCCATACATCTCCTGTGATTCCTTTGTCCCATCTGTTCTCCCTGGGGGATAAACACTAAAGATCCATCATGCAGTCGAGGTGCTAGGTGTCTCCTCCGTATACCTAATCTCATTTACTATCTTCTCTACCATGTACATAGTAGGCAGAGAAGGCACTGCATTCCACCCAAAAATTTGATACCAAGATTACACTGGAAATATGTATTCTAGGGTACCATAAAACAGGCTAACTTTGGCCAGCTTGGGTAACTTAGGCGTTTAGGTTGTTAAACTTCATTTTTTTATTCTGTCACATAGAATATTAATACTGTAACAATTTTGTAAGGTTTATTGTATTGTTGATGGAGCACATTAGTTGTAAAGGTGTTTTCCATGCAACTTAGTGCATACAGATATATAGACAAACCCAATACAGAAGTAATCACAGTAACTTACTTTGCAGAATATTAAACAAAGAGAGCAAAATAAGAACTCTGGATTGTTTACGAGCGACTCATTCACGGAACTCCTGAAATCTGCATGCAGAAGAGAGAAAAAGAATAGAATAACTAATGGGATTGAATGTAAAATCTGGAAAGAGTCTATGGGAAACATTTCAAGAGAAATGGAACGCAAAGAAACCCATTCTATTTAAGAAGAAGCAGATGATTTGGTGCAGATTGATTTCTTTTCTTCTACAGGTTCCAACACCAGTGGTTTAAGGGATGACTCACTGATTGTTGATGAGACAATGCAGGAGACTTTGTCCTTGTGCTGTTTTTGATTGAAAAGAACCAGAGATTCTATGCTGCAAAAATTTTTAATTCTGGGAACACATGAAATAAAATGCTTGAGAAAAAATTCTGGGAAACAATTCTTCCTTTGATTTCCATATAACGAGGATGTGTGCAACATGCAAAAGAATTAGTTTGTGAGGAAACTGCAACCATCCTTTGTACAAGACATAGAAGGTTTATTTTCAGAAATATTACAGACAATTATGACATCTTTTAAAACAAACGATGGGTAGGCCTAAGGAATGACCAAACTGATAAATAATCCACCAATATCATAAATAATGTAGAGATCACAGGCTTCACTTATCTTAAATGTGTGGTGTAAGTCATAGAAGTTGCCTTGAGAATGTCAGGGAGACCTGATGAAACTAGTTAAGGGTTTCTATAACTTACATCACATAATTAAGGAAATTGAAGCTATTAACAGTGAAGCAACAAGATTCTAAAGTAAGAACAAATTAGAAACTAAAAACTTCACTTATCTTTGTAATATTGCAAGCTCTTGGTGCAAAGCTGACTAAAGTTTTGAGTTGACTCCAACTCATTCTCAAGGCTCTATAGCTTCGCACTATGAACTTGCAATATTACTAAGATAAGTGAGGTTTTTTAGTTTCTAATTTGTTCTTACTTTACATCACATATTTAAGATAAGTGAAGTCTGTGTCTCTACATTATTTATGACACTGGTGGATCATATTTACTTCAGAGTTAATACAGAAATCCAAAAACATTTGAACTGCTGTGCAGTGTTTTTCCACTGCACAAGCGGAAACACGATAACAGCAGCTGATGTACACAATGTACATTGCGATTTCTATCTCTGAGGTAACTTAAAGCATAAAGTGTACAAGACAAATCCACATACCCCGGAAGAATTAAAACAAAATATCCACCAGGAAATTGCCAGCATTTCTCAATGTGAACTACAGCAAGTGATGGATAATTTCCTAAAGAGGTGCCAAAAATGTATGGATAATGATGGTGGCTAGTTTCAGCTCTCTCCTTTAATAACATTGCTCAGTAAAGCCTTTCAAAGTAGTTCTAGAAATGTTGTATGGTTTCATCTGCGCTGTTCTATAACAGCGGCAATTGGCGACGAGGGCCAAGGACGCATACACATAAAACACAGCGCAGCCGGTTTGGAGTCTTTCGGATCACCCGTTAGCTTAAGGTATGTATACTTAGCACTGAATTTCTTTAATTTTTTAACACAGCCTTCATCCCAAAATAAGTAGAGCATTGAACAATGCGTTTCTAGCAGCCAAAGTAAACACAGGCAAGTATAACTTTTCTTTTCACTAAATTTTTTGTGGCCGAAGTTAGCCTGTTTTCTATGAAATTTCAGTCACACTTCAATAGTTTATATAATAAACAATGATGCACATAGCAATTATTTTCTGTATGATAGAGGTACAACAGACATCAGGGAATCTTCTCAAGTTTAATTAGAAATTTTAGTCAACATCTTCATACTAAAATTGGCAAGAACGTTTAACCCATTCTACAATATCCTGAATTCCAAGAAAGCATTTTAGAGAAAGCTCCCTGAGAGAGAGAGAGAGAGAGAGAGAGAGAGAGAGAGAGAGAGAGAGAGAGAGAGAGAGAGAGAGAGAGAGAGAGAGAGAGAGAGAGAGAGAGAGAGAGAGGGGGCAAAATTTCCAAAATTGTGTTTATACCTACTGATGGACTTCTTACATGTATTCATTCTGTAAAAATTGAGACCCAGTGTCTCCTAAAGGTGTCATATAAATTTTGTTGAATAAACTATCTCAAACCAAATTACACTGTCATATTCATGAATGTTGTATTTTTCTGCCCCAAAATCCAATAAAAAATATTTCAAAGTAATATCTCCCTGTTCTTGGGTCTGGGGAGGTTAAATTAAACATTAGTAATGGTACAGGTGTTTTTAAACAGGCACCCATTTTTTAACATTTTGGTAGCTGTTCACAACCCCTAAATTGTCTGACGACCACACCTGTCATTGGTAACAGTTCATTTTGAACTAGCAAAGAATACTGTCTTCAGGCGCAGATCTAGAAATATTCAATGGGGGGGGGGGGGGGGGGGGGCTGGTTATGGTCCACTACCACTTCAGAATAATTAAATTCATGCTAAAGAATGCCTAGCTGAATATTTAACTGAAAGAAATAAACTACCAGCTACCACCTATCTAGAAAGAAGACTGTAACCGCCACACGCCCATCAATCAAATGTTTACAAAATACTCCTATTATAGATACAACATTTGAACATTCGCCTAATTGGCATCGTTATTACAAAGTGCCCTATGTCAAGTTCGTTGCAATCAATGTGCAGTTGTTAATGAAGTCTGCAAAATTCATTGTCATTGCTACTGTTGGCATTTGCAATAACTGTAACATAATCACTGTTTGTCTCTTCTCTGACTTCAGCACACGTGCTTTTAACTTTTAAATCTGTAGCTTGATCATTATTGGATTTTTCACCAACCTGTCATAAGAATTGTCTCCGACTTCAAGACATGCCTTTTTAACAAACTGTAAAAAATTTGAGAGGTAGAACTGGAACTTAAAAATTCAATGCCACAACTGGGATTTGAACCACAGACCTTCCGCTTACCAAGTGGCTGCTCTAACCATTGAGCCACCCAGTTGTGGCATTTAATTTTTAAGTTCCAGTTCTAGCTCTCAAACTTTGCCCACACACGGCTTGTGTGTTTAAAAACACCAACAGTAAGTTTGTTGGCATAAATAAATAAAGTAACAAATTTGTTTGAATTTTGCATTTCGACATCTTACACTTGTGGCTCATAATCACAACCAAAGCTTGAACATAGAACTGGACATTTCACTATCACTCCACTGTGGCATGTCTGCCACCAAGCTTACACCGCCCCTGTTACTGAACTAATGCATCGACAATGACAGTTTCGAATTAATGAAAAGTATACCTATGTGTTAGAGAGGTAGAACTGGAACTTAAAAATTCAATGTCACAGCTGGGATTTGAACCACAGACCCTCCGCTCACCAGGCAGGTGCTCTAACCATTAAGCTACTGTGACAACCTGCCAGAATGACATTGAATTCTCAAACCAGTTCGTATTTTTCCCAGTAAACCACAAAGGCAGTCTCACATCAGAGACAATTCCCCAAGGGTGACTTACTATTGCAAGTACTTTATGTCCCGGGATTAAATAACCTTCAGATGGTAATTGTTATTTATTTATGCCAACAAACTTACTGTTGGTGTTTTTAAACATACAAGGCGTATGTGGGCAATGTTTGAGAGGTAGAACTGGAACTTAAAAAGTCAATGCCACAGCTGGGATTTGAACCACAGACCCTCCGCTTACCAGGCGGGTGCTCTAACCATTAAGCTACTGTGACAACCTGTCCTTGTAGTTTACCGTTAAAATACGAACTGGTTTGAGAATTCAATGTCATTCTGGCAGGTTGTCACAGTAGCTTAATGGTTAGAGCACCCGCCTGGTAAGCAGAGGGTCTGTGGTTCAAATCCTAGCTGTGGCATTGAATTTTTAAGTTCCAGTTCTACCTCTCAAACATTGCCCACACACAGCTTGTGTGTTTAAAAACACCAACAGTAAGTTTGTTGGCATAAATAAATAATAAATAGCTATGTATTGTCGATAGCTTGTTTCCGCTTTGCCGCTTTCCCATTCTTGAAGTCATTGGCAAAGAACAGCAAACGTTTTTCTCCAGACCTAGATTTAATTTACACTTATTAAAATTGTCTGAGGCGACAAAAATCAAAAGCTGAATAGTTTAATGTAGCACGTTATAGTTTATGATGAAAAGAAATGCTATGTAATGCTCTGTAATATGGAATAAGGCATAAGACTACTTACGTATTTGCATTATTATTCGTATTATTATAAAAAGCTAGTTGTGGTCGCAGCGTTGCTTGCATTGTTGTCTTTTAACATGGACATATTTCCATAATTCTCACTTTCTTTCTCGTTTGCTTCTTCTCTTCCTCCCTATTTCATTCTCCTTCACTTCTCCTTCTAATTTTTACTCTCCTTGCCTTCTTCTTTTCCTGATTACCCTCCCGTTATGTAGGACTTACAAACCAGTGCCTAGGGTCAGACATCTGTCAGTGAGCAGAGGAACCTATGGACCGGACAAGGTGAAGACCTGGAAGTGGGTGGTCAGCCAAGCACCAGGTATGGTAGTGAGGAAGAAGATGAAATGAAATGCAGGCAAAATAGATGATTCGAAAGGTGATAATTGAGCAATTGGTGGAATGAGTGGTGGAGGAAACTGGAGAACCCAGAGAAAACCTGCCCAGACGCTGCTTCGTCCACCACAAATACCACATACAGGTCCCTGGGATTGAAACCGGGCCGCCTAGGTGGTAGGCGAATGTGCTAACCGCTAGGCCATGGCACCACCGGTTACTCTCCTTACCACTTTTTCATTCTGATGCCATGTAAATTTATCTTTCTCTATTTACCTCCGATTGCTTTGGTTGCATTTTTGCAATAAATACGGAGTAGCAATAATAATAATAATAATAATAATAATAATAATAATAATAATAATAATAATAATAATAATAATAAATAATAATAATAATAATAATAATAATAATAATAATAATAATAATAATAATAATAATAATAATAATAATAATAATAATAATAATAACAACAACAACAATAATAATAATAAATGTGTGGTTATTTAACGACATACTGTTCTGAATCTAATCCCTATAGTTGTCACCTGTTTGCCAGTTGTTATGTGCACTTCGTTTAATATCAGAAAGTCTACCCACCTGAGCCTAACATATCACATTTATTAAAATGCTAGTGACTGCACTGCGGAAAGATGAAAATTTTAGGTACAGAAACTCAACGTTTAACCAACCCGCATCACTCACAGCAGTATAAAAACTATGGAAATTCTATTCTATTAGTGATGAAAACCGTTAATAACTTTTCAAGATTAATGTGAATTTAAATAGATAAAAGACTTGACAGCACACTAATTGTGCCCACACCGTATAGCTGTTTAAACAATCATTACTTATATAGTGATGTTACATGTACCCCCACAGCGGTAAAGAAAAATTCGAATAACTCTTTAAATATTCATCCAATTGAAATATTGCTCAAAAAAAGGGAAGTTATTTTGATTTATTCAATTTGGGCCCCATTAGAAACCTTCCACCTCAGTGGTCCATTCTTTAAGTGGGACCAACTACCAAAGGTAGTACATATACCAATTTTCATAGAAATCCGTTAGGCCATTTTGCGTGATGATGAGGTAACACGCATATAGTATTTATAGCAATAAAGTAGGATATGACAGGGGGGGCCTGGGTTCCCTGGCACTCCCTCTGGATCCGTACCTGACTGTCATACAAGTACAATATCTTCTATCCACTAAATAGGGGACACATTTTCATATCATGACAGGCCAACATGAGAAATTGATAAGAATGAAAAAGTACAAAGTATAATTGGAAAAACCCTTAGTCCTTGAATGCTCTAATAGTGCCAGGGTTTGAAAAGAACAAGAGTTGACCTAGAGGCCATCTAACATAGATTAAAGACAGAAACTCAATTAAGCAAGTAATGCTTGTCTAAAGGAAGTGGCTCGGTCTCCAGAGCCTCACCTGTTAAAGCAGAGTGCACTACTATTCCTTACACCGTACTGCAAATGTAGTGTCACTCAAAGACACTTACAGAGAGATGTGGCTCCATATCACTGAGTGCTTGGTCTATCCATGTAAATTGATGTGCAGTTTTACCACGACTACATCCATATCGGGTAACAAGAGAAAGGTGTGCAACAGCAAATACCAGAGCTGCTGTCCTGGCCTCCAACAGACGTGCATCTAAAGGAGGGTACATACTGTGCACCACATCATCCACACGTGGTGAGATGTACCGAGCAACCTATAAGCATATGCAGATGTTAATAAATCAATGAAAATATATATTGGGATTTGAAATCTAAATATCTATTTGTCATGAGAGGTAGAACTGGAACTTAAAAATTCAATGCCACAACAGGGATTTCAACCACAGACCTTCCGCTTACCAGGCAGCTGCTCTAACCATTGAGCTATTGTGACAAACTGCCAGAATGGTATTAAATTCTCAAACCAGTTGGTATTTCTCCTGGTAAACCACAAAGGCAGTCTCACATCAGAGACAAATTACCCCAATGGTGACTTACTATTGTAAGTACTTTATGTCCCAGGATTAAATAACCTTCAGATGGCAATTATTATTTATTTATGCCAACAAACTTACTGTTGGTGGTTTTAAACACACAAGCCGCGTGTGGGCAAAGTTTGAGAGGTAGAATTGGAACTTAAAAATTCAATGCCACAACTGGGATTTGAACCACAGACTTTCCGCTTCCCAGACGGCTGCTCTAACCATTGAACTATTGTGACAAACTGCCAGAATGGGATTAAATTCTCAAACCAGTTCGTATTTCTCCTGGTAAACCACAAAGGCAGTCTCACATCAGAGACAAATTACCCCAACGGTGACTTACTATTGTAAGTACTTTATGTCCCAGGATTAAATAACCTTCAGATGGTAATTATGATTTATTTAAAAACACCAACAGTAAGTTTGTTGGCATAAATAAATAAAAATTACCATCTGAAGGTTAAAAACACCAACAGTAAGTTTGTTGGCATAAATAAATAATAATTACCATCTGAAGGTTATTTAATCCTGGGACATAAAGTACTTACAATAGTAAGACACCATTGGGATAATTTGTCTCTGATGTGAGATTGCCTTTGTGGTTTACCAGGAGAAATACGAACTGGTTTGAGAATTTAATGCCATTCTGGCAGTTTGTCACAATAGCTCAATGGTTAGAGCAGCCGCCTGGTAAGCGGAAGGTCTGTGGTTCAAATCCCAGTTGTGGCATTGAATTTTTAAGTTCTACCTCTCAAACTTTGCCCACACACGGCTTGTGTGTTTAAAAACACCAACAGTAAGTTTGTTGGCATAAATAAATAATAATCTATTTGTCATGTTTCTGCTAATTTTTTTTTTTTTACATTTTTGCTTTCCACTGTTCTAGATGGAAGAAATCTGAAGTGAAACACGACTTTCTCCACTCATAACTTCTTTTCAAGGCTGTTCTAAAAGATCATACTGAGACAGAATATATGGTTAGACCCCAAAAGGAAATCATTTATGTAAATATTTATTGCAAATGTAATTTATTTTTGTTGTTGATATGAATTAGTTGAGTAACGAAAATGTGTTGCTATTTTTCATTTTTAGTAAAAATATAATTGTTTAAAAACGTCATAAATGATAACTTTCATGCTTAAACTTAATATGTATAAGTAAAAGAACCATATACATTTAATGTTAAAAGTGAAGGGAGAATAGCTAAAGATCGCTTCCCTAACAATACAGGAACTATTTAATGTAGGAAAATATAAACTGAACGCATACGCGCATGTATATAAAGAAGGGAGTCATGTAAAGTAGCGCTAAATTTGTTATTAGCGTCTGTATGTTTGAGATGTGAAGACGTGTTTTTGTAACGTGCGTGGATGTGGGTCTAAAAGACTTTATAAAAGTGGAAAGACCATCAAGATAATACAAATAGGTGCAACGAAAGTCAATTCAATTATAACAAGTGTAATAAGAAAAAAGTGTTAATAAAATTATATATAGTGAAGTTACATCGAGTGTTTATTCATTCCACCTAGTACCACGCCAGGAGAAAAATAATAATCTCATAGCTCAACACGAAGCTTCATTTTATTTAAAAATACAGCACCAATACAAAAGCTTATTTTTATCTCAAATTCCTGCTAGCTGAGGCAAATATTTGTAATAAGTAATTTTAATTATTATTTATTTATTATTTATTTAATCAGAGGATATGGTCGGTGAATTTATTTTGATAACTCTCCCGGTCAGGTCGGTGAGACCCATAAACCAACGACAGGTGTGGTCCTCCAGTCATTCTGGGGGTTGTGAGAGAGCGATGTGACTGCCAAAACATAAAAATATGGTGCTCTCTAAAAAGCGGTTACTATTACTGCTATTGCTCTCTTCAGTATCAGTGAAAGATATTGGAGAGCAAGAGGATTAATGACTTCATTGTCAGAAATCCAGCATTAGCTAACAACAACATTTATGCCAACAAGCTTACTGCTGGTGTTTTTAAACACACAAGCCGTGTGTGGGCAATGTTCAAGAGGTTGAATCAGAAACTGAAAAATCCCGGCTATGGCATTGAATTTTTCAGTTTCTGATTCAACCTCTTAAAGTAATTTCAATTCGGTAATGCCATGAAAATATACATTCTGGAAGCAGAGATGCTGGTCAACTGCTTAAAAAGGCAAGTGTAGTTCAGTCGTAATGTTATTAACACTTTGCTTGAGCCCCTGAGAAATAAAAGAATGGGTATTCAGCATTAAAACATAAAAAAATGGACAAAAGTGAATATTTCTCAGGTGACTAATGTGACAATTTTTCTAAAATGAATTTATTTCTTGGCTCACATAAATTCTTATTTATCAAAAAGAAATGAAATCTACTTCACTTGCTTATTACAGACAATTCAAAATATACATTGTATTATGTCAGTCTTAAATTTGTAAAACTTTAACTAAAATGATTAAAGCCATTTTTGAAAAACTAAAAAAGTAACCTTCTTGCTCTACTATCTGACAAAGCATTTGCAGAGAAATGCAACAAAATATTAATCAAAAGTACAGCAGCACCTTATCTTAATCAGCATTAGCTTTATCAGATCTTAAAATCTCAATTCAACAACTGTGGAAAATTAATAAGAGCTACTCAGGGTACCAGCCGTGTGATGTTAATGAAGAGCAACTTTATTAACATCACACAGCTGGTAACCCGAGAAGCTCTTATTAATAATTGCCATCAAAACTTCAAATCCTAGAACTATGGAAAAATCACCTACATGCTTAGCTTTTAATCCAGTCAAGCATTATTGCTTTCTCTAAGGTAATAGAAGTATTGCACCCTATCTAACAAATTAAAAACTGAGATTTCACCAGAAATACATTTTCAAGGACACTAAATCCCCCCCACCAAAACACTTTTGCAGAAAATGGTGATTGTAATAGACTGAGAAAGAAAAAAACAAATTCAGATGTACATCAAACATTAAACTTTTCCTTCCATCCCAAACAACCCTTTAACACTAGAATCTGCAAGATGTCAATCTGATTCCTAAGTAGAACCTAATTTCTACTCTTTGTAAAAAAAATTAATTCAACACAATTTCTTCTTGTGACATTTATTCATTTAATGTACGCACTACACTCACCAAAAATGACCTATTTCCTACCATAAGTTGCGATCTTGATATTTACCTTAAATACTAGGAGGGGTCATACTTTATCCAATACTACGCTTTTCTCATACTTGACACACTAAATATGATTTATTTGATGGCAAGTGACAAGTAAAATTAATGCACTGCTTGTATAAAATGCCTGTGTTTAGAAAATAATTGCAACAATATCCTTTCACCAGACATTCCATTTCTCATTCAACTCAGTTGTAAGTAGGAAGCTGTACAGAAAGGAAGTAAAACTTGTATATGAAGAAAAATTATGATAATAAGTACCTCTTATGAGAATATACAGAGGGTGCCAACAAATTTACACACAGTGCAGGCAAAGAAAAAACTGTATTAATATAACAAAGCCGAATTCACACAAACAGAAAATGACGAGCACTGATCATTTTATTTAGTTACAACAGTTGCTCAAAATGCCCACCATTGGTGTTAATAAACTTCTAAGTACGTTGAACTACTGATCAAGCAACATTTGTGAACGTGTCCTCAATGATCACAGCACATGGCGTTTCAATTTCTTTCTAAAATTCTGTCAGTAAAGCTGGTTTTCTATGGTATACAACATTAAGAGTCCCCCATTGGTAGAAGTCCAATGGAGTTTGATCCAGAGAACGTGGTGGAAACTCAATAGGATGTTTTCATCCTATGTTGTGCTCTTGAAGATTGTCATCAAGGTACTCATGTACATCTCGGTGGTGATGTGGTGGTGCACCATCTTGTTGGAAGCAAAGTTCCTTATCTCCATTGAGTGTACGAATAGCAGGTAAGATGAGTGAGTTTATATGTCCAGGTACACTTGGCCAGTTACAGTTCCTTCAAAGAAGAATGGTCCAACTAGACCATAAGCCCTCCATCAGGTGCAATGTATGCTCTGACGTGTTCAGGCGCAATACACCTGATATGCACAAGGCACAACAATGGTGATTAATGCACACTTATGTTAATTTTAGCATTCTAAAATCGTTCACTGACATTTGTAGAAGTATTTAGAGATGAAAAAACTAAATTCTTTGTAAACAAGATTAATTTTAATTACAAAATAGAATATATCAAAATTTCTGACCCGCCAACAATTTGGCTTAGATTATTAGGCTTTAAAAATTAAATGAACCTAAGTTTTGATTAAAGAAGTATTATTACACTGCAGGCATTGTTGAGAAGGCCAGATTCACTGAGAGTAAGCTGAAGTTGAGCAGATTTGGGGCATACACACTCAGCACAGCGTATTTGTCAGACTATATTTGCATGCGTCAGACAAATTACATTGTGACACCTTTTGCACTTGTAATCTGTCATCCTTGTGAACCTGTTTCCATGATGCAGGAAGAGCACCTACGTCTTCTGCATCAAAATCTCGCAATAAACCCATTACCTCATCAAGTTGACTCGGATTAGAGACATCGTAGAATTTCCATGCCATTTTACATGAAAAACTGAAAAATTATGAGAGAAAACATCAACATAAGTATATGTTTGGGCACAATGAGCCTAGGGATCCAGGCTAAAAAATAGGCATACTTCCGCAAATTATCCACAAATTGTACTTTATATACTAATGGAATTAGTCAAATAGACACTAGTGATAAACAAGTTTCAAAAATACTAATCTTTATATGTGTGATGAATTTGGGCGCAATGTGCCTATGAGGCCAATATGACGATAACTACACCCCACGAAGCAAGTGAGCCAAATGAGTATTAACATTTAAAACTTCAGGTGCAGAGAGGAGACTATTAGGAGGAAAAAACTTCTACGCTTCTTAGGGGCGAAAGGGGGAATGAAAATTTCCATGCTGTGCCTGTCAGGCCGGTTGCGCCCGACGGAGGGTTAGATAACAACCTACACCAAACTTATTTACAGGTAAATTAACAGCCTTTCCACAAAACATGTAGATTATTTGCACACCAGTAGACACAGTCATGTGGTTAGCAATTCTGTTCAACTTAAATTGTGCCTCATCAGATCAAACATTCCCTACAAAGGCCTCATCCTCTTGCACCATGTTCCGAAACCACTTAAGTACTGCATTTTCTGATCAGGGTCATCTTCATTCAATGCATGCAGAAGTCTTGGGATGAAAACTTTCAACTTTTAAGAGGTAGAACTGGAACTTAAAAATTCAATGCCACAACTGGGATTTGAACCACAGACCTTCCGCTTGCCGGGCAGACGCTCTAACCACTGAGCTATTGTGACAAACTGCCAGAATGGCATTAAATTCTCAAGCCAGTTCGTATTTCCTCCTGGTAAACCACAAAGGCAGTCTCACACCAACAGTAAGTTTGTTGGCATAAATAAATAATAATTTCAACTTTGCTGTTTTAATAATACGACATTGGTTCTGCTAATCCCAGTCTCATGTGCCCGCTGCTTTATAGGTTTCTGTGGTGAGAGCCCAAAATATCCCAAAACCATAGCTGAAGACACAGGACTTGTTGATGTGCGAGGACTCCCAGGATTCCCCTTGTGAATGTCACATATGGTATCAAGAGTCTCAAATGCATGCAACTGTTAGTTATGCAAGTGTTCCTGCTCTGTACGCATGTCTCCATAGCCATTGAACTTCAACATTTGTGGTTTTTCAGTACCACTTCAAAATGTTTTTTCACTGTTCAATCTTCATTCCATTTTGTTGTAGCAATGCCAGCATAATGTAATGTGAGTCACATCTGTTTACAGAACATTGTATCATAATCTTGGCTTCATTTGTTCACCGTTGATTTACTTGTTGTATAGCAACACCACCAGAACATATGTGAGTCACATATGTTTATAGAACATCAGACTACAGGGTTCTCCATTTAAAACCTAATGGGCACACAGCATTTTGCCTGTGTGTGATTGGGTTTGCCACAGCTGGTTTTGCCCCTACATAACCACTACACATTCCCTGGTGAAGTGACTCCTTCCAGATTTACAATTTATGAGATTGTTAAGAAATTCGAAACCACTGGTTCGATGGCAAACAAAAAACGAAAGCGTAAATGTGCAGTTTTAACAGAGGAAAAGTTAGACGAAATAGGCACATGTTTTGAACATTCACCAACCAACCATTCCAAAATTAGCACAACAGGTGGGAATTTCAGAGTCTTCTGCACATAGAGCAACTAAATTCTTAAAACTAAAACCGTATAAGTGTACAAGTGTCCATGCTTTAGAACAGGTGACCCAGTATCACAAATGCACTATTGTGAGTGGTTTCTTTCGTCAGTGAATGACGGTTTGATTGAGCCACAGTTTCTGTTCTTTTCTGATGAGGCGTGGTTCCACTTAAATGGTTGTGTCAACACTCATAAGTCGGTACTGGGCCTCTGAAAATCCACATCACGTTCAAGAAATCCCTCATTATGATCGGAGAGTTGGAGTTTGGTGTGCTGTTAGACTTAGATGCATAATTGATACAATATTCTTTGAGCAGACTGTAAATGCTGCGAGGCACCGAAATGACATTTCAACCCCATTTTATCATGAACTGACAGGAGAGAAATCATATGGGTGGTTTCAACAAAATTCTGCTACTGCCCATACAGCAGAGGAGTCCATGAACAAACTTAGGGAAGTGTTTGAAGATAGAGTAATTAGTGCTGGTGTATGGCCCTCTTGTTCCCCCGATCTAACAGTGTGTGATGTTTACTTGTGGGACGAAGTTTACGAGACAAATCCTCATACATTGGAAGAACTAAAACAAAATATTAGAAATGAAATCAGAAACATTACAGTGGCCCAACTTAATTGTGTGAATCAGAAAGTGTTCTCCCAATATAATGTTTGTTTAGCCGAGGGTGGACGACATTTCCAGCATCTTATTTAAGGCAAGAGTGTTATACATGCTTTATGCATAGAGCTTATGTAGGAGCAAAGCCATCTGTGGCACACCCAATCGCACAGATGAAATGCTGTGTGCCCTTTAGGTTTTAAATGAAGAACCCTGTAAATTACACTTAAATAATTACACAATTACTTAAATAATTACACTTAATAAATACTGCCACACATATAACACTAGGAGTGCAAATGATTACCATAGAGTGAGTACAAATAAAGCTCAAACCAACAAGGACCCATACAAAGTAGGAGCGATATTGTACAATGACAACTAAGCAAACTAATGCATCAAAATTTAAACATGTTTTTAAGGCACTTTTAATAAAGAAGTGTTTGTATGATATAAGTGAACTGTAAAGAATGGATATATAAATTCATCCTATGATTGTAAAGGACAAACCTTATTACAATAGGTAAAACATGTTAATGGAAAACTTTAATTGTACATAATCTATATGCTATTCTCTAATTGTAAATGATAATGTCATTAGACAAAATGACAATGTCAGATGCTCTTGTAGAGTCCATTGACAGTAATAAAGTTATTGTTGTTGTTGTTCTTATCATCATCATCATCATTACTGTTCTTTGACAGTCCAACTTTGTGATATATTAAATAGTTTGAAGTTGCATTTAGTAGAAAAAGTGACATTAAGGATTTTATTATCAGCTGTGCATATAAGAGTGCTTTGAGGTAAAGGTATTAAGGGCCCGTGTACGTACTTTTGATTTACTATGCTTACAGCACTTCCAGTGTCCATCAAAATATCAATATTCATGCTGTCTATGGTACCACTTGTAATTGAAACATTTGCAGGTTGAATGGTATTGCAATGCTTATCATTGGTCAATTGTGAATCTCGAGCCACGAATCCTACGTCCGTGGCTCGCTTTTGACGTTTGGGTGGTGGTGGACATCTACAATTTAATGCTACATGCCCCGGTTTGTTGCAGTTAAAACAAATTGGGTGCCCATCTACTGTGCGTTCATGTCTTGGGCGTTCCCACTTATTATGAACACAATTTCCATTGTTATTGTCATACTGCGGTTTCCTGTTAAATCTAGTCCGTTTTGTTGTGGCTGTAAACTCATTGTGACGTATGTGCTGAACATGTTGCAGCTGGCGTACTTGCTGAGACAATAAATCTAAATCATGTGATAAGTTATCAAGTTTATTAGCGATGGGTGATACCTGAAGGGAGGCTGCTGGGGAAGGTGGGTTAGCTTGTATCAGGTCTACTCTACGTCCAGCCAGATATCTAGCCATCTCGATACGATGAGCATATTGTAACAACTCCTCCACTGTCTGAGGATTAGCGGGTAAAACATGTTCCATTAGTGAAGGCTTCATTCCCCGTAGTATATGACGAATTTGTTCTTTTTCTGACATCTGGGGATTAATCTGATCACTTAGGGACAGGATCTCATAAACATAAGTGTCAATGGGTTCCGAAAATTCTTGCATTTGCTGTCAAAGCGAAACTCCAGGACTTCGTCCTGCGCCGCTAGGCGAAAAGCATTTTGTAGGCCATCCCTCAGCTGTTGCCAGGAATGCTCAGGTTTCCTGTGCAAAAATGTTTGGTACCAAGTTGCAGCGGTATCCCTCAAATAACAGGGGAGGTATTGTTTTTTGTGGACCTCCTCCCATGCATTAGCTTTAGCTACAATCTCAAAATTTTGTAAGTACATTAAAACATTTTCATCCACTTTCCCATAAAACTGGCCTGGGTCAATAAATGGTTGTACGAAGGGTAGACCAATGGGTACTGGGTTGGCATAGGGTGCGTTCTTAGTTTGAGGCATTTTAAGTTCTATTTTCATATACGAATTAGAGAAAATTAGCGTACGTGGTTGCAAGCATTAAAAATCTTAGTTATTAGTTCTACAAGTAATTTCAAACTCAATAATGTGTCTGGGGCGTCACTTATGCTTTGAAAATAGAAATTATCATGCAGCTGCAATATATTATGTAATTCCGTAGACAGATTATGAATTTCTTTGTGAATAGGTGACTTACTATTGCCGTCTACGGTTAATATTCATTAAAACGGACATGAAAGCGCTGGTAACACAATATAATTATTCATAACACACAAAAATGAATGCAGTAGCTTAAGCATAGTAGTGAATATCAGAACAACAAAGGTTATCACTTAGTACCTAACAACGGCTTGCATAAAATAAATTTTCTTAGAGATGGGAATGAATTACATCTCACAGTAGGAAAGAAAGGCAAGAAAATATTGTCTATTGCACTGTAGGGGTGGGGGTGGGGGCAGATAATACTTTAAAAAATGAAATGAAGTAAGCTAATAAGTGGGTGACTAAGGTTCAGGATCGAAACCAAATTCGTAAACAAAATATCAAGAATCGGCGCCTCCACCACTATGTCACACCCTGCCCCTGGAAGGGTGTGTGACAGGATGCAACATAGGAGCGTAGCTAGGTGGTTGGGGATAGAGGGAGCAACTCATTGCACCAACACAAATTACAAAAATAGACTTTTAATAATAAAACAAGATAGATTATAGAAAAGCAAGCAAGCCGTTATTTGGATAATAGAGGTTACCTGAAAAGCAGCTGTAAAGTCACGAGTCCAGGTTATGTGGGTGGTGCCTTGTGGGATCCATAGCACCCTTTAGCCTACCCTGCTGACCGTGCGAACGTCCCACCGACGTCGATTCCCTTAGCACCTCAAAACTGGTCTCTCGGCTCGATCAGAGTTCGGGATTTTAAAATGTACTAGTATGAACTTCGCTTACCAGGCAGCTTAGTCAATACTTGGTCAGCAATATGTCAGCAATGACTGTGGGTGAAGGACCGAGGTAGGTGCATGACCTAGCCGTGCAAGTGATCTTGCAGGGAACGACTTTTAGAATAACCTGGCTCATACGTTACAATATCTCCTGATAAAGTATGCACTCATTTTTGACATTCTGTGTACTTGCAGAACTAATAAGTTTCTTGATGATTATTCAGACAGCAGAGTTATTTTCAGGTTTCTCAGATGATGAAATATAAGGAATATTACATTTTCTACAGGATCTTCATGTCAGGAAGATACAGTTGCAGATGTGAATATACATTAGGAAAGATTGGTCTAGAAGAAAGGAAATAAAAATGACTAATAATTACAGAGGAATTAGTGTATTAAATACTGGTTGTACAATTTTCTCCAGCATAACAAGAAAGTAAGTTAAACACATATTATGAAAATAATTTTGGAGAAGAGCAAAATATATCTCGCAAGGAGATTTTGTTGTGATGGATACTTAACAGTGAAGCTCTTGACAGAGTAACATTGAGAATTTATTATAGAAAAACATATGGCACTAATTGATTTTAAAAAAAGCTTCAGACAATGTAAACTGTAGTAAACTTACAGAAATATTAGTACTTGGCAATATCCCACAGCAAATAACTGACAATATTCGAGGGGTAGAATCGGAACTGAAAAATTCAATATCACAGCTGGGATTTGACCCACAGACCCAAACACCAGCAGTAACTTTGTTGGCATAAATAAATAATGTTAATAATAATAATAATAATAATAATAATAATAATAATAATAATAATAATAATAATAATAATAATAATAATAATAATAACAATAATAATAATAACAACAACAACAACAACTGGCAATACTTTTTATCTTTAACAAAAAGCTTTCATTTCTATTAAAATTAATGAGAAAATCTCTGGTTGGTTAAAAAAATATTACCAGTGTCAAACAAGGATGCTCTCTCTTGCCTCTGTTATTTAATATGTATTTGACTACAGTGTTTAGAAACATAAGGCATAGTCATGTATTACCTGGCAAAGCATTGAGGGGTATTGACCTTGGTGGTCGAGCTCTATGATCACTTCTTATCTTGTTTATTAGAAGAGCGAAATATCGGTAACTTGGAGTATAGTCAGTGATAAAACACAAACAGATGATCTCTCGCACCTGCCGATATATGAGACATTCCTGTCCTGGTGATATGATTGCATCTGTATAGAGTGTATGCACACCATCTAGCCACGTTTATGCGATAAGCTCGCATAAACAACTGGCAGTTTCACATTCTTTCTGATACGCTTCATGGTTTTGCCAGGTAATAACTGCTATGTTTTATGGACTATTAAGACACAATTTTTTCTTTGAGAAATTGTCTCCAAAATTCAGGCGCATCTTATACTCACAACGAACATGAAAGTGTCTGATTTAAAATTCTCACCAGTATTAAAAATGGCTGTATATTCAATGCTGCAGGAAACCTATCACTATCTAGCAACATTGGATTCAACCGGCAGCAGCAACACAACACGTAGTGAACTTGACTACAGTTTGTTCACCAGTTCATGATCCCTGGGAGGAATGCAGCCAGCCAGTATGTCAGTAAACAATTCTGATATCTGAACCCTCTAATCGCGCTTCTGATAGTGTTGCCTAGATGAAAGCAAAAAGTCACTCCAAGTAGCAGACCTTAAATGTTATGTTTAGTTCATGCAGTACATTTAGCCAATAAAACAAACAATATTTTCATCGGTCTGGGTGGCTCAGTTGATTAGATGCTGGCCTACTAATCCCAACATGGCGTTGGGATCAAATCTGGCCCAGATTGATGGTTTTTAAGTGTGCTTAAAAATGGCAGCTCCATGTCAGTAGATTTACTGGCATGTAAAAAAACTCCTGCGGGACGCAGTTCCAAAACATGGCAATGCTGATATGATCCTGGCAATTGACAGCGTCGTTAAACAAAACAAAAAAGTTAATAAATGATATTTTCAACCAATCCGTCTTTCTGCCACTGAGGATTACCTTTTCTATATGTTTACAAAAATCCTGCCAGCCTGTTTCAGTCACAAGTAATATATCCTCAAGCATTATATTGTGGAATTCCTGTAAGGAAAAGTCACCTGTTACGTTTCTCTATCTGTTTTACCTTGACCCAAGCTGGTTCTATGGGACTGACACCACACGTGTATGGGGGCAAGTAAATGACAGTGTGGCCCAATGAAACCCAAAATGTGTCTGCTTTAGAAACCTCTTTATGTTTGAGAGGTAGAACTGGAACTTAAAAATTCAATGCCACAACTGGGATTTGAACCACAGACCTTCCGCTTACCGGGCGGACGCTCTAACCACTGAGCTATTGTGACAAACTGCAAGAATGGCATTAAATTCTCAAACCAGTTCGTATTTCTCCTGGTAAACCACAAAGGCAGTCTCACATCAGAGACAAATTACCCCAATGGTGACTTACTATTTTAAGTACTTTATATCCCAGGATTAAATAACCTTCAGATGGTAATTATTATTTATTTATGCCAACAAACTTACTATTGGTGTTTTTAAACACACAAGCCGTGTGTGGGCAAAGTTTGAGAATTTGAAATCCCAGTTGTGGCATTGAATTTTTAAGTTCCAGTTCTACCTCTCAAACTTTGCCCACACACAGCTTGTGTGTTTAAAAACACCAACAGTAAGTTTGTTGGCATAAATAAATGATAATTACCATCTGATGGTTATTTAATCCTGGGATATAAAGTACTTACAATAGTAAGTCACCATTGGGGTAATTTGTCTCTGATGTGAGACTGCCTTTGTGGTTTACCAGGAGAAATACAAACTGGTTTGAGAATTTAATGTCATTCTGGCAGTCTGTCACAATAGCTCAGTGGTTAGAGCGTCCGCCCGGTAAGCGGAAGGTCTGTGGTTCAAATCCCAGTTGTGGCATTGAATTTTTAAGTTCCAATTCTACCTCTCAAACTTTGCCCACACATGGCTTGTGTGTTTAAAAACACCAACAGTAAGTTTGTTGGCATAAATAAATAATAATTACTCTTTATGTTTGTTTCAATCATCCTATAAAAATGTGTTTTACACACTGAACATTCACTCTGAATACATCCACAATATTATAGCAGATTTCACACCACTCCTAAGCATGTGTTTATCTACTTCTACACTCCTCTTTTGTTTACTGTTGAGATACCGCTAGTGATTCGTCCAATATTTAACTGAAATTAAGAAATATTAGCATATTAGCAAGCAAACATAGTGGGAATAACATTGGAGGTAAGTTGGCAACCTAACCAGTCACAACGTTATCTACAAAGTTTACAAAACTCAGGTTACAGTATCATGGAACGTCTCACCTCTTCCCTCCAGTACCCTAGGGCCATGAGCTGGTGAACAGACAGTAGAAAGTGATCAGTGTTATTGGTAACAGTACAATTCAGGGAAATTCTAAAGCAAGTGTTGTATAGTGTTATTAATGAACTCACCTTTTGGATTACACAGTAAATATATTTGCTAGTAACTAGTTTTATCATGAAAAAAAATAATAAAAGCTATTCATATGATGCAAGCTATAAAATGAAAGTAATAGCATATGCAGAAGAACAGCTGAGCAGCTTTTCGGCTCCCCACCGACAGAAAAAACAATTAACAATTGGCAGACTAACAAAGAAGAACTGAGAAAAATGAGGAACACCAAATATGCAAATAGAGGACTGAGTATAAAATTCAATAGTAGATGACATATTGCAATGGATTCAAGGACACAGAGAAAATGGAATTGGAATTAATACAAAGTTGATTCAAATACATGTTTGTAAGTTAGTGCTACAATACAACTTAACAGACTTGAACAGTGGAGCAGGTTGGTCCATTGTTGTACATAATTGGTACATTGTTGTTAAAGCTTTCAAGAAGTGCAGCATTAGAAATCTTCTTGATGGTAATGAAGACCATATGAAGAGGACAATGGAGATGAGAAGGAGGGAGAAAACAATGACGATTCAGATAATTTTCTGGAGTTTTAAAGGTCAGTTGGGTTTTATACTAACAAAACATTATTTTTTTAGTCTGCCTTTGCAATCTAATGATAAATGCTAAAAGTATTTTTCAGAAAAATCGCTTAAAAATTAAGGTGCATCTTACATGCTGTAGCGTCTTAATAGTCTGTAAAATAAAGTATAAATCAACATTTACACCTAGAAGGATTCTTGTGTTGAATTGTTGCCATTGATGAAACGTGATTTAGGGATTTTGAACCGAAGTTGAAATCTCAGTCCAATGAGTGGAGAGCTTCAGATTCTCCACATCTAAAAAAATTTCAACCTGCTCAATCAAAACTCAAGCAAATGATGATTTTTGCTTATGATCATCAAGGAATCCTTATGACAAATACAGTCCCATGAGGAACAAGTGCCACAACAGCATATTATTGTAACTTCGTGCAAAATCTACACAGCAAAATGCACAAAACCTGACCTCAGTTGTTGGAGGCTGGGCCACTCATTCTCCACGACAATGCTCACCCACAAATCAGCATTGTTGTAGCCCAAAAACTGCACAAATACAGATGGGAAGTGTTGCTGTATCCTCCCTACAGCCCAGAAATAAATCCACCAGACTTTGATTTGTTCCCAAAGTTGAAAAAACCTATGCATGGACGTGGAAGAGCTTTCTACTATAGTTACCTGAGCCATTCAATAGATGAACTGAAGTGGTGTCCTGGATGGAATAATAGAGCTTCTGAGATGTTGGGATTCCATCATAGAGAAATGGGGAAACTATACTGAGGGAATGTAAAGAGATATTGAAAAAAAAAAAAAAAAAAAAAAAAAAAAATTCATGTGCATTATACATGAAATGTCCCTCATAGTATACTCATCAATATCTAGACAACTTGGTTCCAGCACATCCAATGTATGCACGGAAGCAGGATCCCCCAAGGAATCTTGAACTACAGACCGTCAGAGAAAAGATTAATGGGTTGCCCTGTGAAGAGATGGCAGGAGAATTTTATGTAGACCACAACTGCCTATCTAAGACTGTTACCTGTTAAATGATGATAGAAAAGATTGGTAAGTCTCATCATCATCCTCATCATGTTACATTTTTGAGTTTATTAAACTTTTCTGTTCAATATTTATAGTCCATACAAAGGCTCATATTCTTTCTTTCTTTATTTATTTATTTATGTTGTTTTCTAGTGCCTTGCATCTGGCAATGAAGCCATTAGCATATTTATTTATAAAGTACTAATAAAGTATGTGTTTCCACTGCATGAATCTTATTTATGTTAAACATGTGTACTGGGTTTGTTTTGTATTGCTGATTACAATGGTGGGAGGGTCCCTTATGAGGAAATGTCTAGTTTTTTAATTATAATATATTTTTAAATGTTATCTATATTACATTTCCATGTAGAATGGAACTCAATTTGAGTCCATTCCCATTTCCGCATATATATGTTGAATTCAATCTGGAAATGAGATCGAACATTCATGCAACGAGATTTCAATCTGATTCCACTAAATAAGCAGATCAGATACAGTGGTTGAGCTTTGTTTGAATCTGCATTTCCATGCAATATTCAATTTGGAAAAAGAACTCAAATCAACTAGAATTTGCGAAGGAAATATAACAACAACAACAATAATAATAATATCACTACCACTACCTACCACCACCACCACTAATAATAATAATAATAATAATAATAATAATAATAATAATAATAATAATAATAATAATAATAATAATAATAATGATAATGATTTGTAAGTTATATGGCCATGTTGAATGCAACTACACCACTGCACTGCATGCTACATGGTATTGTGAGATGAGGCCTTTGCAATGCTTTCCTTTAGTCAGTGCCTACTGCTGTTATCGTGAAGAAGGAACCTACCTTAGTGCACTAGTGATTTATACTGCTTACACTCTGGCTGCATTCTGCTAAATGTTCTGATATGTTTAAAGTACAGGTGTTCCTAAAGTGCGGTAACACTTTTCTTCACTTATTACACAAAAACAACACATGATACAGCTTTTGTTTAGATGTCATATGAAGGAGGATCCCAAATGGTTTTGTTTTGATGTTACAGGTACTGCTCGTAGTTTCCACAATCACCGCAGTACATATATATATATATTTTGTATGTAGTTAAAGAAGATTCTGATGATTTCTTGTTTCAGCAAGACGGGCCCCACCCCATTATCATGAGGTTCGTAATTTCCTTCACAATGAGTTACCTCAATGCTGGATAGGACGAGCAGGGAAAAATAACTGTTTTGACAAGTGGCCTCCCAGATCTCTGGATCTAACTCCCTGTAACTTCTTCCTATGAGGATATATAGAAGATAGTGTGTATGTGCCACCTTTACCACAAAATGTTGAACTCAAGCGCAGGATTGCAGAAGTTGCTACCACTGTATCAGAAGATATGCTCCAAAGAGTAGGGCAAGAATTTGATTACCATGTAGACATATGCCGAGTTACACATGGTTCCCATATCGAGGCATTGTGAGCTCAGACATTGCAAACAAAACAATTTGAGATCCTCTTTCATATGACATATAAACAAAAGCTGTATATGTGTTGTTTTTGTGTAATAAATGAAGAAAAGTGTTACCGGACTTTAGGGACACCTGTATAACAGTAATCATACTGTTAGTATATTTATTTTTCTAATTAAACTTTTTCACTACAATATTACAAAATTTTGCGTTTCAGGCAGCATGAATCACATTAATCCCATTCATGTTGTGGACATTTTACAAACTCTGTGTCACAGTAAACAGCGCATTGTAATGTGATTATTCCAAACAGAAAGTCAACACACTGAGAATGCAAAGAATTGAATTGCAAAACATTTGGAATATAATATATAATTACAAAAGATAAGTGAAGTTTTGGTTGCTAATATTTGTTCATAATTGTTGATTTATATTGCTTCACTGTAATAGCTTCAGTTTTTTCATTGTATTTATAATGACAAGTTCTTTAGAGAAGTATCTCCAACTGTAAATGATACATTAGGTGGGAATACTTTGAAGGCGAATGTGTTTATGGGGTTGTTGCAATTGAAATTGAAAGTGGGAATGAAGGTTATTCTACAGTACTGTTAGATTAAGGAATGGCGCCAGCAATAAATACCACGCTCCCGCAAGTCAACTGCTTGCTCAACAATAGTTGGGACTTTACATAGCAGAATTGGCATGCACTTATCATGTGTCTGTTAGCCTCAACCTTGGCATGCAGTAGTGACACGACTTATCAAGCAGCTGGACGTGTATTCTGCATAATGGTGAAATATTCAATGAGTGAAATATAGTGGAAAGCTATTTTCTTGAAAAGAAATCAGTTTTCAAAGCCAGGCGAAAATGCAGACGTCGCCCGCACCTCACAGAGTCAGTACGTAAGTTAATGAAAAAGTTTGTGGAAACAGGTTGTGTGATTGACAAAGAGAAGCAACAAAGGCCCCATGTGCTTACAGAAGAAAAACATGATGAGATTGGAGCTGCTTTAGATCATATTCCTCAAAAGTCACTGAGACGTTTGGCGCAACAGACTGAGATTTCAATATCATCTGCATGAATTGCAACAAAAAACTAAAATAAAACCCTGCATAATAACTGTAGCACATCAATTACAGCCTTGAGATTATAACAGAAGACTTCACTTTTGTAATTGGATGGTGGAAACAGTACAAGATCAAGAAATTGACCCAACATTGGTTTTCTTTTCCGATGAAGCCTGATTCAACCTAAATGGAAACATGGCAACCTGCAATAATAGATACTATGCAGCAGAAAAAACTCAAAATAGTGCATGAGGTTTCACATTACGATAAAAAAATTGGTGTGTGGTGCGCCCTCAGTGTGCATAGAATTATTGGGCCATTCTTCTATGAAAACACAATAAACAGTGATAGGTACATTCATGATATTTTAGGGCCACTGTGTGACAAACTGAAATATTTTGAAAAATTAAATGCATATTTTCAGCAGGATAATGCAACCACACATACTGCTGGGACATTCATGACAGAGCTCTGCCGTATTTTTGGCAATAAAATTATAAGCAGAGGGCTATGGTCTGCCCTGTTCCCCATGTCCAACTCCATTCACTTTTTATTTCTGGGGAACTGTGAAAGGTAAAGTGTATGCAAATAATCTGCAAACCTTAGATCAACTTAAAGAAAACATTCATAGGGAAATTAATAAGACTGGTGCAGTGGAATTGATGAAAGTGAAAGGAAGTTTTTTTACGACAGAGTGACTTGTGATAGCACTGTATGGGCAGCACTTCCAGCAGCTATTGTGATTATAGGGAATACCAACTTCTGTAACTAATATAGCACAATAAGTTACGCATTATTTTAGTTTGCGAGTTTAAAGTTGCGAGTACCAGTCAGAAAGCAGGTGACCGCCAGGGCACGGCAATTGTTGCTGGTGCCACCTCTTAATCCAACAGCATTGACAAGCAAGTATGAACAATCACCATCAGACAGAGCTAAACAAAATGAATTAACAGAAAACAGCATACAGACAGGTATAACAAAAATCTATGCATATGCAGAAAAGTTAAAAAAGAAACATAATAGGAAATATGTATCAGCGACTGCAAGGAAGTGTAATTGTATGTATTAAGGTAATTCAAATATAAACCGTACTTATTTTTTATATCTTTATTGCTTAAACCTATATAAAAGTAACACCTTCACTATTTCTCTACAAAACTTCCCTCACATTCTACATACTTTCGCTAATGATTTGAAAGCTTGAATACTCCTAGTTCAAAAAAAGTTTGAGGATGTGTCATCAACTAATTGCACATACGCTCCCCTGTTTTTGAATCTTTTCCTTCCAAGCAACTCCTTCATGGGCACAAACAGAAAATAGTCCTTGGGGACAAGTCTCAACTGTAGAGAGAGTGGTCGAGGATTTTCCAGTGCATGTCCTCCAATGTGACCCTTGTTAAATTGGCGGTGTGAGGCTTAGCATTGTCTTAGAGATTATATCTCTGATGTGCATACGATGCCTTACGTTTCTGTAGGCGGCTTTTACTGGCCTTAACAATTGGCAATAGTAAGCCACATTCACCTTACGTCAACCATGAAGATAATCAATGAGTAAAACTCCTCTGTAATCGAAAAACAGAACTGTGAGAGCTTTTCCGGCTAAGAGGCGGGTTTTGGCCTTCACTGGGCAGGCTTCATCCTTTTTTCACCACTCCTTACTCGGCATTTTGGATTCCGGAGTGTAATGATGGACGTATGTCTCATCACATGCAACAATGCATTTCAAAAAGTTCTCCACTTCTTGGCAGAATTGGTTCGGAAGTCTCTCATGTATCTCCAAAACAGATCAGTTTTTGTTGCTGGGTTAATAATTTTGGAACCCACTGAGCACTAAATTTTCTAAATTCAAGATGTTCACCGACAATAGTATGAGCACTCCCAATGCTGACACCCACTTCCAATGCTATTTCTTCAACAAGGCAATGGCGATCACCTTCAATAAGCTCTTGAGCAGCACGAATGTTGTCATCTGTGAGACTTCACCTTGGGTTTCAAACATGACCATTTCCCAGTATTCCTCGGCCGCCCTAGAATTGTCTGTCCCAAGTAAACACTTGATTCTGGAATAGTGTAGTGTCGCTAAATTGTGGCTTCAAATGAGTTAAAATCTCTGAGGGTTTAACCCCTTTTATTGACTAGAAACTTTATAATAATGCGTTGCACAACCTGTCATTCACTCCTGGCTATACTGATGCCAAAACTTATCAAAGCAGCTAACCACGCTGGTTCCTCCTCCCTAACACACTGCCATTCAACCCTCTACTCCGCCATCCTGCTAGGATCTGCTTGTGCATTATTCTGGCAAACGTACCATATATGTTTGAATCACCCTTGTACAATGAATTTAAAGCACTAAGATTTTGCAAAATGCCTCCAAAATCATATCAGTGCCTGTTCTTTAATATAAAGGGAAATGTTTAATACATTTAAAGAAAATAGGTGTCAGGGTATGATTGTCCATGAAGAATTGATAAAGATTGTCCATGTAGTATGATTGTCCACGAAGAAACCCCATTTGTCCAAGAAAAATGACAAGTTGTTTCTACAAAAGAAATGAAGGACGAAGAATACCTAATTGAGTCTGCTGTAACATTTATAAATAAGGTCCATGCCTTATCCGCTTAAGGGTATAGCGGAAACAATATTTTCAATACAGACCAATCACGATTTGAATATAAAATGGCAAATGGGCAAACTTTATTGAATGTAGGAGAAATGCACACATATACTGTGGTGAAATCAATTCCATCTGTAACACATTCTTATACTGTCCAAATTCCATATGTCATCTGCTGAATTTCTTGGTATAGAGATTTATATTTGTTTTCAAGAAAAAAATAGACAACTAGGACTAAGCGCGAGACAGCTAATAACACTAGAAACTACTTTAATATTAAATAAGGAAAATTGAAGCTATTAACAGTGAAGCAACAAGATTCTAAAGTAAGAACAAATTAGAAACTAAAAACTTCACTTATCTTAGTATTGTTGCACGTTCTTTTTGCACAAACTGACCCAGGGTTTCAAGTTGTCTCCAACTTATTCTCAAACGCATTACTAAGATAAGTGAAGTTTTTAGTTTCTAATTTGTTCTTATTTTAGAATCCTTTAATATTATTTATTTATGCCAACAAATTTACTGTTGGTGTTTTTAAACACACAAGCCGTGTGTGGGCAATGTTTGAGAGTTAGAACTGAACTTAAAAATTCAATGCCACAGCTGGGATTTGAACCACAGACCTTCCTCTTACCAGGTAGGTGCTCTAACCATTAAGCTACTGTGACAACCTGCCAGAATGACACTGAATTCTCAAACCAGTTTGTATTTTTTCCAGTAAACCCCAATGGTGACTTACTATTGCAAGTACTTTATGTCCTGGGATTAAATAACCTTCAGATGGTAATTATTATTTATTTATGCCAACAAACTTACTGTTGGTGTTTTTAAACACACAAGCCGTGTGTGGGCAATGTTTGAGAGGTAGAACTGGAACTTAAAAATTCAATGCCACAGCTGGGATTTGAACCACAGACCTTCCACTTACCAGGTGGGTGCTCTAACCATTAAGCTACTGTGACAACCTGCCAGAATGACACTGAATTCTCAAACCAGTTTGTATTTTTTCCAGTAAACCACAAAGACAGTCTCACATCAGACAATTACCCCAATGGTGACTTACTATTGCAAGTACTTTATGTCCTGGGATTAAATAACCTTCAGATGGTAATTATTATTTATTTATGCCAACAAACTTACTATTGATGTTTTTAAACACACAAATCGTGTGTTGGCAAAGTTTGAGAGGTAGAACTGGAACTTAAAAATTCAATGCCACAGCTGGTATTTGAACCACAGACCTTCCGCTTACCAGGCAGGTGCTCTAACCATTAAGCTACTGTGACAACCTGCCAGAATGACATTGAATTCTCAAACCAGTTCGTATGACAGATCCCATATATATATAAGGTGAGTGTTCTCATCCTGCAGATTGGTAACTAGACAGCCCTCCATTTTAGATAATGTGAAATACAGGTGCTGACACTGCATTCACCAGCCCACTGCATAGGGCTACAGTGGTGCTCGCTGTTAACGTGCTCAAGAACAGTCCGAGATTTTAGAAGTGGCAGCTTGCTGTGCAGTACAAAAGGGGTAACTAAAAGTGGTGGGAGACCAACTGCAGTCACATGCGCCCGGGAGGGAGAGGAAATCACATGCATCTTACCCTGAGGCTGGTTTCAAGCAACTGACATAATACTACTAAGAGAAAAAGTGCTCCCTTGTTCTTCACATTCATCTTCTTGTTCACTAGAAAACTCAGACTCACTGCTTTCGTCACTGTCGCCCCCTAGGTGAACGATAATTTCCTGTCCACCATCCAGCAAGCCTTCACTATGCATAAATTCTTGCTCAACAGTGATGACGTGTCTACATCTTTTCTGCCAATCTTCTACAAAAACAAACTTCTGCAAACTTCTCGTCAGCTAGCTTAATTATGTCATCCATTTTGAAGGTGATGTTTCTTTCTGCAACCCAGTTCTTCACTGTAGCCCAAATGAGCTTGATTGGATTCAGTTCAGGATGATAAAGTGGGAGGCATAGAACGGTATGGTTATGTGCCTGAAGGAAACCATCTATTCTGTACTTAGGATTTTTGGGTTTGAGAGGGATGATCATATAGACGTCAGGTTTGTGAATGGAGGAGAAATCAATGGCACTGAAATGTTCTGTGGGAAGGTTTTGTCTCAGCCAGGATATCATTGTATCTCTTCTGGAACTTGCAGTAGGTGCCTTATTAAGTACCACATTGTGGTAAGGTGCATTGTCAATCACCAGAATGGAATTTGCAGGAAGGTTAGGGATTGGTATTTCTTTCATCCACTTCTCATAATTTGTATAGTTCATATCATCATGGTAGTCACCAGTTTTCTGCTGGGATTTGAACTGAACGTATGCATTAGGGATAAACCCTTTCTCACCTCCCGCATGTATGATGACAAGCCGCTGTCCTTTAGAAACTGGCGCCAAGAGCCCATGGAAGCTGTCATCACTCCAAGCATATGGATGGAGTAGTGTGTGATGAATAAGTATATTTCTCATCCATGTAGGGGCTCTAATGACCTAGCTGTCGACGGGCCCTTAAACCCTAATCACTCACTCACTCACTCATCCATGTACATATATTATGGGACGACCCTCACTTTTGTATTGTTTTATCATTCTAAGATAATGGAGCTGCTTGATTCTGATGTCTCCATTAACACTTTCCTGTTCATTTTTGTCCTTTTCCAGGTAAAACCCAACTTTAATAGTATCTTTCTTAGTGTAGTTACACTGCCTTCAAAATTGATGGTATCCTTTAATTTTGCATGCACCTTCTTCAGTGTCGGTCTTTGTGAAAAATATAGAATTCATTCACAGTTCGGCGCACTACTGCCTCAAGGAAGGTATCCAAACTGGCACGATAAGACCTTTTAGGTCTCTTTTTATGTGGTGTGGAGAATGAAGGGGAAGTACCACTATCAACAGCTTTGTTTTCCTTAATAATTCTTCTTACACTTCTTTCAGAAATGCCTGTTGCCTCAGCCACACTCTTGCCTTTAAGTTTACTGTCCATGTTTTAAAAGCAATTAAAATACAAATCCTAGAACACACTCAATGCAGGCACACATACATACATACACACATGCTCTCCTCTCGGAACAGGTAAAGGACTGATTAGTTTACTGCGCATATTTTCTCAGCTGTGGGATTTGTGGTGGACAAAGCAGCACTGGGGTGGGTTTCCTCTGGGTTCTCTGGTTTCCCTGCCATCTCATTCCACTGGTGCCCCATCTTCATGTCACTGCCTGCAGCGCCATAGTAGTAAAAGTGGGCATTAAACACTACAAAAAAAGAAAGTGCAATATTTGAACCTGGGACTTTCAACACTGAAGGTCAATGCACACACTGTTGTGCTACGAGGGTGAGTCATTTCACACACAGTGGTGCAAAACAGTCATTTGGGCTGAAATTGATACGACACCATGCAGTGGATAGTGTTTACAGCATAGCCTGTAAAACACCAGGGCTGCATAACTTCTCAGCCCACAGGATGATAAGACTCACCCAGTATGTTTTGCTTAAGTACGATTGTACATTTGAAATACCTACCTTGTAAATCATACATTATTATGATCTGCCTGAAACCCTAGTTAATTGGTCATAATCATAACTGACTCAATATATATGAATTACAATCATGCATATGTTCTCCTCTATCAACTGCAGTCTATCTTGAGATCCCTGTCTTTCCACAGACCAACTCAATTCAGTTTTAACTTGTAGTTTTTAATCTTTGTGACTAGTTCTGTTGAATTTCTTATGTTGAGGCTTTCGAATTTACTGAAGGAGTTTAGTTTGTTTACAAACCATCCGGCCAAAGGGTAGATTGGTGCATCTTTGTTATTTATTATTGATCCCATGCTGTCATCTATACTACTATTTCACTATAAGTTAAAACCAGAAGAAATACTAGTGTCATTTGATGTAACTGCCATGTTCACCAGCATCCCAACAAAAGAAATACCAAGAATCCTCAAGAACTGGTTAGAATCAAAGTACCCAAATGGGCAACAGAAAAACTTAGCCAACTAATAAGCTTATGCATGGAACAAACATTCTTCATATTCAAGCAGACCTCAGGACTTACAATGGGAAACACTTTATCGCCACTATTGGCTGATTTATTCATGAGTGATTTGGAAATACGAGTAACAAAACCCTTCCCATGCACATTCAAGATTTGGTTACGATATGTAGAAGACGTGTTTGTCATCTTAACAAAGATGTTTGCAGAAGATACCCTAAAACTGCTTAACTTACAGAACCTATCTATAAAATTCACCCTTGAAATTGAAAAAGAAAGTTGGCTACCACTCCTAGACCTGAAAATTATGAGACACAACAACAAAATAGAGTGGCATTTACAGAAAACCCTCTCATACAGATAGCTACATCAAGCAAAACAGTCTTAACCCAAAGCCACATCAACATGCCATATTCCTCAGCTTAATAAACACACCACTGACAGATGAAGAATTTAAAGAGGAACATCAACACATCAAGACAGTAGCGGAAAAAACAGTTTCAAAACAGATTTTGTTGAAAGACTTAAAAAATACGAAAGCCCAAAATGAATTAAAGACAACACAATGCTGAACAATAGATCCAATCCACAACCTACATACAGCAAATTCATTTTCCACCCAAAGTTGCACAACAAATTCCAGAAACTATTCCAGGATCATAACATTAAGCCCCTTACAACAGATTCAACCTTGGAAACCTGCTAAATCACTCATTAAAAGGTAAATACCAACCACCTCAAAATGCAGTGTTTATTAAATAAAATGCAAAGATTGCCCAAAAATATACATTGGCCAAACTAAAAGGAATCCAAAAGCAAGAAACACGTTAGAAACATAAAATTCAAACATATCAACAAATCAGCCATAGCCCATCACTTCTGGTCAACTCCGCACACCATAAAACAGGATATCAAAGTACTAAAACATGTAAAGACAGCGGAACTGATAATTTGGGAGAAAATACATATAATGAAGAATGTTCACATAGCCATGAATTTTGATATACCACAAGCAAATGACATACTGAAGTTTATATCCAGCAACCCAGATAGCTGCAAAATCACTGCTGCAACAGATGTATCCTCTTCAACCGTGAGTCGAGAAACCGTTGACAATGAAGACACTTGTCTTCAAAACGTGCCCAGATAAAAATAAGTTTAAGTGAAACTATAAGTGTCTATAGGTCGACTCATATACTTCTAAAATAATAACCAATTATTCATTTGTTTTCGCTGTTGCCATTCATTTTCTAACAATCATGGCTTGCTTTTGAAAATGTACAACATTAGAGACTTTTCAAACATTCGCCCAGGTGCCAGACAGTGAGTGACTGAGTTAGAAAAGTTAGAAAAGATGGCGGCAGTTAGCATGACTATGAGAAGGATGGCTCAATTTTTACCTAAAACCGGTGGAATTTCATCAACATAAGTAAAAAAAGATAGTAGTGTTCCGAGTAATAGCAGTGAAGGAAATAGTAAAAAGAAAGATGATATGATAAATGACAGAAAAACATGAAAATTAAGTGATAAAAATAATGTGCCGGTAGCGAAGTGTCCCGCGCCACACGAAGAAGAAATGATAGCATCGTTGCATAAGATAATAGACGTGCTAAACACAGATCTCAGAAAAGCAAATTTGAAAATTCATGAACTAAAATCAGAAAATGAACCTTAAATGAGCAGATAAGTGAAGTGAAGGGAAGTATTAGTTTTGCACAAGTGGTAAAGTGGAAATCAAGAATGCACGTAAATGAAACGACGCACCACATGGGAAGAAACACAGAGTAAGTGTGCTCGTTCAACAAATTTGAAGCCATTAGAAATGAAAAAGAGAATATAAACCATAGAAGTAAGGAAGTGCACATTAAAAAAAAGCTTGAAAAAGGTTATGGTGTTAGGAGATTCCTTGCTCAAGTTCTCAGGAGAAACTTGCAAACAGAGAGGCTATGATGTTCATTTATTCCCGGGGATAAAGTTAAACTAAAACATCAGGTGGAGAAATTAAAAATGCATGATTTAAAGCCGGAAGTGGTAGTGGTACATGCAGGTACAAATGATATAAACCATGAAGTTCTCATGGAAGAAATTATGGGTGATGCAATCGATGTGGTGGCCACTGTCATGAAAAGTGCTCCAGATATGAAAATAATAGTACGTGGGGTGCTACGGAGGAGCAGCATCAGTGCCAAAAAAGTAGATAGAATAAACAGTGAGCTAAACGAAACTGTTGGTTATAGCAAAGTGATTTTTCAAGAGACGGAGTGCATCTAAATCGCAGGGGTCATATAAGTTTGGAGAACTGTTGTGTAATTATCTCATCTCAGATGGGAAACTAAAAACAGACAAGTTGGATGAAATGGTCAGTTTTCCTGAAGGATCCCAGTACGAAGAAAATGTGAATGAAGAAAGTGTGTGTAGTGAAAGTGAGGTAAATCCTGTACAATCCATGTTACAAACAAACAGTGTCAGAATCCCAGGTATGAAAGATAGTCTTGTGAGTTTCCACCAGAACATTAGATGCGCTAGAAATAAGAAACTGATTTTAGAAGTATTTACTGACAGTAAATTAAGAGATGTAGATATTATAGGTTTAACAGAGCATTGGCTAAAGGAAGACGAAATTGAATTTGATAGATTACTAGGTTTCTCAATAGGCAGCCATTACTGTAGGAAACAAAAATTAGGTGGGGGTTCCTGTATATTTGTTAGGGAAAATGTAAAATTTAACAAAATTGATAATTTTGAGGAATTGGTTTGTGATGAGTATTTTGAAATGTGAATGATTGAATTAATAGAACACAAAGTAATAGTTATATGTATATATAGAAATCCTAGTTAGTACAATGAATCAGCTAATTAGTAAGTTAGAAATAGTAACTGATCTTAGTGGTAGATACTGCTACTCGGGTTTCCACCACAAGCCCAACTGCAATGGACCAAATAATTTTAAGCTCAAATATTTTAGAATATGAGCTAGAAATTACTGATAATGTATTATATTGAACACAATGGCCAAAAGCTCACAATAAACAAGTTTACCTAAGTAAATACTAAAAAGAATCAAAATATTTATTAACATAAAAGATGTATGAATGCTGAAAATGTACATTATCTTAACTACCTACTTGGCAAAGAAGATTGGGAAAATTTTTTTTCTTTAAAGGAGGTAAACGCAGCTACTTTTTCCCTTGTAAATACATTTAATCATTATGCCAACATTGCATTGCCACTAAAAAAGGTTAATTTGAACAAAAAAACGTAGTGCCCACTGGATGACAAATGGTATACGTACAACAAAAGACTACATTTCTTAAGCAAACTCATAAAAGAAACAAAAACAGTAGAATCATTTAGACAATACTTTTTAGAATATAAACAAATATATAACAAGGTTATTAGAAATGCAAAAACGACTATACCAGGTGGCCCACCAGAGCCGGCCCCACCATAAGTAGATAACCCTTCGTGCGTTAAAAGGGTTGCAGAAGTTCACGGCTGAAGAGAGGCCAGTGGCGTTGCTGCTTCTTAGCGGGACGTGAGGTAAGAGGCAATTGAACGAGCTTGTGTACTTCGTAATAATAGACAATAATAGTATAAACAACCGAGAAAGTCCATTCTACTTACCGGATCTTTATTTTCCAGGGAATAAACTCACTCCTGTATATGCTACTATTTTCTAACATTTGAATTAGAGATTGTAAAGAGCAAGCATAACGGCACATAATGTTTCATTGACATATTTTCTTATTAATGTTATTGCTGTATTTGTTTATTACATACGATTAATTATTGTTATTATTGATGTTATTAGTATCACATTCGTATTACTTTTATTATAATTTACTCTTGTTAGTTTATTGTTTATTATTATTATTATTATTATTATTATTATTATTATTATTATTATTATTATTATTATTATATTTATTATTATTAATTATTATAATTATTCATTATTTCTATTAGTGTGCTTATTAACATTATTATGTTTATCATTTTTCTCGTTTGTAATTTATTTATTTATTTATTATTATTATTATTATTATTATTATTATTATTATTATTATTATTATTATTATTATTATTATTATTATTACAAAAGATTTCATAAGAGCATAGTTATTTAACATTTTCCTCATTCGAATGGTCTCCGTTGAAAATATTTTCCATAAATATGTGTACTGTATTTACTTAAATATCCCAGTTAGCTATTTTTAGGTTTTATCGAAAAATACATCTTATTAAGTCCTAACCAAAAATTAGTTCCATTTAGGCTCTATAAAATTGAAGCATATCACTCTTTGTTAGGTAGAACATTTAAATGAACTGAAATTCAGAGAGTAAGAGGCCAAGAATAAAATAGATCAGAATCTAAGAATCCGGGGCTTTGGCCACTATCTCCGTCACTGGTTTCTGCCCCATTATCTTCAATATAATTCTTTCAATTCTTTGTCCCATATTTCGCCACTTCCTGTTCTCTTGTCGAGACATTGTGTGTAACTTTTCCGAGGAGCCCCAAATGATGCTCTTTCCTCATGTTTTTATTCTTCATGCACGGTTATCCGAACACAACTATGTGAGATGCTTGAGGCTGCTGATAATCTTTCTTGCAATTTGTGGAATTCTTTTTTAAAGTGTTTTATTTGAAAAGCTCTATAGAGTAGCTATACAGAGTAGAAGGGAAGTCATTACATTCCTTCTAATACATGCTTCATAGAAGCATTACAAACAAAAAGGTCTTATAGCGTTTTGTTCTTTGATCAGCCGATTTCGAAAAAATAAATGTTTTTTGTTCCAAATTGGATGTGTAATTCCACAAGAATGTACGAAGATAACAGTTTGTTACTTGTAAGATGCGTAGAGTAACTTATTTCTGACATAGCTTTGGTAGTAATTATGGGACATCACACAGGGTTTAGAAATAATTAATCACTTAAAAGACGTGAAGGAATACTCCGAGCAGCTCTTTCCTACGTGAGGTAAGTCACAACATTGCTTTGAGGTTGGTCAGGGACTTGATCTGGTTTCCGAATGTGAATAGGTCAACCACTTTCACTTTCCTCTGAATGTTTTGGCAGTTAACGGTTGTGATTGGCCTATGTTCCTAGAGTAAACATAGAAGGGACGCATGGCAGAGTAGTGTGTGTTTATGTACGGAACCAGTGAAAGTGATGCATATCCAATCGGTAGTGTTGCTAGCTGGTTTTCGACAAAACGATCTCCATAGAAAATATCAGAGACAAAAATGTAAGATACAAAATGTGCTCCAAATACCAAGATCTACCACTGGTTTAGATTAATGTAATGACTTACCTTCCACCCAGTATGATGACTCCTCTGGATTTGTTTTCTTCTGGGTAGACATGAAAAGCAGGGTCTACAAAAAAGCAACAACTGCCCTCGAATCTTTGAGAGAATGCATTTATCTGGCTGCAGAAGAAATATGCAACAATGAGGGTGTTTTTGTTAGAGTGCGATGTAATTGGTTAAAAAGGTATGAGGCTTGCACGTGCGCAAATGGTGGACATTTTGAACAATACCTGTGAAGTGGGTGAACCATTTGGTCCACTGCTTATTCTTTTGCTGTCACCTTAAAAATATCATTTGGTACACTTTGTTGTTGTTAGCTAATGCTGGATTTCTGCCAATGAAGTCATTAATCCTCTTGCTCTCCAATATTTTTCACTGATGGATGGGGTGCTAGAAGTGGCCGGGCATATTTGAAGGTGCTCTCGGTCCATTTCCTCTTGCAGATCACATAGAGGACAGAGTGGTGAAGAATATATCCCAATTCTGTTTAAATGTTTTGCCAGACAATCATGTCCTGTAATCAACCTGAAGGTTCCAACTGCTGTTTTTTGAGGATACTCGGGAATGGCAGTTCCCATCTTTTATTTTTTGGTTTTTCATAGTGATATTTTGTAATAATTTTTTTGAATTCAGAGTTGACTGATCTTTTAGCTGCATAAAATGGTAGATTAACTATAGATTTCTCCACATTGTCGGTACCCTTTTTTGCAAGAAAATCAGCTTCATTACCACTCAGTCCAAAGTGAGCTGGTATCCATTGGAAGACTAGGTGTTTTTGAAGTGTGGTTAGATGGGTAAGGATTTTCCAACATTCTATAATTGTTTGGTTTTTGGTGACAACTTGGAAGTAAATGGTATAATTGCCACCCTGGAATCTGAGAGAATAACTGCTTGATGAAAATGTGAAATTGTATACAACAGATTTTGTAGGGCCATTCGAATTGCTTCAATTTCTCCATCAAAGTTTGTAGTTCCATAACTTATAGATTTGTAATTGGAAAAGAGGTGACACATGACTCCAGCTCCTGCTCCGTTTGATATCAATGATCCATCAGTATAAATATGGAGACATTCATCTTCTGGAAATCTAAAGCGCGTTCCACCCTTACAAGATATTACACGTTAAATGGAGAGCAGTGTTGCAACATGTACTAGTTGCGAATCTTTCTCCGCGCGTGATCCCGAGGTGGCTGAGTCCTGTACTTAGTCCTTCAATTGCTGCTTGACAGACACTTTTAACTTTGGTATCCCTCCATGCCTTAGTTACTGTATGACCTAAATTTACAAATGACTCGTCTGTATAAACAATTGATTTCCCCATGTCCCTAAACCTTTTTACGTCTTTTAGATATTTATGTCGCCATCTGATGATATCCATATCGTCTCTTTCTATTAATATGCACTTGTTACCCCTTCTTTCATATTCCAACCCCAAATCATGTAAGAACCAACTAAGAGTGGCCCTTGAGAAATTTGGTAGGGTCTCATCACTGTTGACCCGTGACAAAATTATATTCAGCGTGGGTTGAATATTTGCAAACAGTAAAGAATGAACAATTCGCCGCACTCCACATTGCACTATTCACTATATACTGTTTTTTTCCCACCCTTTTTGCTTTCTTTTTCGATGGCGTTCTTAGAGGTCCTTTCATTACTTCCTTTTTAATCCTATACACTACTGCTTCTGAACACCCGATAGCCTTAGCTGTTTCTTTTACTGCCTTACTTCCACGCATTTTACTTGAAAAATAATCTAACACCTTCATAATTATTTGGCATTCCTTACTTCTTAATTTACCAATATATCGTCTCTTTCTAGCTTCCCCTCCCATAACTACAAATATTTACGAAACTATTAAACAAATAATGCAATAACAGCTCATAGATTCCACACAGTTACACACCGACTTCTTTTGAACTAATGCTAGTGCTGCTCCTTATACTATCTTCTGTGTCAGGCTTGGCACGAGAATACGCTGAATAGATGAATACCATTTGTTTGCCCTACTGGATGAAAGAAAGAAGTTACAGCCTTTTTGTTTATTTTAAAAACTTTCTCCAACCCTCGTCAACATTTGTTCTCGCTGGTTCCCTGATGTAAACTCAATAACAAAAAAGTTTCACACTGCATAACTTTTGCAGTGCACAGGTATAAAATTTTCCGAAAACATTTAATTTAAAAGATTATAACACTTAACTGAGTAAACATAGAGAATTCAAAGTGGGCAGGTAGTAGCACTATAGTTTACTCTACCTAAGAACAAAATATAGACGCATTCTAGCAGTTAGTTTGTAGTTAGTGTGTGATGAGTATAGAAACAGCACATATCGGACTTCTATTGAAAAAAAAATGTTTTTTGAAGAAATATGGGCCTATAGAAATGTATAATGACTCTAAAAAGGATATAAACTAAGAGAGGAAAAAATTCTGCGTAGGATAATGTCTTCAAACCTGAAATTTATAACAACTGAATATTTATACCATGCTATTAGGAACCTGGCAACAGTGCAAGGGTAGAAAAGGACGAGGCTAACGGCAACTTGTATGCACTAGATAGAGACAGATATATCCCATTTAACTCCATACTGTCTTCTAAGGGTGGAACAAGGTATAGTATGGATTGTCTCTAATGCGGATAATTTTAGAACACTAGTTGGAGTATCACTTTTCTTAACTTTGTAAGAGCCTACAAATGTACCTTTGTGTTTATAAGTCACAGAGATGGTTTGGTTTATTAAATTATAGCAGTATCAGCTACGAAACGATTCAAGTTTGATGTTGAAGAAAATGATAAACAATGTCCTTAGATTGTGAGTTTAGGTTACAGTATGCGTTACTGGAGAATTCAGATGTACGACGTAGCAGACACGGCATGGTATGTCTTTATGTTTACACTCCCGAGCTGTGCGGCTCCATGACGCATGTTTGTTTATGTATTGTCCTAGTGAAAGAGAAACCTGCAGCATTGCCAGCTTGTTTTCAATAAAACTAAAATATCTCCGTAGGAAATGGTCAGAGATACAAAATGTGTTCCAAATACCGAGATCTATCACTGGTTTAAATTAATGTAATGAATTCCCTTCTATCCTGTATTTATGCTTGGCCTCTTTCTTCATGTATTCACAATTGTTAGCAATCACCTTACAAATTTGAATATGAATGGCGTTCCTTTAAACTTTGGAATTAAAGGAGAGATTATCACAAAGTTAATTCAACATATGCACACTAAAATCCATGCGACAATACTTTGCAGTGAGTTGTACTCAGGAGCGGACGATTCACCTGCGTATAGCATCAAGTAACATGAGACGTAAGTTCACTGACTACAGGAGTGAGAGGGTAATATCCAGACTTGCTAACTGGTTTCTGTATCAAGGTCACTGCTCTAGAATGAATATGCAAGCAGTATCAGGCAGACCTATAAGCACTTTATGCTACCAATGTCCAATGCATCTTTAAGGGACACAAGAGATATGTATGTGTCCAAAAGCAAAGCTCATTAGTTAGAAACAAATCTAGATACACACGCAGCTCCTAGTAAGAACCTTTAAGTCGCCTTGAGTAAAACAAAAGAGTAGAATTAAGCAAAGCTTCCAAAATGTTGTTTGCATACAAAAGGCTAACTACAGATTCACTAGTGTGCTTTATGTTCTGTTTATCTTCAGCTTACAGTGCAGATCTGATTGCTTTGACGTTTAGATTTACTCTGCAAAGCGTATTCTGAAGAATAACAACAACAATAATAATAATAATAATAACAATGGTAATGATGATGATTAATAATAATAATAATAATAATAATAATAATAATAGTAATAATAATAATAATAATAATAATAATAATAATGATGATGATGATGATAGCAATAACAATAATAATAAACACACTAATAAAAATAATAATAATAAATAACAATTAACAGTAATAAATTAACAATATCAATAATAACAATAACTAATAATACGTAATAAACAAATACAGCAATAACATTAATAAGAAATGAAGAAATGCTAATGAAACATTACGTGCTCTCATGCTTGCTCTTTACAATCTCTAATTCAAATGTTAGACAATAGCAGCATATGCAGGAGTGAGATTATAAGATCCTGTAAGTAGAATGAGACTTTCTGTTGTTTATACTGTTATTGTCTATTATATGAAGCACACACGCTTGTTCAATTGCCTCTCACCTCACGTCCTGCTAAGAAGCAGCAACGCCACTGGCCTCTCTTCAGCCGTGAACTTCTGCAACCCTTTTAACGCATGAAGGGTTATCTACTTACGGTTGGGCCGGCTCTGGTGGGCCACCTGGTATAATGACAAACAAATAGCAAACTCAACAAACCAAAATCTGCCAGGAATATTATCAATCAAGAAATACCAATGCAAATGAAAGAGTATCCAAATTATAACCTTAAAGATGAGAATCAAACAGTATCAGACCCTACAGAAATAGCAAAAATGTTTAATAATTATTTTGTAGAAGTATCAAAAACTTTAATAAACCAATCTTCAGTACAAACACATAAACATATATTAGACGGAAAAAATTCTTATCCTACTATTTTCTTAGTGCCTGTAACAGAAGATGAATTAACATCTATAATAAAAAGCATGAAAAATAAAAAATCCTATGGGTTAGATGGCTGCTAAAACTTCTTGATAAAAGCATGTGCAAATCACTTACTAAAAACACTGTTATGTAATAAATCTATCTATAAGGGAAGGGTGTTTTCGAGAATGTCTTAAGGTTGCAAAAGTAAAACCATTATTTAAATAGGGACTAAAAACCGAAACAAAAAATTACAGGTTGATATCTCCCTTATCCACATTCTCTAAAGTCCTAGAAACAATTATGTACAACAGAATTATAAACTTCATCTCCAAATTAAATATTCTTTCACTATGTCAACACGGTTTTCAAAAGGGCAATTCCATCACTACGGCATTGATTCAATTTTGTGATGATCTACAAAGATTAGATGATTTAGAACATTGTATAGGAATTTTCCTTGATCTATGAAAGACATTCGACCTCGTCAATCACACGACTATGAAATAAGAGGTGTAGCACAAAACTGGTTCAGTTCCTACCTAAAAAACAGAAGACAAGTAGTGGAAATAGATTATTATAATGATTGCACAAGGGAGGTGAAATCTTTTTTATCAGATAAGCGCACAGTTGAATGCAAAGTTCTGCAAGGTTCAGTTTTAGGCCCATCATTGTTTCTTTTATATATAAATGATCTTGTTGATAACCATCAAAATAACAGTATAAAATACTTATTATTTGCAGATGTGGAGTTTGCATATATGTTAGGAATGATTTGACATATAAAGCTTTAGATTTATCCAAGTTTAATGCTGAACAAGACCTCGAAATCTGTGCAGTTCATTTAAATCAAATTAATGTAATCGTAGTAGCACTATATCGATCTCCCTTAGGCAATTTTGAAATTTTCAGAAAGCATCTTGAACATTCCTTAAATTTTTTATTTAAACCAAAGAGGGAACTAATAATATGTGGTGATATAAATGTTGACTATTTAAAATCCAGTCTTCAAAGGGAATAACTTAGCTGTTTATTTGCAACATACCACATGACACATACAATTAACTTTCCAACAAGAATCCAAAATAATTCTTCCACTGCTATAGATAATATATTTGTAAATTCACACAGAATTAAGTCTTGCACTGTCTCACCAATAACCAATGGTCTATCAGATCATGATGCCCAAATTATATGAATTAAAAAGATGATCTTAAATCTCAAACCTAAATAAACATATCAGAAATATAGAGAGGTAAATGGAAGTACTCCGAACGAGTTTAGCAAAAAACTTCAACTTGAATCATGGAATCAAACTCACCTAACGAATGGAACCAACAATAAATATAATAGTTTTCTCAAATGTTTCAAAACTCACTTTGAATCGTGCTTTCCTGTCAAAATCAGCAAACTAACTAACTTGAAAAGTGACAATGCTTGGATCACTTTAGGCATAAGGACCTCATGTAGACACAAACGAGAATTATATCAACAAGTAAGAACAAGTAACAATTTAGAATTAAAACACTACTTCAAAAAATATTGCAAAATTCTAAAAAGGGCAATAAAAGCAGCAAGAGTATTGTGTTACAATAAGCTAATCCAACACTCAGACAACAAAACAAAAACTACTTGGATATAATAAAAAGAGAAGTAGGTAAATTTTCATTACAAAACGACTCAATAACATTAAAAGTGGACAATCAAGAAATTAACAAACCCCATGAAGTTGCAGAAATAACAAATTCTTTATAGATGTAACAAACAATCTAAATATTAACTATGGAAGTAATGAAGCAGCACTAGAATTTCTAAGATCAAGTTTCACAGAAGCACTGCCAGAATTTAAAGCTAATCTGACGACACCTGCGGAAATAATTTTTAAAACAAAGAATTCCCATGGTTATGACGAAATAACAACAAAAATCCTAAAATCATGTTCATTCCAAATTAGCACTCCTCTGAGTTATTTGTGCAATGAGTCACTTAAGACCGGAATTTTTAAAAAAGGTGAACACGACAATGCTTCTAACTATAGCCAATTTCTCTCTTACCAGTTTTTTCAAAAGTTCTTGAAAAAGTAATGTTCTACAGGTTGTATAAATACCTCGAGTATAACAAGATACTAGTGAAAGATCAGTTCAGATTCAGAAAGGGCATCTCAACAAATAATGCAACTTTTAAACTTATACATGAAGTGTTAACTGCCCTAAACAATAAAATGCATGTAGGCGGTATTTTCTGTGACCTAGCAAAGGCATTTGATTGTGTAAATCATAACATTCTGTTAGCAAAACTGGAATTCTATGGTATTAAAAATGAAAATTTAAGTTTGTTCATATTACACCTAAAGGAAAGAAAACAGAGTGTTAAAGTAAACAGTGATACTGATAATGGAAAACAAACTTCAAATTGGAAATCAGTAGCACATGGAGTACCCCAAGGTTCAGTATTAGGGCCTCTATTATTTCTGACCTATATAAATGACCTTTCACTTTATATAAAGAATATAGCAAGTTCTGTTCTGTTCGCTGATGACACTAGTGTGCTGGTCACTAGCAAAAACTTAAATGAATGTATAATTAAATCAAACTGTTTTGAACTGCATGTCCTACTGGTTTAAAGTCAACAAATTATCTGTTAACCTAGATAAAACAAAAGTGATTAAATTCATAACTCATCAAACATCATACACTCCAATTGAAATAGGGATTAACAATATGTTACTAGAACAAATAGATAACATCAAATTTCTGGGTCTTCAAGTTGACAAATATTTAGATTGGAAAGCTCACATTAAGTATATCTTACCCAAACTCAGTTCTGCTTGTTATGCTATCCAAGCGCTGGCAAATGTTAGCTCCATAGATACACTCAAATTAGTTTACTATGCATATTTTAACTCTATAATGGAATACAGTATTTTATTTTGGGGCAATTCAGTAGACAGTAAACAAATATTCCTCATACAAAAGAAGGTTATAAGAATTATTTCCAACACCCATAGTAGACACTCATGCAAAGATCTTTTCAGAAGATTGAACATATTAACCTTACCCAGTATGTATACATTCTCGATCCTAAAATTCTTTATATGCAATCGATCCTTATTCACAACAAACAAAGAAATTCATGGAATAAACATTAGACAGAAGAGTAATATCCATCATCCCAGTGCAAAACTTTCTTGCTTCCAGAAAGGTGTATATTATGAAACCATAAAAATATTTAATGCCCTTCCTAATAACCTTAAGGGAAAAGTTGACAGTTTCAATGCTTTTAAAACAGCTGCTAAAGAGTACCTATGCTCAAAATCATTTTATTCTGCACAAGATTATCTGAATGACCAATTATCCTATTAATTCCTATGTAGCTCAGTTTATTCTATATGTGAATTACAAACTATACTGTAAATACCTATGTAACTTTGTTGCTTATTTAGCCTTATAAATAGTTTCTAGCTCATTTTATTCTGTACAAGATTATTTAAATGACAAATTATTCCTGTTAATGCTTATGTAGCTTTACATGTAGCTTCTAACTCATTTTATTCTGTATAAGATTGTTTAAATGACAAATTATTCCTGTTAATGCTCATGTAGCTTTTTAAGTAGCTCCTAACTCATTTTGTTCTGTGTAAGATTATTCAAATGAAAAATTATTCCTGTTAATGCTTATGTAGCTTTGTAAGTAGTTTCTAATTCATTTTATTCTGTATAAGATTATTTAAATGACAAATTATTCAAATTAATGCTTATGTAACTTTGTAAGTAATTATTAACTCATTTTATTCTGCATAAGGTAATCTAAATGACTAGGGCTCGGAAGTTCATGCCCTAAAAAACACTGAAATATGCATGCAAATATGCTCTTAAAAACTTGAAAATATGCCAAGAAATATGTACTATTGAATTAAAACAATGCCCCTTCACAGTAGACAAGGCGAGTTAGTATAAATAATAAATAAAGTTACCTTATTCCTTAGAGGTTGAAGCAGAAGTGGTCTCACCGCTAGTATTAACTGCTAAGTTGCAGTTCACAACCAACACTTTGCACAAATTTTCAACTGTAAAACATTGTCGTCTCGCAAAACACTTTTGTAATGTGAAAAACTTCTCTCCACGTCACAAGATGTTATCGGGGCATATTTAAATGATGTTAACAGCCTCACAGAGAGAGTCAAGTCTCTTGGTATGGCAGATGGTTTTCTTTCAAGAATGTCTCGAATATCGCACATCTGTTTATAACCAGAATTTTTTGAAATTATATAATTCACTTTCTCTTTCACTTTTTGTCCTATGCTACCAGGAACCGAACTTAGATCACATATTGTTTTTTCAAAGACAGTAAGTGATCCAAGCAAAGGAGATCCTACAGCTTCCAATGCCGTTATGGCTGTTGGTAAGATAGAAAAATGGGCAGATATGAAACTAAGATCCTCTTTTAACCCAGTGCCTGACAGATTATTTTGCACAGTTTCTACTGATGAAGCATCTTTCGAGTCCAATGAATTAACAACCTCTTCGACTATTTCTATGTGCTCAGCATAATATAAAACTGCATCGACCCATGTTCCCCATTGAGTTAACACTGGTGCAGGAGGAAGTCTGATATTAGGTGCTGTTGATCTAAACAACCTAACTCTTTTAGGAGATTTAACAAAAATTCTCTTTGTACAGGACACAAATCTATCTACAAATGGGAAAGAATCGTGTATTGTCTCAGAAATGCGATGAAGAGCGTGTGCCAAACAAGTTATATGAATTAAGTTAGGAAAAATACCTTTCAGGGTTTGTCCTGATTTTACCATATAAGGACCTGCATCAGTAACAAATAAAAGTACTCGGTCGTATTTGATTCCACATGGCCATAGTAATTTCAAAGAGTCCATCACAAACTGAGTCACAGTTACATTGTCAGTGGCTGACAATTCGCTCAAATTAAGAAGATAAGGTGTTGTCTTTTGTTCATTATTTAAGGCACCCACGATTATATTAGCAATAGAACGGCACTCAGAATCAGGGGTTTCATCAACAGACAACCACACAAACTGATCTGCTAATTCATTTTGTATAATTGACAATACGTTATTGTAACAATGTCCTACATAAGTCTTACGCAGTGTACTTTCTTCAGGCACATGTTGTCGAGTGTGCTTGACAAAAAAGTTTTTAAATGTCGGATTATTGATTTTGAACAAGGGAATATCAGCAGCTAAAAATGCTTGGCACAGGTCATAGGAAAATTCAGTAACCTTACTTCCTAAACACTCTACTAGCTGTTTTTGAACAGGTTCTTTGTTTGCGAGTTTTCTGATTAAATTCTCCTTATGTTTTGCTGTGTTTATGTGTTGAACTATTTGAAATCTTTTCTCACTCCCTACATTTTTCTCACACGCTCCACAATACAGTACCCTATTATCTGTAGATATTAAATCACTCGAAAACTCGTTTTGTAATTTAATTAATCTAGCACTCGAATTTGGTTTTATTTTCGGCATTTGAAGAGCTTTTAACATTTTACACGCCTAATTTAATTTGGTGGGAACCGGTTCACAACTCTGTTATGTTTGAAGACCATGGCACACTATTGGAGAGCAGGGAAGTGTTGTTGTTGTAGTGTTTAACGCCCGCTTTTACTACTACAGCACCGCAGGCGATGACGCTGATGACACATGGAATGAAGATGGAGCACCGGTGAAATGAGATGGCGGGGGAAACCGGAGCACCCGGAGAAAACCCGCCCTGATGCCGCTTCGTCCACCACGAATACCACATGCAGGTCCCTGGGATCGAACCTGGGCCGCCTAGGTGGTAGGTGAGCGTGCTAACCGGAAGTGTTGTGAGAATCGTGCTGCTCAAAATATTGACCTGCACTTTATCTTTGTTAATATAAACCTCTCAGATAACGCACAGATTATTCTCTACACAAAAGCACATAATGAAGCGATGGAAACAGGGGGTTCACTGCATGACAACATGACTCACCTCACGAGTTGCATCAACATGTGCAATACTACCAATATTAAAAGTATTATACACATGGAAAAAAATAATAAAAACCATAAAAATCATTAAAATATGCAATATAGGGGCTATAATATTGAAATAATATGCATTTATAAAAAATCAAGAAAATATGCAGTTATATGCACCATAAAATCATGTCCAAATAACTGAAAATTCCATAATTCGTGCACATAATGTAAAAGCATACATTTTTAACCCCTATGAAAAAACATGCAAAAGCATGAACTTCCTAGCCCTATAAATGACAAATCATCCTGTGAAAGCTTATGTAACTCTGTAAGTGATCTCTAAATGAATTATTATTATTATTATATTACAACTAAACAGTAGAATATGGCTATAAATGCCTAGTGTAAATTTAACACAAAATTCAATTCTTATCTGACAAATTTCAGGTAAGCTTTGATTGTGTTTCTATTATCCCCTTTGCTGTTGTTTGTTTGTTTCTTTTTTGTTCCTGTATATAATGAGTTTTTATGTGCTCATTCTGTATACATATGTTTTGTACATCACAATTGACATGTTCAATGTTCACCAGCCTCCATGGCTACTTGTGAACTCACTGAACGCAATCTAATCTAATCTAATACCAGCATACCAACATCAGGAAAAAATGACACATTAAAAATAAATATAAATGCAGTCTCATTACACAGAGCTTCTTGGTTTAAAGAAAGAAAATAGTCTATGTCTAAATAAGGAGAAGTGTTAAGCTGTAGGTTTTCATCACATAAACAACAAAACATTAAACTTTCCTTCCATACAGCTAGAAGGAACAAAGGTAACATATTAAAATAAGTCAAAATTTTTAGGAATATGTATTGATGAAAATCTCAGTTGGAAACCTCATATTAATGAATTAAAAAAACTGGGTCAAATCTGCTTCCAAATTAACATTTTGAAACACTCAGTGAGTAAAAATACACTTATACTCTGTTCATCTAGAGATTAGAGGAGACGTAAACAAAGCCACGTGCGTTTTGACCACAGCGCGCCCTCTTGACGCTTTCGCCGTGTAAATAGTCCCTTGAAGAAATACTGTTACTGAGGTCTGAAATGTCATTTAATGTTTGCTAAAGCATGAACTAAGTGTACTAAGCATAGTTAAACTGTAAGAGTACGCAGTTAAGTGAATTTGTAACCAGCCTAATTCATTCTGCGCGCGCATTATTCAGTATGAAAGTAACATGGCGGAACAAGTGAGTGTTGTTAAATATAAGTGCGGCAAACCGTTGCGAAGTGGTGAAAAGACAACAATATTGAACATATTTAACAAGTTCTACGAGAAATATCCTGAACTTGCTATCGAAGACGTGATGAAATTAACATCCGAGTTTACTGGTGTGTCAGTTGCAAGTATTTACAGTACACCCAAAGAAAATTCGTCAGTTGGTGAAGATACCGGTAAAAACGACCACGTGCTAGATAAATGCTGGATGTAGTTTGCGACGAATTTGTGAGTGTGAGATCTGCAATTCCGTCGAAAAGTTCACCAGTTCTTTGTTAACAATGAACTACCTTAAACAAAGTGTTGTTGGCAGTTAACTCTGATCCCGATCTTCCAGATTAAAAACGAACTTCCCTCCACAAGCTGCTTCTGGAGACTGGTTTCGAGATTGCGAGCAGGAAATGAAAAAGTGCTATTGTGGACAGAGATGACGTAAGTAGCAGTTAATTTCCATGTGCTACATGTTATTTGGATCACGTAAATATATCCTTTAGTAGTGTAAAATGCATATTATATCTACGCGTAGCGGTAGGTAACCGTGTTGCGTCATTGTGAAAGCACGTGGCCGCGGAGTGATACAAACCGGTGCTTTGTTTATATCTCCTCTAATCTCTTGATGAACAGAGTATAGGGTCATGTATTTCTCCAAATTTCACTCCTTAATTTCATATGGAATATCCTTGTGGGAAAATAGTAGCGAAGCTATTAAAATATTCAAATTACCAAAAAGAATCATTAGAATTATTCTCAGTTTACCTTCTATTGTCAGCTGCAAATCATTCTTTAAGGAACTAAACATTTTGCCAATTCCCTGTATATACTTATATGAAACAATTGTACTAATGCAAACACACATAAAAGATTTTACCACAAATTCTGAAATTCACTGTCATAACACAAGAAATAAAGCAAAATTACATATAACCGTACATAACAAAAAATCATTTGAAAATAGAGGCATTAAATTTTAGAACAAACTACCTATTGAAATAATAAATATAAATTCTATATACCATTTCAAAAAACATCTCCAGCAATTTTTAACTGAAAAATGTTATTACTCAACTGATGAGCATTTGCATTTATAAAGTATTCACTTGTATTTATTAACAATGTATAAGTTTAATCTACATGTATAGTATAATTTGTAAGCAATTATTGTTTAACTTTTATAATATGGAAATTGAACTTTTAAAATACTAGACAAATCCACATGTATATGTTAAATTGGATGAATAAAATTGAATTGAATTGAATGGGTGGCTGGGTAGGCAGGTGGGTACCTGGGTTGGTAGGGCATGTCTGGGAATTTCTGGACATCTGGTAATCCTGCCTAACTTCCCTCCAAAAACCCCTTCTGAAATATCTGATTTTAGTCCAGCAATTACTAAGTCCATCAATAATTAGCTGTTCTCTAATTTTTTTTTAGCCATACATTATTCATACACTCCAAATTTTCCTCTTGCTATTTTAAACATATTTTAATGATATACATATCAGGTAGTTCTTGTATCTGAAATAAATATTTGAATGTTTAAGAGGTTGAATCAGGACTGAAAAATTCAATGCCATAGCCGGGATTTGAACCATGGATCTTTTGCATTGAGCAGCTTCTTTAACCACTAAGCTATAGCGGATACAGTTTATTGGCAGTCCCCAGGAGTTCAAAATGGCCGACATTACACTAAACGGCTGACGGAAGTATCACAAAAAGCAGTCCTGCCAACGTACATAATAAAGCCATTTCTAGCCTCAAATATCACAGTGTTAAAGTAACATACTTTCAAACGATAATAATGCTTGAACATCATTACCACACAACACATGATGAACGTACTCACCTTTGGCAAATCTTGTTCTGCAATAACACTTTTGGATAAAATTACTTCCGTGCGCTAAATATTGCAATATATACGATATGTACTACTGTGTAGCGAATATAAAAATAACAACACTAACTATAATTGCATATAGTGTTCTAAACCAATTCAAAGCAAAATCACGCAAAAACGAGCATTACGTCCACTGACTGATTAATTAATTAATATGGCGTCTAAACAGAATCTTGTTTTAAAATCTATCGGTTGGCCTCTCTGCAACGCATTCATAAACTGGCAGCATAACAGACGCAATAACACCAGCTATGGCCATAGCTCTACCATGGTTATATGTTACAAACAGCTGGCGGCACTAATGCAACCCAACGGATGGGATATCACCAAATATAACCAGACTGCACCATAATGGGGGAAAAATGTTAACGTTTACTGAGGTACCTCAATAAGCTGCACCTACTATGGCATGGCCAACTTGCCAGTACAACATTAAATTCCCCAGTTGATTTGTACTTTTTCCCGGTTAGGCCACAAGGGAATCTCACATCAGAGATAAATATTCCAAGGGCGACTTACAATTGTAAGTACTTTATGTCCTGGGTTTAAGTAACCTTTACATGGTAATTATTATTTATTTATGCCACCAAGCTTACTGCTGGTGTTTTTAAACAAAGCCCTGTGTGGGCAATGTTTAAGAGGTTGAATCAGGACTAAAAAATTCAATGCCATAGCCAGGATTTGAACCACAGATCTTCATTGCCCTCGTAACTGTCTATAACTTGCTTGCAATTGTATCATACTAACCTTACCTACCTCATGTGAAAGTCCTGAAACATGAGAACATTACACTGAATGTGGTGCCCAAAAGTTAAGCATAATTTGGAAAACAGAGAACTGAAAGGGAAAGCAGCAAATAAGCACCATTAAATGTTAACACAGTATGTCTCTTCCCTTACTTTTGATCTGTGATAAGCAAGAGGGTATGTGCTTCATAGATCAGCTAAACAAGAGAAACAAACCAATACCAGAGTATCAGTCCCAGTGCGTGGCTCATTTGTTATTGTTCTCTCACTGTGAACATAGGGTTGTTTCTTTGCAAAGTGTTTACAGATCAGCACCAACATGCCACAAAGACAGTGTTTTTAAGGGTAGAATAATTGGATATCTAAAGGCACATCAGAAGCTGAACTCAGTCTCTCGAGCCTTGAATGTGCCACAAAGTGTCATTTCCAGGCTTTGGAGATGGTTCCAAGAAACAGGAGTTCATCGGATGTCTATTCATGGCCATCCACTGGTCATAACGCCATAACAGGACCAATTTGACCATAACAGCATGGCAACATAGGAGGATGCCTGCACAACTCTCTTCTGGGATTGCAACGACCTCAAGCATTCAAGTTTCAACACAAGCTGTATACCAAAGACTCTGGGCAATCAATCTCTATGCCAGACATTCAGCAGTGTGTGCCCCACTCACTTGAGTACACATACGATCCTGTTTACCTAGGAGTCAGCAATGTCAACATTGGGCCTTGAATGAACGGAGGAACATACTGTCTATCTTGAGAAGGAATATTTCCTGTCCATGGACTGGCTAGATGTCCCCAGATATGAACCCTATAGAGCATGCCTAGAATGCATTAAGAAGATGCGATATAGCCCACCAGCCTCCAAGGATACTTCCGAAATTCTCCTTGTGAGGAATGGGAATAGCTGCACACAGAGCTCTTGAACCACCTTCTAGATACGAGGCCAGTGAGGCCCACATAGCCATAAGGGATCACCACACCCCATATTAACTACTCAGCACCATCATTGTTACTGTAGAGGTGACTGTCAGAATTTGCACTTGTGCAAAAATGCATCCCGAGGCCAAAATTGTCTGCTATTTCTTACTCTATTGTAGTCCACATCATGTGTAATTTTGTGCAACTATGATAGTTTGGTAATAAAATGTTGATGCTTAACTTCTGGGCCAGTAGCAGCTCGTGGATTTAATGGATAGCGTGCTGCATGCTTATACAGTGGTAATGTAAATGTATTCACCTGTTTCTGATTATAGTAGTAAATCGGTCCAGTGGTTTTTCATGCTGGCAAACATGTTCATAATCTTGGTGTGTAAGTCTTTGATGCTCGAAACTAGATTCTTTTCTATAGAGAGCATGCAAGTGCCAAGAGTTGGTCCTGCTTCATTGTGTTCCTTAGGAAGCACTTGGTTCTGCCTAAATCATAGTGATCGTGACAGTAATCCTCAGGAGATTTGCTATTTCATCAAAAGCTTCAACTAAATTGTTTGAATAAAGCATCTTAAGTAGTGGTAATGACTCACTTCCACAGTGAAATTCTGGCCTTTCATGTATGAGTGAAAGCTCTGGATTTCAATTTGTTCCTGTTTAGCACTGGATGTCATTACAGCCAAGCCTAGAATATGCTCTGAAAAATTTCTCGAATATTCTTCAAAATTTTCTCTGTTTAAGAGCTTACAAACATAAAGATGAGATGGATCAAGGCTTCACGGGTGATCAGCCATGTCAGATTTATAAAGGTCGAGCTTTCGGCCATTGTAGACTCCATGGCCATCTTCTGATCACCCGTGAAGCCTTGATCCATAACGTTTGCCGTGAAAGCTTAAAATCTTACATCAAGATGAGATATTGATTCAAACTGGCATTGCGTCTGTGGAGTGATGCGATTGCACACCTCTTTAGCATCAGTGATTTTGTTGCAGTCCCATCGCTTCCGCTTATTCCCATGCTGATCTTTGGTAGAGGCAGTATCCAAGCTCTTGCATAGTCCATTGATCATCTGCACCAAGTTTTTCACCGAATGGCTAACTTGAATGCAATCAGTTTTCCTCATCTGCAGTTGGTAGAGGATATTAACATGAGGCATTAACATGAGGCATTAAATGGTGAAAGACATCTAACCAGAACAGAAATTCGCTGTCTTGCAAGTTGTGTCTTAGTTCTCTTGCTTCTCTCACCGTGTCTTTTGAAAATGAAGCCTCTGGTTCAAGAAAACATTCAATAAGCCTTTCTCTATTTTCAAAAACACAACTCACTGTCCAGGATTTAAAATTTCATCTAGAGGCAGAACCAGTAACAATACAACATTCACAGATTTATCAAGAAGTGACACATACTGAGGTGAACATGATAAGAAAGCAGGAAATCCTGACAGGGTGGAGAAAAACACTCTTGCTGATTTGTTTTGTGAAGCAGCTTTCTTCATTAAGAGATTTAATTGATGGGCATAACAGTGTACATAGTGTACCAGAGGATAACATTCTCTTATTTTAGATTGCACACCGTTTGTTATTCCCATGATAGCAGCGCCATCAAATGTTTACATAATGATTTTGTTTGTTGACTTAAAATGACTGTGTAACTCTGTAAGAAGACACTCACATAATTCTATGGCAGTCTGTCCATTAGACTCAAGAAACCCCCAAAAACCTTTTGTAGATATCACTGTTAATCTTGTATCGATACATGAGAACCAACTGCTGATGCTCTGATACATCTGTAGTTTCATTTGCCATTAAGGCAAAAAATTTTCTCTCCTTCAGTTCTTCTTTTATTTTGTTGTGGCAGACGTCCAGCATACATTGCAACAGTTCATTTTGTGTTGTTTGTGACGTCCATTTAGCAACGGTACTTGTCTCCATGTGACTTTTTTCAGCACTGTCGACACTAGCTAGTAAGTTAATACGTCCTAAAAGTATTCCAGAGTTTTCAGATTCTTTTGTCTTGTCGTGACCCCTTACTGCCAATTCAAATGCACCACACAGCTTAATGTTCGATAAAATATACTAATTTCTTTCGATTTCCTCCTTTTTAGCTTAAGAGGCTCGCTGTATGCAGAACTGAGCTGTGCACTAATGTTTACTGCACCATGAGTAGTGAGATCCAGAATGTTACTAAAGTGTTTCCTACTTGATATGTGCTTATTTGCATATTCATTTAAATGGCCTAGGTCCTTTATGCCGCTTTTTGACCAAACAACAGGAAGGAAAGCAAAAAATTTCTAATTTCTAATTTCACAACCACACATCCATGAATATTTCACAAAAATGTCATCTTGTGTAAGTACCAGTAGCTTTTCTTCCCTCAGCTATCTTAACAATACTGATATCAAGAACAGGTCTTCCAAGTGTTTTAATGTGAATTTTTTCTTCAAATGATTGAGTAGAGAATGGATTCTTTAACAGAGTCCACTGAATTTATTTCCATGAGTTTTATTTAACATGAGTGCTTGAGAGAAGAATAACACACTGCACACGTGCAAGGAAGCTGACCAGCGGAACCTGCATCATTGACTGCAGCACAGTATAGTGTTAATTACTGCGAATGCAGAACAGGCGGGGAAAGGAAGAGGAGGGATGAAGCTATAACCTTGCCATCTTACAATGCTCTTCCGTGCTACTGTGGACGACACATGCTGCATCTGTCCAGCATACTACTAGCAATAAATAACTCATTTTATACACTATCAAAGCTCACTTAAAACTTAAGTGTTGCAAAATATTTGAAGTTGGTTATTTCTGAAATTGTTTAGCGTGCTGAGCACAGTAGCCCGTACGGAAGAACCGTCCCTGTTTTGGACACAAGTTAAACACTGTATTTTACACCTAGGAATCAAATCCATCCCTTTCAAGCATTCTTATATATATATATATATATATATATATATATATATATATATATATATATATATATATATATATATATATATATATATATAACAGGAGTCCAAATGCTAAATAAAACAATTTTCCATTTATTTTTACAAAAGAGACAACTGCTTCTGATTAAAAATATATCTAATATACAGCATGACTTATGTATAAAATCATATATTCAGTTTTCTGTAACTAGCGATGATAACACATTCTCTTTCATTGAGTTTTATACAACTAAGAAGCATAATAACCTCCCCACAAAGAACACCCTTTTTACTCCAAAAATTTAGATCTTAATAAAATACATACTTAATTTCAATAAAGATGTTTGCAGCATTAACCATTTATGAAGTATTCAACATTGTTAATTTGAATTTTCTATGCAGTGCACTCTGAAATACTAAGTGGTTAGTTTCTCATAGCTCATGGAAACAGCATAAAATACCAAGGTTAGGGTAATTATTAAAGGCCGGAGCAATGTGTGCTCGCACGCATTACAGGTTAGCTGGATGCAAAGTATGAATGACGTCAGAAGTACAGCACAGCCATCAAATGAGCAAACAACTGCCACTAGAAGCAAGAGTCAAAGACAACGTAACGTAGTACTCTGCATACTATACTGCATGCAAAAGTTAAAGGCATGTGAACGCTGGCCAATGTTCAAGCGGAGCGCTGTTGCCAAGCGTAGTGCATGTATCGGCAGCGGTTCTGTACATAAGAGCATATGAGATGCGTGTACCACATTCGGCAGCATTGGTAGGAGGGGCAAGCTTAGGATTTGCTGGACTCTGCAGTACGGCCCGCCTCCATATGCCTTTAACTTTTGTGAAGATTATAGTGAAGAATTGCCTTGCAAATATATGCAGATGCAAGGTCAAGGTGTGGTATAATGCAACTGTTTTGTTGTAAGATTTGAAGCTTTCACAGCGAACGTTATTGATCAATGCTTCACGGGCGATCAGCTGTGTTAAATTTAAGAAGGTCAAGCTTTTGGCCATTGTAGACTCCATGGCCATCTTCAGGACTAAAAAGATGAAAAAGTCTCCTCAGTTTTCCAAATATATATATATATATAATATATAATATATTTGGAAAACTGAGGAGACTTTTTCCAAATATATATATATATATATATATATATATATATATATATATATATATATATATATATATATTTGGAATAAATATATAATATATAATATATTTGGAAAACTGAGGAGACTTTTTCATCTTTTTAGTCCTGAAGATGGCCATGGAGTCTACAATGGCCGAAAGCTTGACCTTCTTAAATTTAACATGGCTGATCACCCGTGAAGCACTGATCAAAAACTGTTTTGTTTCTTCTCACAGTGAGTTGCAGATGTGGAGTGATAGTGTTCTTTAGTGTTCAAGTAGTTAAAATGCTGAAAGCAAAGGTTTCAGAATTACATTGTATCTTAAACAAATATGGAAGAAATGTTTTGATTCTAAAAGGAGAAACTATTTGGTGTACTGTGTGTAAATGTTACATTAAAATAATAAGTGAGTGAGTGAGTGAGTAGTGTTTAGCTAGGTCATTTGGGCCCCAAGTCAAATTTAAAGGATAAAACACTCACTAACTTCTGATTAAGAACTAAGCTAAAATACAAAACTAAAAACTGCTAAAACAGTTAAAACACTAAAACGTTAATGTTAAAACCGTTAAAACACCAAAGAGATTAAAACGCTAAAAAGGTGAATGATAGGACAGTGGCGATTTAAAATACTAAACAGCAAAACAAAACAAATCCAATTGCAGATTTGTTAATCCTAAACTGAAAAACCTAATACTAAAAACACAAGTTATACTTGTTTGGCAAATCCAATTTCAGCGACGAACCGCAGCACCGTATCTATGGAGACTGGGTCGTCGCCTAGGATGGACCGCAGACTAAAACCCAGGCCAAGTGACTGGCGCACCTGGGCATATCGTGGACAATCAATCAAAACGTGCGACACGGAGAGTTGTTAAAATAATAAGGAAGTACTAAATAGAAAGACATTGCAATACATAAAATAAATGTAGAGAGGGCGTCGGCACACACTGATAGTGAAACCATTTCCCAGTTTGAATTTAATAAGGAGTTGAGCAATATGATGATATCAGCAAACATTCCTTTCAATAAACCTCATAATCAGCATTTTAGAGGCTTTTTGGAGAAGTATACAAAACAGTGTATTCCAAGTGAGTCAACAGTACATAAAGATTATTTACCCATTTGCTACAATGTCCAATATTAGAAACACTGTCAGTTGTAATAAAATCTGGGTTTCAACTGACAAAACAACAGAGGCTACAGGTAGATGTGTTGCAAATGTGGTTGTGGGTGTGCCCTTGCCTAAGTGTGCAGGTCAAAAATGTTAACATATGAGACATTGGAAAAAGTGAATTCTGAAAGTATAGAACAGCTTTTTCATAATGCGATGTGCATTTTATGGCCAAATGGTGTTAAATACGATGATGTATTACTTGTTATTACTGATGGTGCTCTGTATATGGTAAGGCAGGTAAACAAGTAGGTATCTAAGTGAAGGATTTAGGAAAATTTCACATAACCTGTCTTGCACATGGACTGCACAACGTGGCTGAAACTATCCATGAATTATTCAGTGTTGTGGACAAGTTTATATCTTCGGTTAAGAAAATATTTCTCAAAGCCCCTTCGAGACTTTCAATATTTCGTAATAAGGCAGCAGCGATTCCTCTAACACCAAAGCCAATAATTACAAGATGGTACTTAGAGACCATCACGTGCTGCATTACAGTTGTAAATGTTCTTAGCGCTCTATCTGATGCAGATTCATCTGTTATTGTAAGTGCAAAGTCTCTGATATCGCATCAACTCTCTGAAAATCTTCAGTTCATATCCAACAATTTTGCAGTGTTGCTCAAAGCTATTAAACAATTAGAAAAATTGGGTTTGGAAATGTCCAAGAGCAGAAGCATAATAGAAGACTTAGCTAATTCAATTAATAGGATACCTCTTATGCCAAGTATCAAAAAGGTGAAAGCTAAATTCTAGAAAGTTCTAAACAAAAGTATTGGTTAGCAACCTATGTGTGAAATTTTGAAAATGAGTAAGAAGGAAAACATGCCAGACGACAGAGAGGAATTCTATACATTTGCACTGCTGACATTGTGACATAGAAAGCAGTTTTTCACTGTTTAAACACTGCTTCAGTGATAGGTGCAAAATTTCGCATTTAATAATTTACGAATGTACATTGTAACCCAGGGTAATGCACTCTGTGACAATATTATAGTTAATAAATAGCAGTATGCATAAGCGTTTAAGTGCAATTCCAGAATGCATAGTTTACAATGCTTGTAGGTTGGGCTGTACTGTATGCCCACAACAAGAAGGCTAGAGGGGAATGAAGGGCAGAGGAGCTTGAACTGTTTATCTACTCCGGTAGCAGACCTGTTTACTAGGAAATGATTGTATGAGAGTGCGTACTTCTAGCTATGGGTGAGTTATGTGACAACATTGTGCATTTTAAACGAACCTAGCATCCTTGTCATACTCAGAAACTAAGTATTAACACCGTGCGGGAAGCACAAAATGATTATGCTACACATTCCTAAGACTTGCCTTCTTGTCCTAGGCATACAGTAGTGAGGCAGTTTTCATGGTCAGGCTGTACCTACCTGCAGTTTACATACACAAGCGATAACATTTAAGTCCATGTGCAGTATATCTATGGAAAAACGCACACGCGTTTAGTAATTATACAAACAATTCGGCCATCATTATCAGCGTTCTGTATGCTTGTTGTGCCTATAACAAAGTGTATATTCAAACTATCTATTATTATTAATAATTTATTATTATTATTATTATTATTATTATTATTATTATTATTATTATTATTATTATTATTATTATTGTTATTATTATTGTTATTATCATCATTATTATTACTATCGTTATTTTTATTTATCATGATTACCATGAAACAGAAATAAAATTAAGCTTTTATATAATGAACAATTTATAGAATGGCTATGAAAGTCAAAAGATACTGAAGAAAATCATTAGATTCTTAAACATTAGATCTTTTTGTTGGATATTGCAAAGTTCAAGTTACAGTTTATACCAACCTCAACAATATTGTGCAGTGTTCTGCCTTGTGTTAGGGAACCCATTGCAAGAGTAGCAAGTCTCTCTGTGAGCATGTGACAAATTTTCAAAACAGCTAAACAATGTGGAACCAAGCCCGTAGCATCACCAATCCATTGCTCATCTGCAAGTATTTGCTCTATATCTGGGTGCAATCGCACTTCTCCTAGTTCCACTTCAGCTTCTTCTGGTGGTATCAATTGCTTTTCTCGGCTAATAACATAAAATTACATAACAGATAATCTATTAAGAAAATAGCTGAAATGTATTTGGTAAAATGTAATGCATTGAATCACTTTAATTTTTAAAGGTTGTGTAATATACTCCAATATGATCATTTTCTGAAGGCAAGCCCAAACTCCATAAGACTACACAATGGGTGGCAACCATGATTCACCTACATAGGAGGACATCATAGTAATCTATCATTGCCTATAATAGTGCCTATGGGAATGAAGTGGCCATATATTTATGTCCAGTTCTAACCCCTCCATGACTGAAGTAATTTCTATTATAGCTGGGAATTTAATCCTGGTACCCCGCATGCTATGCAGGCATAATGACCACAATGCCAGATAACTCTAGTATGATAACTGCCACTGTAGTATAGCAGTTAGAAGAGTAGCCTCTGAATCCAGAGGTCTTGGATTTAATATCCAGCTCAGCTGGACATAGAAATATTTCTTTAATTTAGATTATTCCCTCCTTCAGTCTGGAAGTATAAATGTGTGTGTGGGTGTAGGTGTGGGCAGGGGAGTGTGGGTGGAGGGGAGCTGTGTGTGTGTGTGTATGTGTGTGTGTGTTGTTGTTGTTGTTGTAGTGTTTAACGCCCGCTTTTACTACTACGGCACCGCAGGCGGTGACACTGATGATACATGGAATGAAGATGGAGCACTGGTGGAATGAGATGGCGGGGGAAACCAGAGCACCCGGAGAAAACCCGCCCTGACGCCGCTTCGTCCACCACGAATACCACATGTGGGTGGACGTGTGTGTGTGTGAGTGTCTGCCTGGGTGCATGTCTGTGTCTTTGTGTGTGTGTGTGTCTGTGTTTGTCTATCTGTGTGCCTGTGTGTGTGCGTGTGTGTGTGCGTGTGCGTGTGCGTGTGCGTGCGCGTGCGCGTGTGCGTGTGCGTGTGCGTGTGCGTGTGCGTGTGTGTGTGTGTGTGTGTGTGGGAGGGGGGGTGTTTGTGTGCAACAAGTTAACATCAACTTGCTCCAAGATCAACATTTCTCATAAGAACTAAATATTATAGCCAACATGGAAAGAGTAGCAATTAAATAGAAATCAATATTTATTTAGTGACACTGGCATAGAACAGCACCTCATTTCAATTTTTTTGATAAATCCTGCTGACTCTCTCTGACGACAGCAGACTATTACCAGCATCACTAAGGCACCGATGAAAACTGCTACAAGTGCACATGCTGATACAGTGACCACAACTTCCATAGTCTCAACAGTTATGCCAGATGTAGCAACACTGTAAAAAAATGTATACAGATAATGACAAATGTTTGTTATTTAAGGAAGATCAGTTTGAGAGCTCAAGAAAGCAACAAAGTTCATAGTTCCCCTTTGTTTTAATGCTGTGAAATAATTATACTCAATCCAAATTTAAATGCACATAAAACAAATCCCTACAGTTCATAAACAGTTATTATTTATTTTTCAATTGTAATGCAACTTGAACACTTTATCTAATGCAGACATTATACTGAAAGCAAGATGCCAGCATCTGCAATGTCATTTTTATGTGTCATAGAAAAATAGAGTGCAAAACATTTCATGAAGTATGCACAATAGCAACATATGTAAAATCAATATCAAATTATGTTTAAATGTTCAAAGATAAATATTACCGAAGGCATTATTTAGAGGGTTTGAATTTTGAAAAAATTTTATTGAGGGAACAGCCAGCAACAGCACAATATTTAAAAAGGTCCATAAATAATTTAAATTGTGCTGAAGGTCTACAGCAAAATGGGTCCAAGGAAGATAATATAAACCCAGAAAAACAGTGTACACACTTTAATGTACTGTTAGGTCAAGATAACACAATGGGAATAGAACTGGTTTTAGACGGAGACCATCGAGCTATTGATGACTTAGATTGGGCAATTATTGACATGGAACTATGTGAACAAATTAAGGAGCTTAAAAGTTGACAAAGCAAGTGGTACCAATGGTATTCCAGAGGAATTTTGGAAGACCTAGTCGAAAGACAAAACTAGGATAAAAACAGTGATAAAACTGTTTAATAAAATACTGCAGACAAAGGAGATACCCAAGAAGTGAAAAAGCAGTACGATAATACCAATATATTAGGAAAAGGGTAATAAAAACAATCCAGCTGACCACAGGAGAATAAGTCTACTCTCTATTTTAGGCATTCTAGTTAATAGGTTACAGAATTGGGTAGAGCAGAAAACAAGAGTATAAGAGTTCCAATAAGGATTCACAGCAAGTACAGTCTGATTTTTATAAGAACATATATGACAGCTGTCAGCTTCTCCACATGGAGAGGTGCAGTGTTGTCAAAAAGCAGATAGCAAGTTACCCCCCCCCCCCCCTCTTAACGCTCAATACTTGGAACATATAAACCAGCATTCAGGTTTATCTCATGTCTTTTGTTGCCCGCATTGTGAACACACAGGCTACTTGGCTACTACCAACCCAACCTCCCCCACCTCCTCAGAAGATACTGGACTAGTCCAACTACTGCGCATACAGCTAAGCAGGTTCAGGTCGAAAAAATTATACTGTAACTTGTTCTTAATACGAATTCACTGAATCTTCATAGTTATGATTCTGAGTACCTATTTTGCACTGAATGTCTCTCTCACTAACTCTCACTCTCTTGATTATACATTGAAACTGAGTAGTATATAATAAATATATTTGTGAGCAGACATACCTGATTACATAATTATTTATACAGAGTGTATTCCTTCCATATCATACAGGGTGTATTCCTTCCATTTCATACAGGGTGTATTCCTTCCATATCATACAGGGTGTATTCCTTCCATATCATACAGAGTGTATTCCTTCCATATCATACAGGGTGTATTCCTTCCATATCATACAGGGTGTATTCCTTCCATATCATACAGGGTGTATTCCTTCCATATCATACAGAGTGTATTCCTTCCATATCATACAGAGTGTATTCCTTCCATATCATACAGGGTGTATTCCTTCCATATCATACAGAGTGTATTCCTTCCATTTCATACAGGGTGTATTCCTTCCATATCATACAGAGTGTATTCCTTCCATATCATACAGGGTGTATTCCTTCCATATCATACAGAGTGTATTCCTTCCATATCATACAGAGTGTATTCCTTCCATATCATACAGGGTGTATTCCTTCCATATCATACAGGGTGTATTCCTTCCATATCATACAGGGTGTATTCCTTCCATATCATACAGAGTGTATTCCTTCCATATCATACAGGGTGTATTCCTTCCATATCATACAGAGTGTATTCCTTCCATATCATACAGGGTGTATTCCTTCCATATCATACAGAGTGTATTCCTTCCATATCATACAGGGTGTATTCCTTCCATATCATACAGGGTGTATTCCTTCCATATCATACAGGGTGTATTCCTTCCATATCATACAGAGTGTATTCCTTCCATATCATACAGAGTGTATTCCTTCCATATCATACAGGGTGTATTCCTTCCATATCATACAGGGTGTATTCCTTCCATATCATACAGGGTGTATTCCTTCCATATCATACAGAGTGTATTCCTTCCATATCATACAGGGTGTATTCCTTCCATATCATACAGAGTGTATTCCTTCCATATCATACAGGGTGTATTCCTTCCATATCATACAGAGTGTATTCCTTCCATATCATACAGGGTGTATTCCTTCCATATCATACAGGGTGTATTCCTTCCATATCATACAGGGTGTATTCCTTCCATATCATACAGAGTGTATTCCTTCCATATCATACAGGGTGTATTCCTTCCATATCATACAGAGTGTATTCCTTCCATATCATACAGGGTGTATTCCTTCCATATCATACAGAGTGTATTCCTTCCATATCATACAGGGTGTATTCCTTCCATATCATACAGGGTGTATTCCTTCCATATCATACAGAGTGTATTCCTTCCATATCATACAGGGTGTATTCCTTCCATATCATACAGGGTGTATTCCTTCCATATCATACAGAGTGTATTCCTTCCATATCATACAGGGTGTATTCCTTCCATATCATACAGAGTGTATTCCTTCCATATCATACAGGGTGTATTCCTTCCATATCATACAGGGTGTATTCCTTCCATATCATACAGGGTGTATTCCTTCCATATCATACAGGGTGTATTCCTTCCATATCATACAGAGTGTATTCCTTCCATATCATACAGGGTGTATTCCTTCCATATCATACAGGGTGTATTCCTTCCATATCATACAGGGTGTATTCCTTCCATATCATACAGGGTGTATTCCTTCCATATCATACAGGGTGTATTCCTTCCATATCATACAGAGTGTATTCCTTCCATATCATACAGAGTGTATTCCTTCCATATCATACAGGGTGTACTCCTTCCATATCATACAGGGTGTATTCCTTCCATATCATACAGAGTGTATTCCTTCCATATCATACAGGGTGTATTCCTTCCATATCATACAGAGTGTATTCCTTCCATATCATACAGGGTGTATTCCTTCCATATCATACAGAGTGTATTCCTTCCATATCATACAGAGTGTATTCCTTCCATATCATACAGAGTGTATTCCTTCCATATCATACAGGGTGTATTCCTTCCATATCATACAGAGTGTATTCCTTCCATATCATACAGGGTGTATTCCTTCCATATCATACAGGGTGTATTCCTTCCATATCATACAGGGTGTATTCCTTCCATATCATACAGGGTGTATTCCTTCCATATCATACAGGGTGTATTCCTTCCATATCATACAGAGTGTATTCCTTCCATATCATACAGAGTGTATTCCTTCCATATCATACAGGGTGTATTCCTTCCATATCATACAGGGTGTATTCCTTCCATATCATACAGAGTGTATTCCTTCCATATCATACAGGGTGTATTCCTTCCATATCATACAGGGTGTATTCCTTCCATATCATACAGAGTGTATTCCTTCCATATCATACAGGGTGTATTCCTTCCATATCATACAGGGTGTATTCCTTCCATATCATACAGAGTGTATTCCTTCCATATCATACAGAGTGTATTCCTTCCATATCATACAGGGTGTATTCCTTCCATATCATACAGGGTGTATTCCTTCCATATCATACAGGGTGTATTCCTTCCATATCATACAGGGTGTATTCCTTCCATATCATACAGGGTGTATTCCTTCCATATCATACAGAGTGTATTCCTTCCATATCATACAGGGTGTATTCCTTCCATATCATACAGAGTGTATTCCTTCCATATCATACAGGGTGTATTCCTTCCATATCATACAGGGTGTATTCCTTCCATATCATACAGGGTGTATTCCTTCCATATCATACAGAGTGTATTCCTTCCATATCATACAGGGTGTATTCCTTCCATATCATACAGGGTGTATTCCTTCCATATCATACAGAGTGTATTCCTTCCATATCATACAGGGTGTATTCCTTCCATATCATACAGAGTGTATTCCTTCCATATCATACAGGGTGTATTCCTTCCATATCATACAGGGTGTATTCCTTCCATATCATACAGAGTGTATTCCTTCCATATCATACAGGGTGTATTCCTTCCATATCATACAGGGTGTATTCCTTCCATATCATACAGAGTGTATTCCTTCCATATCATACAGGGTGTATTCCTTCCATATCATACAGAGTGTATTCCTTCCATATCATACAGGGTGTATTCCTTCCATATCATACAGAGTGTATTCCTTCCATATCATACAGAGTGTATTCCTTCCATATCATACAGGGTGTATTCCTTCCATATCATACAGGGTGTATTCCTTCCATATCATACAGAGTGTATTCCTTCCATATCATACAGGGTGTATTCCTTCCATATCATACAGGGTGTATTCCTTCCATATCATACAGGGTGTATTCCTTCCATATCATACAGAGTGTATTCCTTCCATATCATACAGGGTGTATTCCTTCCATATCATACAGGGTGTATTCCTTCCATATCATACAGAGTGTATTCCTTCCATATCATACAGAGTGTATTCCTTCCATATCATACAGGGTGTATTCCTTCCATATCATACAGAGTGTATTCCTTCCATATCATACAGGGTGTATTCCTTCCATATCATACAGGGTGTATTCCTTCCATATCATACAGAGTGTATTCCTTCCATATCATACAGGGTGTATTCCTTCCATATCATACAGAGTGTATTCCTTCCATATCATACAGGGTGTATTCCTTCCATATCATACAGAGTGTATTCCTTCCATATCATACAGAGTGTATTCCTTCCATATCATACAGAGTGTATTCCTTCCATATCATACAGGGTGTATTCCTTCCATATCATACAGGCTGTATTCCTTCCATATCATACAGAGTGTATTCCTTCCATATCATACAGGGTGTATTCCTTCCATATCATACAGGGTGTATTCCTTCCATATCATACAGGGTGTATTCCTTCCATATCATACAGGGTGTATTCCTTCCATATCATACAGGGTGTATTCCTTCCATATCATACAGAGTGTATTCCTTCCATATCATACAGGGTGTATTCCTTCCATATCATACAGGGTGTATTCCTTCCATATCATACAGAGTGTATTCCTTCCATATCATACAGGGTGTATTCCTTCCATATCATACAGGGTGTATTCCTTCCATATCATACAGAGTGTATTCCTTCCATATCATACAGGGTGTATTCCTTCCATATCATACAGGGTGTATTCCTTCCATATCATACAGAGTGTATTCCTTCCATATCATACAGAGTGTATTCCTTCCATATCATACAGGGTGTATTCCTTCCATATCATACAGGGTGTATTCCTTCCATATCATACAGGGTGTATTCCTTCCATATCATACAGGGTGTATTCCTTCCATATCATACAGGGTGTATTCCTTCCATATCATACAGAGTGTATTCCTTCCATATCATACAGGGTGTATTCCTTCCATATCATACAGTGTATTCCTTCCATATCATACAGGGTGTATTCCTTCCATATCATACAGGGTGTATTCCTTCCATATCATACAGGGTGTATTCCTTCCATATCATACAGAGTGTATTCCTTCCATATCATACAGGGTGTATTCCTTCCATATCATACAGGGTGTATTCCTTCCATATCATACAGAGTGTATTCCTTCCATATCATACAGGGTGTATTCCTTCCATATCATACAGAGTGTATTCCTTCCATATCATACAGGGTGTATTCCTTCCATATCATACAGGGTGTATTCCTTCCATATCATACAGGGTGTATTCCTTCCATATCATACAGGGTGTATTCCTTCCATATCATACAGAGTGTATTCCTTCCATATCATACAGAGTGTATTCCTTCCATATCATACAGGGTGTATTCCTTCCATATCATACAGAGTGTATTCCTTCCATATCATACAGGCTGTATTCCTTCCATATCATACAGGGTGTATTCCTTCCATATCATACAGAGTGTATTCCTTCCATATCATACAGGGTGTATTCCTTCCATATCATACAGAGTGTATTCCTTCCATATCATACAGAGTGTATTCCTTCCATATCATACAGGGTGTATTCCTTCCATATCATACAGGGTGTATTCCTTCCATATCATACAGAGTGTATTCCTTCCATATCATACAGGGTGTATTCCTTCCATATCATACAGGGTGTATTCCTTCCATATCATACAGAGTGTATTCCTTCCATATCATACAGGGTGTATTCCTTCCATATCATACAGGGTGTATTCCTTCCATATCATACAGAGTGTATTCCTTCCATATCATACAGAGTGTATTCCTTCCATATCATACAGGGTGTATTCCTTCCATATCATACAGGGTGTATTCCTTCCATATCATACAGGGTGTATTCCTTCCATATCATACAGGGTGTATTCCTTCCATATCATACAGGGTGTATTCCTTCCATATCATACAGAGTGTATTCCTTCCATATCATACAGGGTGTATTCCTTCCATATCATACAGAGTGTATTCCTTCCATATCATACAGGGTGTATTCCTTCCATATCATACAGGGTGTATTCCTTCCATATCATACAGGGTGTATTCCTTCCATATCATACAGAGTGTATTCCTTCCATATCATACAGGGTGTATTCCTTCCATATCATACAGGGTGTATTCCTTCCATATCATACAGAGTGTATTCCTTCCATATCATACAGGGTGTATTCCTTCCATATCATACAGAGTGTATTCCTTCCATATCATACAGGGTGTATTCCTTCCATATCATACAGGGTGTATTCCTTCCATATCATACAGGGTGTATTCCTTCCATATCATACAGGGTGTATTCCTTCCATATCATACAGAGTGTATTCCTTCCATATCATACAGAGTGTATTCCTTCCATATCATACAGGGTGTATTCCTTCCATATCATACAGAGTGTATTCCTTCCATATCATACAGGGTGTATTCCTTCCATATCATACAGGGTGTATTCCTTCCATATCATACAGAGTGTATTCCTTCCATATCATACAGGGTGTATTCCTTCCATATCATACAGGGTGTATTCCTTCCATATCATACAGAGTGTATTCCTTCCATATCATACAGGGTGTATTCCTTCCATATCATACAGGGTGTATTCCTTCCATATCATACAGAGTGTATTCCTTCCATATCATACAGAGTGTATTCCTTCCATATCATACAGGGTGTATTCCTTCCATATCATACAGGGTGTATTCCTTCCATATCATACAGGGTGTATTCCTTCCATATCATACAGGGTGTATTCCTTCCATATCATACAGGGTGTATTCCTTCCATATCATACAGAGTGTATTCCTTCCATATCATACAGGGTGTATTCCTTCCATATCATACAGAGTGTATTCCTTCCATATCATACAGGGTGTATTCCTTCCATATCATACAGGGTGTATTCCTTCCATATCATACAGGGTGTATTCCTTCCATATCATACAGAGTGTATTCCTTCCATATCATACAGGGTGTATTCCTTCCATATCATACAGGGTGTATTCCTTCCATATCATACAGAGTGTATTCCTTCCATATCATACAGGGTGTATTCCTTCCATATCATACAGAGTGTATTCCTTCCATATCATACAGGGTGTATTCCTTCCATATCATACAGGGTGTATTCCTTCCATATCATACAGAGTGTATTCCTTCCATATCATACAGGGTGTATTCCTTCCATATCATACAGGGTGTATTCCTTCCATATCATACAGAGTGTATTCCTTCCATATCATACAGGGTGTATTCCTTCCATATCATACAGAGTGTATTCCTTCCATATCATACAGGGTGTATTCCTTCCATATCATACAGAGTGTATTCCTTCCATATCATACAGAGTGTATTCCTTCCATATCATACAGGGTGTATTCCTTCCATATCATACAGGGTGTATTCCTTCCATATCATACAGAGTGTATTCCTTCCATATCATACAGGGTGTATTCCTTCCATATCATACAGGGTGTATTCCTTCCATATCATACAGGGTGTATTCCTTCCATATCATACAGAGTGTATTCCTTCCATATCATACAGGGTGTATTCCTTCCATATCATACAGGGTGTATTCCTTCCATATCATACAGAGTGTATTCCTTCCATATCATACAGAGTGTATTCCTTCCATATCATACAGGGTGTATTCCTTCCATATCATACAGAGTGTATTCCTTCCATATCATACAGGGTGTATTCCTTCCATATCATACAGGGTGTATTCCTTCCATATCATACAGAGTGTATTCCTTCCATATCATACAGGGTGTATTCCTTCCATATCATACAGAGTGTATTCCTTCCATATCATACAGGGTGTATTCCTTCCATATCATACAGAGTGTATTCCTTCCATATCATACAGAGTGTATTCCTTCCATATCATACAGAGTGTATTCCTTCCATATCATACAGGGTGTATTCCTTCCATATCATACAGGCTGTATTCCTTCCATATCATACAGAGTGTATTCCTTCCATATCATACAGGGTGTATTCCTTCCATATCATACAGGGTGTATTCCTTCCATATCATACAGGGTGTATTCCTTCCATATCATACAGGGTGTATTCCTTCCATATCATACAGGGTGTATTCCTTCCATATCATACAGAGTGTATTCCTTCCATATCATACAGAGTGTATTCCTTCCATATCATACAGGGTGTATTCCTTCCATATCATACAGGGTGTATTCCTTCCATATCATACAGAGTGTATTCCTTCCATATCATACAGGGTGTATTCCTTCCATATCATACAGGGTGTATTCCTTCCATATCATACAGAGTGTATTCCTTCCATATCATACAGGGTGTATTCCTTCCATATCATACAGGGTGTATTCCTTCCATATCATACAGAGTGTATTCCTTCCATATCATACAGAGTGTATTCCTTCCATATCATACAGGGTGTATTCCTTCCATATCATACAGGGTGTATTCCTTCCATATCATACAGGGTGTATTCCTTCCATATCATACAGGGTGTATTCCTTCCATATCATACAGGGTGTATTCCTTCCATATCATACAGAGTGTATTCCTTCCATATCATACAGGGTGTATTCCTTCCATATCATACAGTGTATTCCTTCCATATCATACAGGGTGTATTCCTTCCATATCATACAGGGTGTATTCCTTCCATATCATACAGGGTGTATTCCTTCCATATCATACAGAGTGTATTCCTTCCATATCATACAGGGTGTATTCCTTCCATATCATACAGGGTGTATTCCTTCCATATCATACAGAGTGTATTCCTTCCATATCATACAGGGTGTATTCCTTCCATATCATACAGAGTGTATTCCTTCCATATCATACAGGGTGTATTCCTTCCATATCATACAGGGTGTATTCCTTCCATATCATACAGGGTGTATTCCTTCCATATCATACAGGGTGTATTCCTTCCATATCATACAGAGTGTATTCCTTCCATATCATACAGAGTGTATTCCTTCCATATCATACAGGGTGTATTCCTTCCATATCATACAGAGTGTATTCCTTCCATATCATACAGGCTGTATTCCTTCCATATCATACAGGGTGTATTCCTTCCATATCATACAGAGTGTATTCCTTCCATATCATACAGGGTGTATTCCTTCCATATCATACAGAGTGTATTCCTTCCATATCATACAGAGTGTATTCCTTCCATATCATACAGGGTGTATTCCTTCCATATCATACAGGGTGTATTCCTTCCATATCATACAGAGTGTATTCCTTCCATATCATACAGGGTGTATTCCTTCCATATCATACAGGGTGTATTCCTTCCATATCATACAGAGTGTATTCCTTCCATATCATACAGGGTGTATTCCTTCCATATCATACAGGGTGTATTCCTTCCATATCATACAGAGGTGTATTCCTTCCATATCATACAGAGTGTATTCCTTCCATATCATACAGGGTGTATTCCTTCCATATCATACAGAGTGTATTCCTTCCATATCATACAGGGTGTATTCCTTCCATATCATACAGGGTGTATTCCTTCCATATCATACAGGGTGTATTCCTTCCATATCATACAGAGTGTATTCCTTCCATATCATACAGGGTGTATTCCTTCCATATCATACAGAGTGTATTCCTTCCATATCATACAGGGTGTATTCCTTCCATATCATACAGGGTGTATTCCTTCCATATCATACAGGGTGTATTCCTTCCATATCATACAGAGTGTATTCCTTCCATATCATACAGGGTGTATTCCTTCCATATCATACAGGGTGTATTCCTTCCATATCATACAGAGTGTATTCCTTCCATATCATACAGGGTGTATTCCTTCCATATCATACAGAGTGTATTCCTTCCATATCATACAGGGTGTATTCCTTCCATATCATACAGGTGTATTCCTTCCATATCATACAGGGTGTATTCCTTCCATATCATACAGGGTGTATTCCTTCCATATCATACAGAGTGTATTCCTTCCATATCATACAGAGTGTATTCCTTCCATATCATACAGGGTGTATTCCTTCCATATCATACAGAGTGTATTCCTTCCATATCATACAGGCTGTATTCCTTCCATATCATACAGGGTGTATTCCTTCCATATCATACAGAGTGTATTCCTTCCATATCATACAGGGTGTATTCCTTCCATATCATACAGAGTGTATTCCTTCCATATCATACAGGCTGTATTCCTTCCATATCATACAGGGTGTATTCCTTCCATATCATACAGGGTGTATTCCTTCCATATCATACAGAGTGTATTCCTTCCATATCATACAGGGTGTATTCCTTCCATATCATACAGAGTGTATTCCTTCCATATCATACAGGGTGTATTCCTTCCATATCATACAGGGTGTATTCCTTCCATATCATACAGGGTGTATTCCTTCCATATCATACAGGGTGTATTCCTTCCATATCATACAGGGTGTATTCCTTCCATATCATACAGGGTGTATTCCTTCCATATCATACAGAGTGTATTCCTTCCATATCATACAGGGTGTATTCCTTCCATATCATACAGAGTGTATTCCTTCCATATCATACAGGGTGTATTCCTTCCATATCATACAGAGTGTATTCCTTCCATATCATACAGAGTGTATTCCTTCCATATCATACAGGGTGTATTCCTTCCATATCATACAGGGTGTATTCCTTCCATATCATACAGAGTGTATTCCTTCCATATCATACAGGGTGTATTCCTTCCATATCATACAGGGTGTATTCCTTCCATATCATACAGAGTGTATTCCTTCCATATCATACAGAGTGTATTCCTTCCATATCATACAGGGTGTATTCCTTCCATATCATACAGAGTGTATTCCTTCCATATCATACAGGGTGTATTCCTTCCATATCATACAGAGTGTATTCCTTCCATATCATACAGGATGTATTCCTTCCATATCATACAGAGTGTATTCCTTCCATATCATACAGGGTGTATTCCTTCCATATCATACAGGGTGTATTCCTTCCATATCATACAGAGTGTATTCCTTCCATATCATACAGGGTGTATTCCTTCCATATCATACAGGGTGTATTCCTTCCATATCATACAGAGTGTATTCCTTCCATATCATACAGAGTGTATTCCTTCCATATCAACCTCCTCGTCACTGTCATTACCATCATGCTGTTCCTCCTCCTCATCCTCCTCACTGGAATCACTGCTGGAGTTGTTGCCAAGGCGGACAATCAGCTCGTCCACACAATTGTCCATCATGCCATCCAATCATCTAGTCTCTTCCAGTACTCCTTTCACATACATTACAGCAGTTCTTCCATTTTTCAGATGTCACTTCTCTTACTGCTTCCCTTGCAAGTTGTTCCACTTCAGCCATAGTGAATATTTTATTGTGTTTTGTGACATAGCCCCTAATTTCTGTCAAACTCAATGGGGTTAAAGTGACAATGATAAGGGGGCAGTGGTAACCACATTCCTTTGCCGGTTCATTGATAATATATTTTGTGTTTGGTTTGTTTTGCTTTAGCAGCAGCAATTCCCATTCTAACAGCAGTTCACAAGTGAGACACTTCAACATTTGTGCTTTAGGGTTGCTGTTAGTGGGTGCCTTATCTATCTGAACCATGTGATATGGGGCCATTATCCATAACAATCACGCTAGATTGCGGGATATTAGGGAATACCTGATCCTTAAACCACCTTAAAAAATTATCATGGTCAACGTCTTTGTGATAGTGTCCAGTTTTTTTCAACCTGAAGAGCAAAAGGGCATCAACAAAATCATGGGACTTACCAGCTTGACCAATAATAAAGTAGCCACTTTTTCCTATAGGGCCTCTTGTGGTACCTTCAGTCGTGCTGTCAGTTAGCCCCTTGACAGAATATGGCCAGCATTTACCCAGGTTTCACCCAACCATACTATATCCTTCAAGTTTCTGTTTGCATTTCTCTTAAAAACGAAGCCCTTAATGATACAATATCTGATGTTTTTAATATCAGTTTTCTTTTATTTATTTTTTTTGAACCGATATCCCAAATCAAAGAGCTAATGCTTCCTGCAAATAGCTTTGCTTCTTTAAGAGAAGAAAGAAGCTTACGAATGGTATTTTTTTGTAGTGTTTAATACCCGTTTTACTACCACGGCACTGCAGGTGGTGACACTGATGATACATGGAATGAAGATGGAGCACTGGTGGAATGAAATGGCAGGGGAAACTAGAGAAACCAGAAGAAACCTGCTCCAGCACCGCTTCGTCCACCACGAATCCCACATGCAGTTGCCTGGGATCGAACCTGGGCCACTTTGGTGAGAAGTGAATGGTCTAATCACTTGGCTACGGCACAGCCCTTACGTATGGTAGGATGCTCCTTTCAGGTGTAATAGCTACAGATGTATCTTCTTATAGCATCTGACTGAAAATTGTCAAGTTGCGTAACTAGAGATGCTCTTGGTCTCTCTTTCCCATCAGTTACAATTCATAATGGACCTAGCTGTAGCTACTTCTCTTTAAAAATTCGAGAAACAATCACCTCAACTTATTTTATGAGCATGTGCAGTTCTTTTCCTTACTTGGTTGAAAGGAATAAGAGGTTCATTGTGAAGGAGCATATTCTCCTCTTCCTGTTCAAAGAATTCCCTAAGAGAACAGACAAATTCCCTAGCTTGGCTGTGCAATGTAACACCCTGACCAGAAGGTGATCTTTCTCTTGGGCCATGAATTCTCTGTTTACCCCTACCTCTACTTCCATCTCCACCAATAACTATATATTCTAATATAAGAGTTTTAAAGAAGTGGGCTAATAACACACAAAGTAACTGAACACCCAAGCAAGCTTGTTTTCCTGCACACAACCAGTGATAACTGACCTGAGATGCACGTGATTCATCAGTGTAACCAATGTGGCAACCTTTGTTTATGTTGCATAGTAATGGCCTTCCCTTCTTACCCTTTATCCCCTTGCTTGACATCTGTCATGTATTTTCTTTTAAAAATCAGGTGTAGGAGAACACCAGATAATATCTTCATAATGAAGACAACTGTAACAAATATTTGAGCAGCAAAGGTGAAAGGGTCCACATGGCATTTATTGATTCACAGCAGGCATTTAAAGAAATACTGCATTTGATGTATCAGGAGAATGAGTTCTGTATAAAAGTACTGGAAAATAAAGTAACTGTAGTAATGCAAGACAGGGATGTAAACTTAGTCCAGTGTTCTTCAACTTTTCTGTCAATGACGTTCTAGAGGAGATTCAAAGATACTTGTATAAGGTCAACAGTTATCCTGCAGCATAGCAGTCTGGGCTCCTGTATTGCTTGACCTAGCTCTACTACGCGTTGATGACATAGATGTTGCCAACACTGGAGCCATGACATCCCCAGAAGCATGTGAACCACAGGAAATATGAATTGTCAAGGACTTTTTGCACCCAGGGCTTCTGCTTCTGCTTCTCATTATTGTAATCATGTGAAGTGAGTTTTTTTTTTTGCACCCAGGGTTACTGTTTTTGAAATTACTGTTATTTATTCTTCTTTTGACACAGTGTTGGTATTTTGAGTGCATTCATCTTTGTTATGTTGGCCACGCACTCTCCCTCTGCAGCAGACAACAGTATTCAGTGAACCACTTGGGGCTGCTATGCTACAGGATAACCAAGGTCAACTAGCCTGTTATCAATAATAAATTCCAGGGTTGCTTTTAACAGATGACTTAGCAATTGGGTCTATATCTTGTGTAGGAATGAGAAGGGCAATCAATACAATAAATTATCTTTTGTAAGAAATGGGGACTGAAAGTAAATGAAAAAAAAAAATCAAAGATCATGGTTTTTCAAAAAGAAAATTGATTGCATGAGGATGAGAAATGATAAACAGAAGACAAATACAGGCGGTAAGGAGATTTAATTACTTGGGGACAAAATTAAGTTGTAATGGAAGTTGGACTGAACAAAAAAAAGATGACTATAGCAAATGGCAAAACAGGTATGAGTGTTATTAGACTATGTACAGAGCAAGATGGTGTCACAGTAACATGTGCAACTTGCATACAGGAGGTCGTATGTTTGACCCCGACGACCACGCACTATGACTTGGGTTTTCTAAGGTTTCCCCTTGTCACTTAGGTGAATGCTGGGGTGTTTATACTCATACCACTTTTCTGTCCACTATTTCCCATTCCCCTTTCATCTCTTTCAGGGTTGTAGGACCAGGCAGTGGTGTTCAACTGGACAGAGGCTTGCCCACTGCAAACTTTTACTTCCAGTACCATACCGGGATGGTCGGAATTGGATGCCCCCTTCACTGGCTCGGCCAGTAGAGTGTAGGTCTGTAGCAATAATGATAGGTAGCATATACAAAAGAAAGATTAGTGGAAAAGGTCATGGTCATCAAAATGCAGGAAGTACGAAACAGATAGGTTTGAGAGATTTGTGGATAAATAGAGAATATCACAACAGAAGCTTTTAGAAAAAGTAAAATTAGGACTAGAAGATATTGATAAACAAGACATTTTTGGCAGCAAGTTCCTTGAGGCTATATAAGGAAATGAAAACAGCCTGGAGCAGGGAAAAGTACTTAAGAGTCGTAATGAACTAGGGCAAGAAGGATTTGCATAGGCAAGAACAGGGGTGAAAAGCTTGAGGGCATAACTCATGACTTTAAATATAGGAAAATGTCCAATGTGTGGTGAAGTGAATGTGGATTTTCACTGTTTATTAGGCTGTAATCAAACAAAACTATGGAGGGAAAGGAGAAAGAAACGGGGGAAAAAAAGAGGGAAAAACTTGGATGGGGAAATACTAATCAGAAAGATTTTGACTATGATAGGGGGAAAAACATAAAATATGTAGGAAAATATTTGGGTAGGGTCAAAGAGAAATGCATACAAATGACCAAGAGGAAAATGGAACTAAAGATAAGCTTAGAAGAACAATATAATAGCTAAATGAAGTAAAGAAAGAATAATACAGCAAGTAGTACAAAGGGGTGCCAATACACAAAAAACCGGGAGTTGGGCATATTGGAACCCTAAATTACAATAGGTAAACAACCAAGTAAGAGAATAAATAGTGTAAATAAGTATGCTAGTTTATTATTTTAAACGCTTTTGTAGATCAAACTGTATGTAATATAATTGCGTAATTGTGAGAAATGAGAAGTAAGTATTGGGTACTTCCATGAAAACATGGACATGATTTGAAAAAAATAAACTCCATAAAGGGAAGTTTCTTTTTGTCTTGTGTTTTTGTTGATTTATTGCTGTGTATTGTCAGCACTGGCTTTTCCCCTCCAATTCGTGACATATGCATATGGGAGCTGTTTTCTTTGAGGCAACTTAGTGAAGAATTTTACTCAGATTCCAAGGTAAGATAAAATATATTATACATAAAATCGTTTCCTTCATATGATTAAAATTAAAGTTTCAGATGTCCTGCAAATGTTAAGGGAGAGTTTTAAGTTCATTTAGAATCTGACCCTTCATTTATGTACATTTAAAATTACTGTTTTCTGTATAATGTGAGTTACCAAATCAGCATATTTTTTAAATTACTCCTTTACCAACAATAGGAAAAGCAAATATTTTATATTTTCCAAGCCACCTGTGTGACTGAATGAAATATGTTACAAGAATTTTCTTAATAAACAAACTGTAAAATAGGAATATTGTGTCTTGTAATATGAGCTACCAATATGACCTTTATGACTATGCAAATTTATATTAAAAATTGTAATAAGCCATAAATTGGATGAATATGTAGTGTGTTTATTACTTTACACACATTTTTGTGCAGTTTTCTTACTAGTATTTTCATGGATTTTTTTTGTAGATGCCCTTAACACCAGCTTAGAAAATGAGAAGGCAGAGGTTGAAGGAAGAAGGAGGGTATGATGATTTTACGAAAAGGCATAGAGAAATTGTTATGGAAAGCAGAAAAGACAGTAAGAAAAAGAGAAGACATTATTAAAACATATCAGAAATAAACTTCACAATATAAGAAAAACTTAAGATAAAGATAGGATTTCTAAATAAAGAAGGCTTAAACAGGAAAAAGAACAGAGTCTAAAAACTCCTAAACAGTCAGCACAATAACAGACATTAGCATTTAAATCTTCTGCAACTTTAGGGAAAGCTGCAGCCAGAGTAAGACTACATTACCTAAATCTCCAAGAAAAGAATCTGCAGTTATTAGGAAATTATATGCTGAAAAAATTGAACCTATTAAAGTAAAACAGAGTACACCTACTACTTCTGCTCTCAGTCTTACCACACTATAAGCTGTATCTGAATTTTATTTGAGTAATGATATATGTCGACAGGCCCCAGGGAGGAAGAATGTTTTATCAATCAGAAGCACAGAAGGTAAAATTAAACTTCAAGTTCGGCATCTAATGTTTCCAGTGAGAGAAGCTCATGCACTATATTGCAATGAGAAAGATCTGTGATTGGAAAGATCAAGTTTCCTGAACTTTGACCAAAACATGTGATGTTAAGTTGCAAACTTCCACATAATGTGTGCCTATCATGAAAATTTCATCAATGCAATAAATGCATTTCATAAGATGGTACCAGAATTTCCTGAATATACAACCAGTTTGCCTGAGTCCTTTATATGTACTAATGCTGCAGAAAACTGCTAGATGGGGAAATGTGACAAATGTAAAAATAAATGAAATTAATGTTGGAGGAAAAATGTAGAGCTCATGTGATGGAGGCAAAATGGTTTGTTTGGAAGGGATGTGATGGAAAGCTTTCAAAAGCTCAGGAAGAAAGAACCAGTGAAGATTTAATTGTATTTATATGTGCAATGGGTCCCAGTTTTTGCAGCACTGCTACATCAAGAGGGAACAAGCAAAAACTTAACAAGAAGAGAAAGCTAAAGTCTTTAGGTGGAATTTTTTTTTTTTTGAGAATCATACCTGCATGATGCAGGATGAAATTTGAAGTGCACATTGGCAGCAACGTCAAATAAGCTTTTTGCTGCTGTCATTTGGCATTTAGAGGATATTTATTCTTATGTTCTAGTGTCTGGCAATACAGATCATACCAAGAACACTATTGTTGCTTATATGGGCAGATTACTAGAAGAATTGTCACTAAAATCTATTCTAGAGATACACATATGGTCTGGCTCAGAGTTTAAAAATACATTGGAGAGTCCATCAAAATTCTAGAAAAGAAGCATGGCAAAAGGATCACATGGAATTACTTTGCCACTTCTCACGGTAAAGGACCTGTTGACGAAATTGGCGGTTCTGTAAAGCGACAGGTATGGGAAGCAGTAAAAAGCAGAAAATGTTTGGTGTCAAATGCATCAGAATTTGTCAAGGCTACGATCCAGAATCTAAAGTAAAAGTGACTGAAATTACTGATAAAGAAATTTATAAAAGAAACAAAACCTTAAAGGTAAATTCATTAATCAAAGATTCTAAAACTGTAGTGGGCATTGCAAGCATGCACTATACAAACATTGAGAATGATACTATCATTGGATATACAACTAAACATTTAAAACAAGCAAAATATGGTCAAGACTTGCTGAAAAATGAAAAAGAATTGAAAGTTGGTGACTGGGAAGAAGTCAAGTATGATGATATTTTTCCAGGAATTATAACTGAAATTGTTGGTGAGGAGTTCAAAGTTAATGTAATGGCTAGGAATGGCAAGTTTTGGAGGTGGCCTGAAATTAAAGATAAAATATTTTATACAAAGGAACATGTGTTAAGAATAATAATATTTAAATCCACCAACTATTGTAAATAATCGAGGACACTTCATGTTTTAATGGACTGTGTAATGTGAGTTACCATGAATATTATCATTTTATAAACAATCCTATTTGTGAAAACTAGTTTTGATCTTTCTTTCTTTTTTTTTTTTTCTTTTTTTTTTTCTTTCTTTTTTTTTTTTTTTTGTTGTATATTACCATTTTATTAATAATGCAGTTGAAAGTGAAGTTCATTAACTGCTTAACAGAGCAGAAATTTGTAATATCATTGTGTGTGTTGCAAATCTTGTCCAACAGTTGTAACGTGAGTTACCCATCTATTATGACTGTTATTATTTCTTTGTATTAAATTTGTTTACATTCTTTGATTGCTGTCAAACTGTAATGTGGGTTGAATGACCCTATTCATTCATTCAAAATTACGGTGAAGCACATTGATGAACTTGATATAACAAGAAAAATACACCCTTTCTTAATTTCCACTGTATTATGCTCATTATGAATAAACAAGCAGAAATTTAGATTTAATAAGCTTACACTGTAATATCTAAAATATGATTTGAAGCTTTTTTGGTGACGAACATATTCAAGATGTTCTCAGGCTTCTAGCCAGGTGTAGTGATGCAGAGCCATCAATGTTTTGGGAGTGTGCATCAATCTCCAAGGCCAAGAGAGGAAAACCACAATCTCAGCTAACACTAGACAAGCCGACCACCACTGCCTGCATCCCATATACTGGCAACCTATCCGGCAGAATCAGTAGAATTCTGGCAAAACACATCAGAACCATCCACAAGCCACCTTTGAAGATTAAACACCTAGTGAGGCCAGTAAAGGACAAACTGGACCTTAATGTACCAGGGGTATGCCGTATACCCTGTGAATGCGGGGCACTGTACATAGGGCAAATCGGCAGGACCATTTCCACCAGAGTCAAGGAGCAAGAACGGTCCATACGTTTAACGCAGCCTGACAAGTCAGGGCTGGCGGAGCACTACTTTGAAAAAGACCACAGAGCTAACTTCAAAGAAATGACCATTGTGGCAAAATGTAGCAGTTTATGGTAATGGAGGGTTAAGGAGGCTCTGTTCATCTCCTCCGAGAAGAACACACTGAACCGGGATGCTGGATTGCAGATTAGTCCCTCCTGGAAACCAGCCTTAAAGTTGGAAATTGACCAACTCAGAAAACACAGACTCCAACGGAGCGGTGAACCACCTCCACAATAGACTGGGTGTTTTCTACTCGGTACGTACTAGCGGACAGCATATATACTGGTTCCTTCACTCTTGCTAGTCGTTCATTCATCTCACCTACCTACGAGACAAACTGGACAGAGGTCTGACTTTCCGCGGTCACATCAGAGACCTCTCAGCAAGGTCCCAGGGGGCTATTGCCTCCCTGTACCCCATGCTGAGGTCCGAGATGCCAGTCCGCCTAAAGCTACACCTCTTCCGGGCTCTTGTAGTCCCCCTCATGCTTTACGCTTGTGAAGTGTGGGGAATGGTTGCAGGTAGTTGGCTCCTATGGCTCCAAAGGGTTCAGAACAGAGGACTCCGGTCCATCTTCTCTGTCCCCTTACCCTTCCCCTTGAGACTACTTCACGAAGCCTCATCTCTTCCATACGTGGAGGATGAAATTAGGCGCCGGGCAGCAAAATTGTGCGCCAAATTACCCAACCATCAAAGCGCCCTAGTTAGGTCTCTAGGGGACTACGACCCCTCAACACGCCGCTTCAAGGTGTATAGGGTTCCCCGCATGGCTTGCGGGCATGCCCCATAACCATGGAGAACAACCACCAACAGCTAAAGCTGATCTCCAAAGATCCCTACAGAGAGTTGATCCTCTCCAAAATTTCTTCTCCATTCAAAATTCACAAAACACCAATTTAAACCTTAAAAATTTTAAAAACTATTTTTTAACGTCAGAATGCAAACATTGTTGCATCCTGCAGGGCAGCTGTCAAGGGGCTTTAGTGCTCCCTTATAAGCCTCACCAATCTAAATAAAAACAGGTCACCCTACAAAACCTCTTATCCTAATTTCCTACCTGCGGTTAAACCCTAATAGGGGTAGGCACGCAGCAAAAGTCGTCGGGCTGAACCTCAGCCTGCCAGTAGCTCGTCGTCGTCGTTGCTAGTCATTCATCATCCTGGTGATGGGACAGATGTACTCTCCCGAAACGTCGATGGCTCTGCATCACTACACCTGACTAGAAGCCCAAGAACATTTTGAATACTGTAATATGTGTTTGGGCTGCTAATGTAGGCCGTTTTCACTTCCCTTCATACTCTAACTAAAGAAATTTGGGTAATTGTTTACAAAATCGGCCGCTCGAGAAAACGAATGAAACAGCGCAATAGGTGCAGTTTTTATCGCTGATTACGATTTTAAAAGTTTTATTTGGCGGTCAAGCTTCCTTTTAGATTTATAAGGAAATTCCTTACGTGCAATGCAGCGGTTTTATTTCGCTTATGCGGCGGATATTTAGCAAATGTTTATAAACAAGTATGATATATGCTAGAATGATTGATTAATACATTTACGTTGAAATTGTTATTGCAGATTACGATTTTGAAAGTTTTATTTGTCGGACTAGCTTCGTTTTAGTGTTGCCTGTTAGATTAGGTTCAGTGTGTGTATATGAGTGGGGTAACAGGGCCCTGTGTTATCGAAATATTTACAACTTGGGCAGTGTTTATGCAACAATTTCAACGTAAATACATTAATCAATCATTCCAGCATATATTATACTCGTTTATAAACATTTGCAAAATATCCGCCGCATAAGCGAAATAAAACAGCTGTATCGTACGTACGGAATTTGCTCATAAATAAAAATCGAAGCTTGACCGCCAAATAAAACTTTCAAAATCGTAATCAGCAATAAAAACTCCATCCATTGCACTATATTTCATTCGTTTCCTCGAGCGGCCGATTTTGTAAACATTTGCCGAAATTTGTTTATTTCTACTTCTACAGGACTTTTTTTCGTTCAACTATTACCTGACGAGTTCTTTTGTTCAAAGATTCGTTCGCCGTTTGAACAAACAAATAGGTACCCAACAATGTGCTTGGAACACATTACTTAATCAGATACAGCAGATCACGTTTCATCCTTGTAATATGGCACACTGCACCCTAACCTACGTCACTTTTATTATTTTAGCTTATGTATAGGACTAGTGAATTAGTTTGTTTTTTTTCACTCTCTTCAAAACAATCATTCAAAAGCTACTTACCCTTGGAGTGGGGAACGGTTGTACATAACGAAGAGTGAAATACACTTCAGTTTGCCATGTGTCAAACAAGTCTCCGATATAAATTATTGTCTGCGTAATATATTTAATTCATAGTTTTGTTCTGTAAAGCTATTTAATAACTGGGATATGTAAGAACGACTACTATGATTAATCCTCACTGTTTTACAAATAACTATTTTGCTTGCCAGTAGAATAACTCATGCAAATGCAACCGCTTCTTTTATTTTGACTCATCCACCCAATTGTTGTTGTTGTTGTTGTTGTTGTTGTTGTTGTTGTTGTTGTTGTTGTAGTATTTAATGACGCTGCATCCAGTGAACTCTTAGATCTTGTGGCATTGATGTTATTTATATATCTAAAAAATAGTTGTATTATGTGCTATAATCTGGAGAGGTTTTCTTACTGGGATAGCAGGTGGATAGTGATATTACAGTTTCATTTTGCATTTTCGAAGGAATCGGAGAAGTAGAGCTATATGACGGATGTTCGAATTTAAAAGCGAGGCAATATTTCAAGGGCCGTATCCAAAATTTGAGCATAGGTGTGAATAAGAGGAAGTCGAGTGGTGGTGGTTTCGAGGGCATTGAAAAAAATCTGATGTGTTGCACTCACATGACTTTCTCTACTCTTGTAGTAACCATTCTTACAAACTCTTATTACTATATCTTCTTTGTGTTAGTTGAGATAAACATTTGTTCAAATTATCTTATTATTTCCTTGCAGGTGTAAGAGGAATATTAGAATACAGTAGGGTTTGAGCGATAGTCAAATATTTTAAAGCTTTGAGATTCCGTTCTCTTTGCACGCTTAACAAACAAAAAAATGAACAACGATGATCCATTTCACGAAAGTTTTGTTTTCCAAAACTCAAACACATTCGTAACAAGGAATATCCCGAAATGGTTCACCCTACAAGAAAATTTATTCCGACATACATTGTGTATTTTAGCAAGATATACATTTTTGTATAGTATAATTTGGTCTATCTCTAACAGTTTACCAGTTATGCAAAAGTCGTCCAGAGTACATACGACTACAGAGGCTATAGCCAGAAAATTCAAAATATACATTTCATTTGTCATAAAAATATCTCAAACATATGGCATTTTAATCAAAATCGTTAGATCCATTTTCAAGAAAATCACAATTTTCGAAAAATTTTCCATCTAAAGGGTAGTTTAGGGTGGGACTATTTTCTTCAAAGTCTTCGTGTCGCATCCTTGAAAGATATTAAACTTAAATACCAACTTTAGTTTTCAAACTACTTTTCGTTTTTGAGTTATGCTGTCCACAGACATAGACACAGACACAGACCTTTTTCTAAAAATACTTTTTTTTTATTCAGGGGGTCTCAAAACATATATTTCCGGTGAAATCTCTACATCGAAATTTTGGGTGGAATAAAATACTTCCCCTGCTTACCAGTAGAGAAAGTAAAAAGATGTGATCGGCATTACCAAACTGGCCACACTCACAGCATGATGTATCGCGCTTTCCGATCACAAATAAATATGCCAGCGTGGGTGCTACGCCCAATTTTGGATTTGCTGCAAAGGAGATAGCGTGTTTGTCTAAATTACCGTTTGAAAACCAGGGGGGTGGGGAGGAGGTCCAGGAAGAAGGAAATAGGTATCGGTTTGATGAATAAGATAGCGTCGGACGTCATGGATGTATATGCCTGGCGAGGGAGTTGGAGAACTATTGGCAGCTGTTTTGGCTATGGTATCTGTGTATTCATTGCTTGTTATCTTGGAGTGGCCAAGGATCTAGATTATGTGTACCGTGTTATGACGCTGAGCTAACGAATCTATTTCGAGAAAACATAATATTTCCCACCAATCAAGAGTAGGTTTTATTTGGAGCCTAGTGTGTGTTTGCATAACACTGCTAGAGTCAATACAGAGGAGAATGGTTGAATGATGGGTGTTACGTAGAGTATAGGGCTTAATAGATGGCGTAAATTTCTGTCGAATAGTTAGAAAAGTAAGGTGGAAGAGGATATAAGGCACTGGTATGTACCCGCAGATTGATTGAAATAGGCGGCACCTGTCCCTCGAGCGGTGAGGGAGCCATCGGTATAAATGATCTGAGGAGGCGCAGGTAAATATTGGGAAAACTGGTCTAGAAAGTATATAAACTGAGTATGGGTGGTGGCGTCACGTTTTTGCAAATTAGAGATAAAAATGTTGATTTTAGGGATAGGCTGATCATATCTGAGACAATATAGAGGTGGTCACCTATGGGACATCCTCCCTTGGACCTCTCTGAAGGTCTGAAACACCCTTAAATAGACCGGTGTCTGCATCCGCGACCCCATTTTGCAAATTAAATGGGTTGTAAGGCCTACTTGGAGTTTAGAAAATAGCGGCGTCTCCACGAAGAAAAATAGTTTCGCTATAAAATGAATGGTAAAGGCTACCTGTAGTTTAGGGAATTGCGGTATCGCGAGTTCATCAACAACTTTTCGAGTAGCCGGGTTGCCGCCTACACCTAAAATGAGTTCACCAATTTGGTAAAGTACAGAGTTAATACTAACTTGCCAGCTTGCCGGATAGGCAATAATGGCACCATAGTCCCATTTTGGTTGGCAGAGGGCGTGGAATATGACTTGGAGGTAACGCGGATAGGCTTCCCAATGTCAAACTTGTATACATTTAAAAATGGGAAGGGTTGCTCTAAGAGTGGAATGAGGATAACTGGCGTGATTTTTCCAGGATAGGTTATTGTCAAAATATAAGCCTAGAAATTTGGCTGTTGGCGTGAGAGGTAGGTGATATTGGTCAAAATGCATTGGTGTGCGTAAAATTGGTCCGACACGTTTAACAAAATAGATTGACGTTTGACGACATTGAGTTGTAACTCTAATCGTTGGAGGGTCTGCACCAATAAGTCTATATTGTGTTGTAGATTAGACGTTGAGAAACGGATTTCCTGAATCGTTGCCGGGGAATAAAGGAGGATATCGTCAGCAAAAAGGAGAAGTTGGCCCTGTTTAAAAAGGAAGAGTGCTAAGTTCGTGGAGATAAATGATAAAGAGAAGCGGACTAAGAGAAGTACCATGAGGTAAAACCTGGGAGCTGCAGTGGATTTGGGGATAGGAGTAACTTGGAGTTAGTTGCAATTGTTGATCGGTAAACAGGTGGTATATAACTGACGATAGGCGCAGGACTGGAGAGTTTCCGTAACATAGGAATGAGGATGTGTAATTGTACTGAATAGTGCGCGTGTGAAATGTCTAAGAAATGAGCCAGAAATCCTCGTTTACGAGTCAAATTGACGTGTATGTCGTGAGTTAGTTGTAGGACGTTGCAAGAAGTGGAAAAGAATATACGGAATACATATTGTCCCTTGGGCCAGAACCCATACCGTTTCATATAAAAAGCGAGGGTTTTTTTCAAAATTTGTTGAAATAGTTTGCGAAGCGTGTTAGCTAGGGTAATTGGTCGATAATGAGTGGCCGACCATCCCGTTTTGTTCGGTGTCAAAAGCGGTAGGATATAAAAGTGGTGCCGTGAGTCGGGGGTGTGTTCTGTATAAAGAATAAACGGATACCATTGGGTGAGCAAAAGATGTAGTGAAGGTGGAAAATGTTTAATCATTTCATATGTTACTCTATCTGGTCCAGGAGAAGTGGATCTATGCAGAGGGTTGAGTGCATTAATCAGTTCATGTGCTGTAATGGGAGCCATGAGCACTAGTGCACTCGCAAATAAAGGCTCTTCCTGTGCCTCAGACTCAGGGAAAGGAATACTAAGCCTGGAGTATGCTGTTCAAGAAACTGAGATGAAGAGGTATGTCTATCTCTATGGGAGTGGTGGGGCATCCGGTATGACGGGTGAACCAACGTAATTTACCTCATATTATGGAAGTAGAAATCGAAGGCGGCAACTCAGTACAGAACTTGTGCCAACCTTTACGTTTATGGTACCGGATGATTCCGCGAGTTCAGGTGAATTGAGCTTTTAAATCGAGAAAGAGGGTACGTGTTAGTGTCTGTCGGTATTGGTGTAATAATAATCTACGTTTAGCAATGGTCTCTGAACATTCCGCAGACCACCAAATGGGTTTCTAAGTATGCTTGCCGGAAGAGTAAGAACGCGTTGGGGAGAAATGGGACAGCACTGTAGTAACGATGGAAGACACATGATTCATAGGATATTCCGGTGTATAGGACAGGTTGGTATTTAACAGTGCCGATGTAGACTGTGGGTAAAGTCGTACCAATTCTGTATATGCTGTCGAGAAATGAAAGGTCTACGTGCATCCAAAAGTGGGGTTTGTCTATGTTGATAAAGATAGGAAATTGATCACTGCCCATAGAGTCAAGTTGCAGTGTTCATTGGGTGCTATGCCAAAGTGAGGAGAAAACTAGTGAAAGACCTGGAGAGGAGGAATGTTGATGAGGTGGACCAAAACGGGTCGGGGAGTCGTCATTAAGCAAAATGAAGTTGTGGTCAATTAACTGATAAAGGAAAGAGAAATGATGTTGGGAACAACGGATTTTGTTTGGGGTAAGGCCGAGATTGAAGTCGCCACAGATTATGGTATCTTTGCTTAAGATTAATGCAGGCGCGGATCTAGAAATATTCCATGGAGGGGGGGGCGGTTCCCGTCCATTACCACTTCAGAATAATTAAATTCATGACAAAACATGGCTAGCTAAATATTAACAGAACGAAATAATGTTTGAACTACCAGCAACCACCTATCTAGGAAGAAGACTATTTGTAACCGCCACCGATTACAAAATACTCGTATTATGGATTCAATATTCGAACATTCGCCTGAAATTCCAGAGAATGGGACTGGTGGACTTAGTGATTAGTTAATTGAGTTTTACGATTTACTTAACTATAAATTAACTGTACTACGAAAAAAATAATAGGATGTGCTGTAACTTACATGTCAATGAAACTGCAATCTCCTGGGATGCCTTTTTTTTGCGAAAATAATAACTACCTCCTCCGGAGTTACCTTGATGTTGCGGTGGATGTTAAGTAGCACTAAACCATTCAGTCTGTCCTGTTTAATACTGGATCTAAGCTACGTCTTCACACGCCTTAAAGTAGAAAATGATCGTTCGGCTGTGCATGTTGTTGCTGGTATGACGCATAAGATGGTTAAAAGTTCCTTGTTGTTAGGAGAGAAGTTATTTCTGGTGTGGATAAATGTTTCAATAGCAGTTTTGGGTTTATTTTGTTAAGTTTTCCCAATATAATGGTCCCGGGCATGTCTTGTTTGTAAACGCCTGCAGCTTTTACTATATCGTCAACATTGGAAGTAAGATCACTTTGAAAACCAGGAATCAAGCTCTGAAGTTTGAGGATGTGCTTGTGTTTATCATGAGAGAATTTAGAGGATAATTCATTGATAGGTAATCCAAGAATGGAAGGAAAACATTAATGCGACAATGATCTTCTGGAGAAGCTGTAGGAATGTTACTTCGATGAGCTTGCCTGGACGCTATTCAAGGAAAACTAACTTCTACATCAACATTTTTAGCTAACGTGATAGCGTTCTCAAAAACAGAATGAAAGGTTTGGTTACCACGACACTCTTTTAGTGTATCTTTAATTGTTTCAATCATTCCGTAACACTGAATTAGATCAAGAGTTGGATTTTGGAGCTGCCGAGAGAGAGAGGCAAAGTCATTCCGAATATTTCAGCTACGTTAACTAGCGAAATTATGAACTCAAACTTTAGGATAGAGTTGGGTAAAATGTGTACAGTTTTATTAAAAGACATTGTCTCTTCTAGGAATGACACTATTGCAGGGAAAATTTCCTTAAACTGTAAAACAGCATCATGTCTTTCTATCCAGCTAGTTCCACACACTGATATCAGTTTAGTTTTCTTATGCTGACAGCAGACTTCACTAATTTTTTGTTTCAAGAATGAGGACCGCTTATTAGATTCCCTAACGAAATTAGAAATTTCGCCAACTGTGTCTAGAGCTTGTCTAATTGAAGTGACAGAACAAGCTTTAGAAAGCGACAGATTCAGGCAATGCGCGGCACAGTGCGTATAGAACGCGAAAGGTTGAACGGCTAAAATTCGGGATTGAACACCAAGAAACTGTCCTGAAAAATTTGCACCACCGTCGTAGCCTTGCCCACGATGGTTCGAAATGTCTAGCCCCAAGCTCGCAGTTCATTCAGTATTAACTTATATAGCCCTTCACCACTTAAATCGTACGTTACAACAAATCTTAGGAATTCTTCCCTCACACAACCCATTTCTAGGTAAACAAAACTCACACATAATATTAACTGCTCATTTGCACTCATGTCTGTAGTTTCATCAACTAGAATAGAAAAATATTTCCCCTTCTTAACATCGTCGATAACCTTTTTTTTCAATTATAGTAGCACAACAATTTATCAAATCATTTTGGAAGGTTTTGCTTGTTAGAGTAAAATTTTTAGGCGCATTAACAAGATGGCTACGTAATATTTCATCCCCTGCATCGACACGAAACTTAAGAAGCTGCTTAAAATTCCCCTTATTTTCACCTTCGAATTCATGCTCTAAATCTATAGCACCATCATCTCTGTGACCTTGAAGTGGAATGTTCTGGTGACCACACAGTATGATAGTCTTCACAATCGAGATCAGTTTCACACGATTTTCACTAATTGTGTTCTTCATTGTTCAACTAAAGCTTAACATTCTGTTTTTCCCCTCACACAATGTTCTAAAATTCTTGCTCTTAAGTAGGGCTGTTTTATAATAGCTGTTTTCTGAATGTTCCCTGAGTAGTTGAGACGCTTTCTTAAATTTCCTTAGAGGCTTAGTTACTAGAGTTTGTAATTGCACTCTACTACGACCCCCCTCATTTGGACCAAAAAGAACACTCGCCCGGCTGTAGGCACCTTCATTCATTTTACTGTAAGTAAGCCAAGGGAAACTATTTAACCACGAATTCTGGAATCTCCTGCCCACCGGAACCCACGGACTATTCAAGACTCTGTAATTAGCATCGTCATTGCGCAAATCTTGATTCACAAAGTGCCCTATGTCAAGTTTGTCGCAATCATTAAAAGCAGTTGTTAATGAACTCTACAATTCACTGTTATTGCTACTGCTGGCACCCACAATAACTGTAACACAATCACTGTTTGTATCTTCTTCTCTGACTTGAGCACATGTGCTTTTCACTTTTAAATCTGTAGCTTGATCATTATTGGATTGTTCATCAATATCTTTTCTGCCACAAGAATTGTCTCCGACTTCAAGACACACCTTTTTAACAAACTGTAACAAATTCGTTTGAATTTTGCGTTTCGACATCTTAAACTTGCAGCTGCTATAATAACAACCAAAGATCGAACATAAAACTGGACATTTCACTATCACACCACTGTGGCACTGTCTACCACCAAGTTTACACCGCCAGTGTTACTGAACTAATGCGTCCACAATGACAGTTTCGAATTAACGAAACGTATACCTATTGTCGATAGCTTTTTTTCCGCTTTGCCGCTTTCCCATTCTTGAAGTCATCTTTTTTCAGTTTTTTTAGTGTTTAACGCCCACTTTTACTACTACGGCACCGCAAGCGGTGACACTGATGATACATGAATCAAGATGGAGCACCCGTGGAATGACATGGCGGGGGAAACCAGAGAACCTGGGGGAAAACTCGCCCCAGCACCTCTTCGTCCACCATGAATCCCACATGTGGTTGCCCGGGATCGAACCCGAGCCACTTTGGTGAGAAGCGAATGGTCTAAACACTCGGCTACGGCGCGGCCTTGAAGTCAACGGCAGAGATCAGCAATCGTTTTTCTCCGGACCTAGATTGAATTTACATTTATTAAAATCGTCTGCGGCAACAAAAATTAAAAGCTGAATAGTTTAATGCAGCGCGTCATAGTATATGATCAAACGAAATGCTATGTAATGCACTGTAATATGGAATAAGCCATAAAACTACTTATATATTAGCATTATTATTCGTATTATTGTAAAATGTTAGTAGAGGCCGCAACGTTGCTCGCACTATTGTCTTTTATCGTGGACATACACCGGCGGAAAAAAAATGCAACACCAGTAAGGACTGTGTTTATCAACACATGGGCATAGTATGTGGATATTGAGAGGTTCCAGAACTGATGACCGATGTGCCATGGTCGTTGGACAATAGATGGCACTGCACAGCAGTGTCTCTATGCCTTCTGTGTTCACGGTGCAGGCAGTAACTATCACACTAACAGTTGAATGGTGGTGTGAAACGACACTCTAGGGTGTAGCGATGGCCCGACAATGCGTACGTGCTCCTATCTCACAACTAAGGCCATTTGAACGGGGTCGAATTGTTGGCCTCCGCGAAGATGGATAGACCTATCGACAAATTCTGCACAACTTGGGCGCAATGTATCGGTGGTGTGTCAGTGTTTTCAGCAATAGTCTGTGGAAATTCTCACTCCCGTAGACCAGGTTCTGGGCGACCACGTTCTACAGACGCACGTCTGGATCAACGCATTGTACGGCCATCAGCGAGTGCCCAAACAGCATCCAAGGAGGCGATACGGGCTCAGCAGGACTCAAATCACGTGTGCCCCTAGCTGTACGTCTTACACCACAACACCGTCATGTGTCGAGAAAGGGCTCATTGGACAATGGAATGACACTCTGTTGTCTCCAGTGATGAGAGTAGGTTCTGCATGTATGCAAGTGGTGGTCGTGTCCGCGTACGGCGTAGAGCTGGTGAGCGAACTCGTCCAGAGTACATTCGCCCACGACACAAAGGCAAAACTCCTGGCATCATGGTGTGGGGTGCATTCTCTTACAACTCGCACTCGCCTTTGGTGTTTGAGCAGGGACGTGAAACCAGTGCCAGCTACATCCAGCAGGTAATTAATCCTTTGTTACTGCCATTTCTTCAACAGGAAGGTGATGTGCTGTTTTAACAGGATAACGAAAATCCCCACACAGCTGCAGCAACCCAACGTGCTCTGCATGGTATACAACCTGGCCAGCACGGTCCGCTGATCTCTCTCCCATTGCATATGTATGGGACATGATGGGAAAGAAAGTGATTGGGTTTCCACGGCCAGCCACAACCTTTGCCGAACTGCTCCAACAGGTGAAAGCTGCTTGGGACAGTGTATCACAGGATGCCATTCGCCACCTGTAGGATCGTCTGCCTGCACGAATACATGCCTGTGTTTCTGCCCAAGGGGGGTACAATAAATATTGATGCAACTATTGGGGCACCTCCTTGTGACATGTCTACATCATTTGTGCTAATTTTGTTATGATATTATACTATCATGGCATATTACAGCTCACTTAACTCTGTATTAAATGTAAGCAATCCCTGATGGTGTTGAATTTTTTTCCGCCAGTACATTTCGTTAATTCTGGCAATGCAGAGTTGATTCTTGATGCCGACGGGCTATGTTTTTGGACTATTATTTTTAATTATTATGGACAGGTTCTTTAAGCAGAAAACTATTACGGAGCAGGAGGTCGGATCTCCAGTTCTGATCGGCATTGGAGGTGAGAGGACAGGCCCCAGCCGACCGTCATCAAGCGAATGCCAGGCATCTGCGGTAGGCAACCAGGCTGCGGTGCTGGAAAACCCTACTGGAATGAAACTTGAAATAAGGAATACAGAGGATGAGAAAGGAGAAATTGAAGTGGTTTCCGATCCTTTTAAGAAACGACCACTGATCATGCGTTCACAAACTGTTACACTTTCTCACTTTCTTGCTCAACTGCTACCATTTGCCGTCGCTTTATCAGTATACACGTGCTAGGCCATGCATCACATAATTTTCCTTTACCGCATTTAACATGGCTTAGCGGAGGAAAGTGAACATCTATTTTTGTAGAAGTGTAGAAGTGGAAATGGACCGGTGGGGTAGGATTGCAGTTGAATACACCTTAAAATGCTTTCCCTTGAATATATTTAATTTATAATGAATTATAACAAGTTAACTAAAAGATCCAACTAAATAAGAAACATTAACTGGATATATATATATATAATAATAATAATAATAATAATAATAATAATAATAATAATAATAATAATAATAATAATAATAATAATAATAATAATAATAATAATAATAATAATAATAATAATAATAATAATAATAATAATAATAATAATAATAATAATAATAATAATAATAATAATAATAATAATAATAATAATAATAATAATAATAATAATAATAATAATAATAATAATAATAATAATAATAATAATAATAATAATAATAATAATAATAATAATAATAATAATAATAATAATAATAATAATAATAATAATAATAATAATAATAATAATAATAATAATAATAATAATAATAATAATAATAATAATAATAATAATAATAATAATAATAATAATGTGATGTGAAGTATGAACAAAGTAGGAGTGTATGAAAGAATTAAAGAACAGTGTTTAAAATTGGGCAAAGAACTAAAAAAACTTCTTAAGAAATGACCCATTCCATTAGACTATACACTACTTCCATTGGACTACTGGGGGCAGTGGAGATAGCTCAATAAACCCCATTGGTGTAAACAAAGTAACCCATTTGACCCTTTCGACTTTGGATACCAGTCTTTCATGGGAAAGGCTCACTTGGGCCTTTCAGGCTCGTACACCAAACATGATCAAATATCACATTAACCCTAACCTAAAGTGCCCCTAAATCCAGAATGAACATTTACATACATAAAATGAGAAACATAGTTGAATGTCCTCAGCCAAATGTCCGTGGTGCTCTAGGGCAATGGAATCCTTTCTTTAAACCTCGACGACGTAAATGCCTTACAAAGCTTTTCTCCACGGGCGGTTCGGTAAATTCTAGAAGCGGAGCAAATAGATGGTTTCGATGGGGGCCGTTGTGTAGTTCCTTGCTGAGTATTCCGGGGACAAAGCGCGTGCTTGGAATAGCACGCTTCTCGATGTGGCGACGATGAACCGGGGCTACTACGCCGGAAACTGATGACTGCATGAGGCGATTGTCCCTCAACAAGCAATATCATGAAATGTGAGCCTAATATGTCTGACGGTAAGTGTTGCAGAAAATAACACAAAGCTTTTCTCCACGGGCGGTTCGGTAAATTATAGAAGCGGAGCAAATAGATGGTTTCGATGGAGCCGTTGTGTAGTTCCTTGCTGAGTATTCCGGGGACAAAGCGCGTGCATGGAATAGCACACTTCTCGATGTGGCGACGATGAACCGAGGCTACTACGCCGGAAACTGATGACTGCATGAGGCGATTGTCCCTCAACAAGCAATATCATGAACTATGAGCCTCATACGTCTGACGGTAAGTGTTGCAGAAAATAACTCTGACGGTGAGCACCTCTACTCCGTAGCTACAACTATTTAGAACTGATGTTACTCGGCAAATATTTCCGATAAACTGATGATGTCGAACAAAGTTACCACGGCCAGCTCGGCCCGATGAGGACTGAAGAGATACTACGGCCAGCTCGGCCCAATGATGACTGAAGAGATACTACGGCCAGCTCGACCCGATGAGAACTGAAGAGATACTATGGCCAGCACGGCCCATGAGGTCTGAAGAGATACTACGGCCAGCTCGGCCCGATGAGAACTGAAGAGATCCAGGAGTTCCAGAGGCAGTTCGAGTCGAGTGGGGAAGCTATTCCCCCACCCGAGTGTCTTTACCGCAGTACCTAGCCGTTATACGGCTTAACCTGCGCGATAGTATGATGTTTTGGTCTACAGGGATTTAATACTTCTGGGAATGTTTAGTGGACTACGGCTGTCCGCCTTATATACTGATTGGAAAGAGGGGAGGGGAAGGCTAGCATGTGACAACCTGCCGGCACTAAATTTTCCTCCAAGTGCTTGGCGGAATCGATATATATCGACAGTGAGGGACATACCGTCACAAAACGCAAGTGGGAAGAGGGTCCACAGGTAGTTTAAACGTGGAAATTGCTCTTAGCACTTCTCATGATATAAGTAAGGAAAAGAAAAACAGCCTAGAAGAAAATAAAGAACAGATGGATGGCAGAGAAAGTAAAAGAAAGAGAGTGGAGACATCTGAAAGAATTTTAAAGGATAAAGAACAGAATATCTTCCAGCAAAAAATGGAAAAAGAACATGCAATGTACAATGAACTAATATCCAAAATGGTAGAAGAGGTCGAAAAACTACGGAAGGTAATAATAGACATCCCGAACACAAAAATGGAAATAAAAAAATGCAATTGGAAAGTTAGATGACTATCTAACAAGAATCCCTAGTGCCACAAAATGTATAACTGAAATTATGAAGGAGCTGACTGATAAAGAAAGCACATGCATTCTAAAAGAAACAAAGGAAGTTAGCATCCAGACAATGACCAAACATCAGCAACAAAAAAGAAAAAGATATACTCGAAATCGAAGAAGAGTTGAAAAAGACCCTAAGCAAGCAACAATTGCAAGATATAGCTAATAAAAATGGTCGGAAGAAGTTTATCTTAATAGCATACTCAAGTATGGTGAAGTGCTCAAAACGGAAGACGAAAATTTAATAATAATCACAAATGAGCAAGAAGAGTGGGAAGGGAAAATAATGGACAAGATTTTGCTTGTAAATCCCCAAATACAAAGAACATTAGAAGGAGGTAAACTAAGCGCTAGAAAAATGATATGTTGTGTAACGTCAAACGACACAATGACTGATGACTTCAGCATTAAAGAAAATAAGAGGTACATCTATATTATCGCCATAAAGGACGGAGGAAAACAATGGAAGAAAAATGCAACCTAATGGATAACCTAACAGGAGGATCCAAAACATAACCAAGGCAAACAGAAGAAACAATATTTGTTGCATAGCTACAACGCAAACGGACGAAATAAGCGCCAGGAAAGCTTTGGGGTATTTGGGCAGAAAAAAATTTAGTGCGAATACCTATGAACGTAAATAGAAGAAGATATAGCCAAAATATACCTGAAGAAAACGAAATTGAGATAGTGAAGGAAAGTAAAAATAAAAGAGAAGATACAATAGTTATACAACCTATTGGGGATAAAACATATACAGACATTAACAATCATGTCAAACAAAATGTAAAATTGGAAGGTATTGTTATAAACCAGAAAAGTAAAAATAAGGATGGAAGTATACAGATCAAAATAAAAGGAAAGGGTTTGGAAAACAGAAGAAACTTTACGCAGTTGCTTACCACAAAATTACATAAATTAGCTGAAGTTCAAATTAAAACAAGAGAACAAACAGTGATGATACTAGACATAGATGAGACAGTGCAAGAAGAGGATGTTAAAAACGTAATAAAACAAGAAATAAATAATACTGAAGATACTATACTAGTAAAATGGCAAAAAAATCAAATGCATAAGGCGTTAAGTATGCGTTCGTGACATTAAGCCTCGAGAAGGCAAACCAACTCATAGCAAAGAAGAAAACAGGAGATGGATGGGACAGATGGAGGGTAAGGGCAACAAACCTGCTTAAAAGATGCTATAAATATTATAGAGTGGGACATAACGCTAAAGAATGTCAAAACACAGAAAGAGAAAAAAAAGTGCCATAACTGTGGAGAAGTAGGTCACAAAATTAAAGAATGTCAAAATAGTACAAAACGTTACTTATGTCACTCAGGCGAGCACAAAGCAGAAACAATGTGCTGCCCAGAATATAGGAGACTGGTTAAAATCCAGGAAAGGGAGAAAAGGGACGAATATGATAATCGACCATGAAATTATTGCAGGTCAACGTAGACAGAAGCAGACGAGCCATGGATCTTCTGATGCATAAATGTGCCGGATTTAGCATAATGCTAGCACTAGTAGCGGAACGGAATAAGAACATGGTAGAAACGAATCTAAAATGGCTAAAGGACAGGAAAATAGATACTGCTATCTACGTATGGCCCGAGAATACGGAAAACTGGAGGTGGAAATGGATATGAATGGGTGGGAATAGACGAAATGGTTATCTACTCTTGTTTTATCTCTCCAAAAGATAAAAACGAAGAATTCCAGGAATTCCTATATGAAATAGCACATAGCATTGAACAATATGGAGAAAGGCGCAAAAGGATACTGATCGGGGGCGACCTTAACGCAAAAGCGTATTGCTGGGGTTCACCCATCGAAGATAAAAAAGGAAGCACACTGGCGGAGTGCATACATGAAAGAGACCACTATATATAACGATGGGAATACGCCAACTTTCAAAGATATTACAATATGCTCACAGGTAGTAAGCAAGTTAGTAAATAAATGGTACGTGGATGACGAAGAGAATTTTAGCTACCATAAAAATATGCACATAGAACTGCACAAGCAAACCTTACCGGTTTTATCACCAAAGAATAAGCATAAAAAAGAATGGTTGTAAAAAGAATAAAATAAAATACCATTGCTCAAAAAGACAGAACAAGGAGTTGGACACATAAGAGTATCAAAACCAGGCAACACAACTAGATAAAATCCTAGAAAGAGCATGTAAACAAGTGCTAAAAAGAAAATCAGGCTCAGGAAAGCATAAGCCGGCATATTGGTGGAATGAAGAGATTGCATGTCTAAGGAAGCAGAGCACTGAAGCACGAAGAAAGGTTACTAGAATGAACAGGAAAAATAACATCGGAGAATAAGAAAGTACATACACACATAACCAAAATAGGGAATGTCGTAATACCCTAAAAAGGCCATCAAGCTAGCAAAAAAGGATGCGTGGGACCAATTATGCAGGGATGTGGACGCAGATCCATGGGGTAAAGGTTATAAATTAGTGATGGGTAAGATAGATAGTAGTACACCAATACAACTCAATGAAGAACAACAGATGGATATCGCAAAAACATTATTTCCAACACATAAAACTAAACCATGGCCAGAGATCAGAGTTAACAAAGAAGAAATTCCCTTGTGCACGAAATAGGAAGTAAAAGATGCTGGGAAACGAAGAAAACCAGGAAAAGCAACGGGCCCGATGGAATCCCTTCTTAAGTAATCAAGGACATATCGACAGAATATCCTGAAACCCTTGAAAAAGTCGTAAACAGACTGCTAGTCGAAGGAATGTTTCCTAGACAATGGAAATCAGCAAGATTGGTCCTCATCGAGGAACCAAAAAAAAAAAAAAAGCTAATGGAAGTGTATTGTACAGACCACTCTGCTTATTGAATGCAATAGGAACATTTTTCGAACAAATCATAAATAAGAGACTAATAGAGGAGATCAAGAAAAAAGGTTTTGTAGAGACTCAATTTGGATTTAGGAAGGGATTATCAACATTGGATGCAATAGAATCAGTGAAACAAATTGTAGAGACGGAAGCAAAGCAAAACATTGAAGTTGCAGTTATGATCACACTTGATGTTAAACATGCTTTTAACTCAACGCCCTGGAGAGACATAGTGAACCAACTTAAAAGAAGAGACGTGGATCCATACTTAACAAAGCTACTCTGTAGCTATATAGAAGATAGACTAATACTGATAGGTAGAAATACAAAACTGGACATGAGCTGTGGAGTGCCGCAGGGAACGGTCTTGGGCCCTACGCTATGGAACATATTATGACTCCGTGTTAAAGGAAGAACTACCAACTGGAACCAAAACCATAGCATAAGCTGACGATTTAGCACTAATAGTATGCGGTAGAACAGAAGCAGAAGTAAAAGAAAAAATAGAATAGTCCTTGATTAAAATTGCAATCTGGATGATAGAAAATGGGTTACTACTGTCACCAGAGAAAACAGAAATGGTTATACTGGAAGATAGAAGAACTTTAAAGGAAATATCGATTACCAGGAAATAAAGTCCAGTAAACAAATAAAATATCTAGGTATCCAACTAGGACAAAACCTAAATATGTGGCCGCATATTGAACTTGTAGCCGGAAAGGCAGAAAAAAATATAGCAGCATTAAGTCCAATAATGCCAAACTGAAGAGGACCAAATCCAATGCAAAGGAGATTACTTGGCAGTGTGGCAAACACTATCACGCTATACTGTCCGCCTGTTTGGATCGCCTGGGTTACAAAAACAACGTTCCGTAGAGTTATGGAGAGGGTTCAAAGGGAGATCGCAATCCGTATCGCCAGCGCTTATAGAACTGCATCAACGAAAGCTATATAGGTAATAGTTAGAACTATACCTATGCACCTATTAGCATAGGAGTGAGTGGATAAGAATAAAAAATCAGTAAACATGCAAGGCGTTAACATAGGAGAACATACGCTACAGATATGGCAAGATGAGTGGACTCATGAAACGGAGACAGTCCAATGTACCAAACAACTCATACCAGAAATACAACCATGGCTGAACAGGTCCCATGGCCAAATTGGATACTATCATAACCAATTACTGATTGGACATGGAAGATTTAACGCTTGCTTGTTCAAAATGAACTTGGTAAACAGCGAAGCATGCGTGTACTGCGGAAAAAAGGACACACCACAACATACGATTGTTTCATACAAAAACTAGGGCAATCTTAGGCAAAAATACGTCCAACAAACTTGGTAAAACCTTACTAAGATAAACATTATACCACAAATGCTAGAAAGGGACAAAAATGAAACATGATTGTGGAAATAATAACAACCATTCTCAAAGATAAGGAAAAGGACGACACAAGAGGTTGAACACTGTTGCCACATTTACGATGAAATTCTGAAAGGCGGCTTCCGTAATGTGAGCAGGATAGGTAGGGCAAATAAAGAAAAAGTACCACTACTACTGTTACTACTGCAACTACCACTACTACTTTCACCACCACTACAACCACTACTACCACTACCACCAACACAACCGCCACCACCACCAACACCACCAACACCACTACCACCACTACTACCATTACTACTACCACTACTACCATTTCTATCACTACTACTACCACTACCACCACTACTACCATTACTACAACTACTACCACCACCACTAACACCACCACTACCACCACTGCCACCACTACCACTACTACCACCACTTCTACCACTACTACCACTGTTACCACTGCTACCACTACTACCACTACCAAAACTACTACTACCATTATCACTACTACCACAACCAGCACCACTACTACTGCCATCACCACTACCACAACAACTACCACCACCACTATCAGCACCAGTATCACCACCACTACCACCACCACTACCACCACCACTACCACCACCACTGCCACCACCAATACCACCACCATTAACACAACCAGTACCACCACCACTACCATCACCACTAACAGCACCATTACCATAACTACCACCACTACCGCTACTACCATTACTACCACTACTACTAGCTCTACCACTACCACCACTGCTACAAATACTACCACTACTACCACTACAACCACTATCACCACTGTTACCAGTACTACCGCTACTACCGCTACCACAACTACTACTGCTACCACTAATATCACTACTACCACAACTCATACCCCTACCACTACTACTACCACCACTACTACTACCACCATCACTGCCACCACCACTGCCACCACCGCTACTACCACCACTACCACCACCACTACCACCACCACTAGACCTTGACTACCATCACCACCACTACCACCTCCACCATCACCACTACCACTACTAGCAGCACTACCACTACCACTACATCAAGTACTAACTCTTCTACCAGTATCACTACTACCAAACTACTACCACTACTCTTCCACTACCACTAGCACCACTGCCACCACTACTGCCACTACTACCACTACTAGCACTATTACTACTACTACTATCACTACTACCACTACTACCACTACTACCACAATTACCACTACTAACACTAGTAACACTACTACCACTACTACTACCACCACAGCTACCATCACCACTACCACCACCACTGCCACCACCGCTACTACCACCACTACCACCACCACTACCACCACTACCACCACCGCTAGCACCTTAACTACCACCACCACTACCACTACTACAACTACTAGCAGCACTACCACTAACACTACTAGCAGTACTAACTCTTCTACCACTATCACTACTACTAAACTACTAGCACCACTACCACTGCGACCACTACTCTTCCACTACTACTTCTACCACTGCCACCACTACTGCCACTACTACCACTACCAGCACTATTATTGCTACTAGCACTACTACCACAATTACCACTACTAACACTAACACCACTACTACCACTAAAGCCACTACTACCACTACTACTGCTACTACCAGTACCACTATTACCACTACCACCACCACTATCACCACTACCACCACTCCTAACATTCCTACAACTACTACCACTACTACCATTACCCCCAATACCACCACTAACACCACCTCCATTGCCAACACCACCGCAACTGCCGACAACACCACTACTACCACCTCTACTACTGCTGCTACTACTAATAACAATAACAAGAACAATATCAAGAAAAAGAACAGAAACAAGAAAAGATGAACAAGTGCAACCACAGTAATAATAATAATAATAATAATAATAATAATAATAATAATAATAATAATAATAATAATAATAATAATAATAATAATAATAATAATAATAATAATAATAATAATAATAATAATAATAATAATAATAATAATAATAATAATAATAATAATAATAATAATAATAATAATAATAATAATAATAATAATAATAATAATAATAATAATAATAATAATAATAATAATAATAATAATAATAATAATAATAATAATAATAATAATAATAATAATAATAATAATAATAATAATAATAATAATAATAATAATAATGGGATGATGATCGGACTGTTTGCTTAAGTAGCGGTCAGTATGGGTAGGCTTGCTAACCAAGACGTCCAGAAACGCTAGTTGTCCATCCTTTTCTTTTTCCATCGTGAACTGAATGCGTTGATTGATGCTGTTTAGATGTTGAAGGAAGTCCTGAAGGGCGTTCTCTCCGTGGGGCCATATGACGAAAGTGTCTACATATCGGAACCAGACCAATGGTTTTTGTGTGGCCGTTTCTAGGGCTAAGGTTTCAAAATACTCCATGTAAAAATTAGCAACCACAGGACTCAGGGGGCTGCCCATAGCGACACCATCTAGCTGTTCGTAGAAGGACTGGTTCCATTGGAAACAAGTCGTGGACAGCACATGGTGGAAGAGTGCAAGTATATCATCAGAGAAGATGGGTTTCAACTGCTCAAGGGCTTCATCAACAGGAACCATGGTGAAAAGTGATGTAACGTCGAAGCTGACCAGTAGATGTTGAGGTAGTATGGTTACACTTTGCAGCTTCTGAATGAAGTGGTTCGAATCCTTGATGAAAGAATCCGTCGTGCCAACATGTGGTTGTAATAAACCGGTTAAGTATTTGGCTAAGGCGTAGGTAGGAGATCCAATAGCGCTGACAATGGGCCTTAGTGGTATTTCCGGTTTGTGGATTTTGGGTAAGCCGTAGAGACAAGCAGGCTGTGCTTCAGATCTGGTGATTCGGTGTTTGTCTTCTGTTGGCAGGGAAGAGCTCTTAATAAGCAGGTTCGTTTTCCGAAGAATACGTGCTGTGGGATCTCGTTGAATTTTGCGATATGTTTCTGGTTTCAGAAGATCCAAGATATTCTGTTGGTAGTAACGTTGGTTCATAATTACCGTTACATTCCCCTTGTCCGCAGAGCAGACAACGATGTCCTTGTTGGTGTTGAGCTTTTTTAATGCAGTCCTCTCTTCATGAGTTAAATTATTAGGTGGAGTCTTGGCACGTTGAAGAATCCTAGCAGACTCCCGACGTATCAGCTGTTGTTCTCGGAAGGCCTCGTATCCCTGACTCGATGTTAGCAATTATGTCCTCGGCTGGTATAGTCGGAGGGACCACTGCGTAGTTGGGTCCTTTGGAAAGCAGGGAAGTATCGGCTGGTGCCAATTGATGATCCGACAAATTCACAACGGTACGACTTTTATCCGGTGGAGTAGGTCGTATGTTGGCAGTCGAAAGACGTTCAAACTTCTTCATGTGGCGCGTGGTGGTGCTGTTCTGGTTGTAAATCATGGAACTATATGAAATTCTATCTATGTTATCCCAATGAGATTCCTGAGGAGAATTACTGAGCCGAAGATGCAAGGCAAGAAGTTGACCATTGTTGTAAGCAAGTTCACGTCTAATCTGGTGAATACGTTCCCGAAGCAGGCCGTGCTCGGAGCGGTTGTAGATGCGATTAGCGCTAGCTGTTTGAAAATGCCGCTTTTGTCGGAGGAGCCCCACAGACAGTTGACGCATTAGTCGCAGTGATACCTTCCACGAGGAGACTTCGATAACGCCACTGAGGATGTTTACCGCAGTTGTAAACGAAACGTCTGGAAGACAGATCTCCAGCAGACCACGGCATAACAGCCCGGAAGATGCTTCTTTCTACAACAACAACAACAACGATGATGATGATGATAATAATAATAATAATAATAATAGTAATAATAATACTAACAATAATATCAATGATAATAATAATAATAATAATAATAATAATAATAATAATAATAATAATAATAATAATAATAATAATAATAATAATAATAATAATAATAATAATAATAATAATAATAATAATAATAATAATAATAATAATAATAATAATAATAATAATAATAATAATAATAATAATAATAATAATAATAATAATAATAATAATAATAATAATAATAAATAGTAATAATACTAACAATAACAACAACAACAACAACAACAATAATAATAATAATAATAATAATAATAATAATAATAATAATAATAATAATAATAATAATAATAATAATAATAATAATAATAATAATAATAATAATAATAATAATAATAATAATAATAATAATAATAATAATAATAATAATAATAATAATAATAATAATAATAATAATAATAATAATAATAATAATAATAATAATAATAATAATAATAATAATAATAATAATAATAATAATAATAATAATAATAATAATAATAATAATAATAATAATAATAATAATAATAAATAGTAGTAGTCATAATAGTCATGATAGTATGGAATTAAAAGTTCTAAATATAGCAACAGAACCAAAAGGACTTCTTGAGCTTGTTGAAAAGGTAATATAGTGGACGTAATGAAAAGCTATATCTTGATGAGGTATATAGGCATTTTGTTTTCTGCTACGGCAGATTAGCTTTTGATGGGATGCAAAAATGGCCATATTGTTCGTAGTCACCAGACACGACTCACTAGAATACCCTAAAATATATACACCAAAAACAAGTATTTCCCATATTTTCCCGGCTGAATCAGGCCACATATCGGAAGACATTTTTTCACACAAAGCCCACATAACAAAGGAATCGTACAAGAAAAATAACCATAATGTACAAACGGACTGTAAAATACAATCGAAACATAAGAACGATGATAATATTTTTGCTACAGTTTCAAAAGAACCTTCTAAACAGGACAAAAGCAAAGTACAGACTACTAAGGCAATTTCTACTAAAAAGACAAACAAAACAATAAAACCCAATGGGGGTTATAAATACTTACTTGAAGTGACTGCAATAGGTCTAAACATTACATCTAAGGAGCGCTTTTTCGCAAACAGAAGTTGCGTTACACAAGTCAGAGAAGATGGACACGAATCGTTTTCAGACACTGAGGACCCAGATGATCAAAATTGGTCAAATAAATGCGCAGCACTCGAAATTGGTAGTGACTGAAGTTAGGAAATTAATTGACGAACTAGATGTGGGCATATTATGCGTTCAAGAGCCGTATACCTTTAAAACAAACTCACGACAATTCCAACCATGACAGAGTATTCTGCACTGGAGAAAATCCAGTGGCGGTCATTATAATTCTGAATCCAAGTTTACAAGTGACCAAAATATCTAATTTTAACGATACGCACAATAACTGTGTTCTGATTAATATGGAAAATGGGAATTTTATCCTATCTAATCATTACTGCCAGTATAGCCAAGAAATCGACCAATATTTGGAATTAATTAAACAAATACATATTATGTATCAGGATTATGAAACTATTAATACTCTAGACGCTAACGCCAAATCCCATTGGTCATCCCAAGATGACTGGAGTGAGAATCTGGAAGATTTCATTTCGGAACTTAATTTATATAATTCTACAAGAGTCTTCCGGGCTGATTTGCCGTGGTCTGCTGGAGTAACTTGGTCCAGACGTTTCGTCCACTACTGCGGTGGACATCATCAGTGGCGTGGTCGAAGTCTTCTTGGTGAAGGTACACTTGTGTCTGAGGCGTTGACTGTCTGATGCAGCTAGCCCCCTCCCACCAACCACACTGCCTCAGCGAGCCCCGAGCCAATCAGAGAAGACCCCTCCGTGTATAAAATCCGCATCCCAGACAGTCAACGCCTCAGACACAAGTGTACCTTCACCAAGAAGACTTCGACCACGCCACTGATGATGTCCACCGCAGTAGTGGACGAAACGTCTGGACCAAGTTACTCCAGCAGACCACGGCAAATCAGCCCGGAAGACTCTTGTAGAATTTCAAACACCGGCCGTGAAAGCCTACGCCTACTTAATTTATATATTTTCAATAAATCTAATAATCCTCAAACTTTCCAAGATCGCGCAGGAGCAACAACCAATATCGATATCACTTTAGGCAAAACTAGAATCATACCCAAAATTCACAATTGGAAAGTAGGACAGGATTATACCTCTAGTGACCAGAACTTGATCCTATTCAACTACATTCTCAAAATTTCAAGATGGGATAGAAGTTATATTATACCAAGTTTCAATTTCAATGCTGAAAATTGGGAAGACTTCAATAGGACACTACAGAACAGACAACTAGGACATATAGGAGCTGAAACTAATCACGAGGGGACTAAATTAGAACAAATTTTACAATCCACCATGCTTAAACGGACACTAAAAAATTAAAGACAATGTTTGGACCGACACATTACAAAGTTTGCGGCGAAAACCTCGAAAATGCCGGAGAGTTTATCAAAGGACTATTCTAATAGAAGAGAGAAATAGAAATTTATAGGAAAGCAAAAAAAAAAATTAGGAGAGAATTATTTGAAACTAGAAGTAGATCATGCACAATATATGGGGAGCATCTTATAAAATCACCATGGAAAAAATCAGAAAACCGAAAGCTTTAAATACCATTTGAAGGGATGATGGGACTTTAACCCAAAACTGGACCGAGACTACACGGAAACTATTACAGGCTACGACCGGGCGACAGCCAGGAGACAGTCACTGACGAAAACATACAAATTAGAAGAAATTTGGAAATGCGGTATCCCAACACTAACGTTACTTATCCTTTCGAGAAATCGGAAATACGGCCGATAATTAGAGGACTAAAAAGGAAAAAAGCAGCAGGACCCGACCACATTAAGAACGAAATTATCATAAATACTGCAGAATCATTAATCCAAATACTTTGTAACATATAATAGCTGTTTGTGGCAAGGGAAATTTCCCAAAAATTGGAAAGTTGCAAAATTAACTGTTTTGAAGAAAAGTGCTGATAAATATCCGATTTACTGTAAATCTTACAGACCCATCGGTCTTTTGAGCACTATTGGTAAAATCTTTGAAGCTTTAATAAATAGGCGAATTTTGCAATATCGGACACTTATTGGGCTTAATGAGGATAAGTTCGGTTTTAGGAAAGGGAGATCCACCGAAGACGCCATTAATATCCTTATCATCGCCACCCTAAATTCCAAATTAAAATACGTCATGGCTATTTTCGTGGATATTTCGACTGCTTTTGATAAAAGTTTGGTGGCTCCATCTTTTCACCAGGCTTAGATATTTAAATTATCCCATATCTTTGTATAACATTTTAGAAGATTACTGTAGAAATAGGAAAGTACATGTTGGTGTGAACCAAATCATTTCAAAATGTATCACTAAGGGATGCCCCGAGGGTTCGATTCTCGGGCCCACTTTTTGGGACATAATTTTGAAAACATTATTAGAACAAATTACTCGTACAAATATCTGTCTTAAGGTAGTGGCATATGCAGATGATATAGTGTTTTTGGTAGAGGGAAATTCCAGGAATATTTTAGAGGATAAAGCCAACAATTTGTTAACAGAGCTATCCAATTGGTGCCAGGTTGCCAAGATGAAAATTTCATCAGCGAAATCTGCAGATATGGTACTCAAAGGTTCATTTAAGCGAGACCCCGTTATTATATTTGAAAATGACCATATTAAACGATCAGCACAAGTAAAATATCTGGGCATACTTTTGGACGAAAGACTAAATTTTAAATTTCATACAGATTATGTGAGGGTTAAAGCAGAAAAAGTAATGCTAAAACTTTCACGTTTAGCACAATTTGATTTCAAAATTCCCTCGAACACCATAACCACCTACCACACGAGCATATTTGGAGCCATAGTGACCTATGCAGCATCAACGTGGGTGCACAGAGCCAAGCTTACCGCAGTCAAGACTTTGCTAAGGAGATCACAGAGGAAGTTCCTACTCCGATTTACAGGAGCAGTCAACACAACATTGACCATGGCTTTGCTAGTCATCTTGGGAATTTGGCCTATTGACCTTACCCTACGATATAGGGGTGCATATTTTTGGATGAAAAAAGATCAAAGGAAAGTTTTTGAAATAATGGATGGCTTTTATCACAAGAAACGGGGCGTCAAAAATAAACTATTACAAATCTGGTAAGAAGAGGGGGATGTAATAGAAGAAGACAGGAGAACTAACTCAATTTTCGGCAAGATAAGAGAAAGACTACAAAAGAAGTATAAAAGCTTTAAGTATACAAAAGGTACAATACATTTTCTAACCGGGCACGGCCCGTATGGAACCTACTGGCTAAAAATTAATAAATAATTAACCGATACATGTGGTATATGCAACATCCAAGACACTCCTGAACATGTTTTCTTTTAATGTCCAAAATATACACACCTGAAAGAAGAACATCGGACAAAATTACAAGGACACCACATCTGCATTATCGTAAGGGACAAGGATTTATTGTACCATCTAGAGACAATGGCTAATACCATCAGCAAATCTGCCATCGAGATCAAAACTCTGCCAAGACAAATAAATATTCAACATCAGGACATACCAATAAGGCGATCCGAAAGGACGCAAAATCAGCAACACGTAAATAACATTGATATTGATGTATCTGACACACAAGATGCCCAATAAAACATAAATACCGACAGTGAAGAAACGTTTTGAAATTTTTATGAAAATGAGGTTCTGAAGGTGTTTAAATTTTGTATTGTTTGTGCTTATGGTGTTTTATGTGTATTATTTTAAACGTGTAATTCTGTTTATGTTTAATTGTCATTTTGATTCTTACGTTTTGCATTTTATACAATTATGCACGAGCGTATTTGAGTTGTAGAGTGGAGTTTAGGAAGTTCTAAATATTTTCCAAATTTGCGGATTATTTTTTTTAATATTTAATATTTAATTCTGAAATTGAAATATTATTTGATTTTAATTTAATACCATATTTTAATTTATTAAATAAATTTAAATGTTTTGAAGTTTTAGTACATTGAGAAATTTGAAGGATTTTGTTTGTTTTGGAGATTTGAAGATAATTTGTATTTTTGAGTTATCTAATTGAGGTGTTCAAGATTTCAAATTTTGCATTGTTTGTGTTATATGATGTTTATGTGTATTATGTCATATATGTATAATTTTGTTTAAGTTTGATTATTTTGATTATTGTATTTTATATAACTATGCATGAGTGTATTTGAGTTGTAGTGTGGAGTAATGGAAGTTAAAAGTGAGCTGGTGCTGGGTACTAGTACCGCCGGACTCCAGCGGTCATATTTTGTTATAGTTATTTAATATTTTTAGGTTTAGTTGGTAACTGGATACCAGTTATTTCTTTTGTTACTGGATACCAGTAATATTTTTATTTAATATTTTTTTATAAATTTTGATTTTGAAAGATAGAGGTTTTGTTTAAAGAGGTGATTTTTTAAAATTTTAATACATTTTTTATTAAATTTAAAAAAGCTTTGAATTGGAACGATTTGCGATGAAATGGAATGTTGTAATTTATTTTGGTAATTTTTAAATTGTTGTTAGAAGAGATGTGGTTTTATATTTTTGTTTTAATTAGGATGTTTAAGTTTGTGATTTAAATTGTTTTATTTTATTAATCTGTAATTTTTGAGGTGTATATTTGCCTTATGTCTTTAATAAAATAATAAAGATCTGAATATTGACCCCGGTTTAAGAAATTAGGTGCCGGGGTCCAGTATGCAGATATTTATTTTATCTTTAATTGTCCCCCTGGTCCATTGACGCCGAACATACCTCGCCCTATTTCAGCACCACCAAACGCGTTCGCCTGGCCGAGATATCGTCTACGAAGCGCGCACTTCCCTATTCCTCAGAAATTTCTTCTGGTCGCCTACCTCGGGCAGGCCCTTCTAAGCATGTATAGGTCTCTCGAATTCCCAGTGTTCTTCCGGGCTCTTTCACTTCCCAGGCGGAAGCTCCCCCCGCCAAACCTCACGTAGCAATGCAATTGGTAGTTTAAGATTTCGCCGACAACTTGAAGGTCTGTGACTGTTGGTGGAAACTAAAGCATCGAACTGGGTCGAACAGGCTGGGCATATACTCGCGGGCCTGGTCCAGGCACAGACGCTTTAGTGTAGCTCCTGTTTACCATATGGACAAACTACTCTCCATACTACAGTGGAACGCGCGTAGCATCCACGTTAAACGGGCGGAACTCCAACGTAACTTGTCGAACAAATATTTATTTGGTGCTTATTTCTGAATTCTGGCTACCGCCACATCACAATTTCTGCTGGACTTCTCATCGTATTATCCGGCACGATCGTAACCGGGAGGGGGGAGGTCTAATCTTCCTACTTCATAATTCCCTTATCATCCTCTCCATTCATAAAATCTCTAGCTTCGATTAACAATTTCAGGCTGTGCTGTTACAACTTCCTCAACTGTAGATCCTCACGGTTTACAATGCTCCGGCACACTATATTTCGCAAACTTTTTTGGAACTCCCACGTTTTACTTAAACCCCATTTACCAACCATCACTTGTGGTGACTTTAATCTCAGACTCGCATCGCAGCAGATACGGGACGGTGCACATACCTATCGGATGTTACATTCTTTGGCCTCCTCCCGCCTCCTTCTTTTGAATACCGATGATCCCACGCGCTATGGGCCACCTCTCCAACCTCCGCCTTCTCCCGACCTTACCTTTATCTCTGACTCCCTCTGGCCACAATCTGCGTGGAGGGTGGATCTTTAAAGCCTCGGCAGTGACCACAGACACACATTGCTGCAAATTTCTCCGCTTTGTCCTTCCAAACGTTATCACCATATCCCGATACGCTCGCAAATACATGACTGGATCCAATTCAAGCAGAATCTGAATAGCGTTTTTCTTCAACTTACTTCCACCCAAGTATCCTCCACTCCCCTCGCGCTCTTGGATGCCACGCTTAACACTACTCTCCCTAAGTACTGTCCGAACTCTCGTCCTTCCGCTTCGACACGAACTGCGAAGCCACAATGGTGGACCCCGGAATGTATTTTATGCAGTAGCTAAACGTCGCCGGGCCTTGCGAGTGCACTTATCCTCCCCTACCAGATCCCTCTACTTGTCCACACAACGACAATATGCCTAAACTTGACGGACTCTACAACAGGCAAAGCGCCTCGGGTGGAGAAACTATTGTTCCCAATTCTCACTTCGCGCTTCGTCCTGCAAGATGTGGCGTAAACTCCAATGGTTCACGTCGCGTGTTCAGGGATCCATGTCTCCTTTAGATTATAACCCCCAATTACAACTAGACTTTTTAAGTTTTGTAACCCCAGACTACGCAGCGAGCGTCCGTCGGTAAAGACCCGACTGCCCGTTTTGTGGAGTTTCTTGCTGGGAGACGGGTGTTCATTTCCTCGATGACGACCAATGAACTACAAATGGCTCTTCAACGGCACTCTCAATCTTCTACGCCGGGTCCTGACGGTATTTCCTACGAGATGATTCGATATTTTCCGACCAATCTTCTCCACCTACTTACTAGGTGCTATTCAAACATCCTTACCACAGGAAATTTTCCCGAAAGTGGGAACACATTTTATGTGATCCCTGTCCTCAAACCGGACAAGTCAGGCGAAGAAGCAGCACACTATAGACCAATACTACTCGCCTCCATGCTTCGCAAGCTGTTAGGGCAAATTTTGGTTTCGCGGCTGTACTTTAAACTGGAATGCGTTGGCCTCTGACCGAAGGGACAGTATGACTTTCGCAAGTCTTTTTCTACTACACATAACCTCTTACAACTTACCCACGACGTTCGGATCTCCTGCCATCATAACCAAGGGGTTTTGGCCCACTTTTTAGATATTTCCCAGGCATATGATTCTGTGCCTCTTGGTCCATTAATACAGGGCTTACGCCACTTTACCTTCCCACATTCCCTACTTACAATTTTAATCAATCTTCCGACAGATCACCGCATTTACCTTCATCCTCGCTATATGTTACAATCCCCACGTTTCTGTTCCCAAGACCTCCCCAACTGCACTTCCCTTAGTCCTCTCCTTTTTAGCCTATATATTTATACCTTAAGTACAATGCCGTTTAAGCACAGCCAACTTCTTTTATATGCCGACGATTTAGTTTCATATTCCCAAACCACTTTACACACTGTGCGTCAGCCTCCAACCACCCTACCCTCCGGGGGAATGTCGCCTTACGGAGGGGCTCAGTGCTCAATGAGTGAGTGAGTGAGTTGGGTTTAAGGACCCGTCGACAACTAGATCATTAGGGCCAGTACTCAATGATCCAGAGGTATACTAAGTGAGACATTTTTGACTCCTGGTAGATAGAGGTGAGGGGAAGCAAAGAACATTCCACAACGTGCTCTTAGGTTTTTCCAACATCACCCTACGTTGGATAACCTAATCCAATACACGAAAATGTGCGCCAGGTCCAGACAAATCCTTAAGGATAGCAAAAAGTCATCATGGAGCAAATTTGTAGCTTCATTTAAGCGACATACACCTTCATCGGTTGTGTGGGAAAGGTTAAGGTGTGTTGTGATCGACGCATATACCAATTGTGGGACTGAAAACAGTCACAGGAGCTGTTGTTGTTTATTTGAAGCGGCCAACAAGTTTGGCAGTGCTTTCGTTCAAGTGTCTAGCTGGAAGATTGCTCACCCGAGTTCCTTCCAATTAAAACTCAGGTTGGAATCTCAAGGCTTCGCGTTTCGTTCTAGAAACGTAGAAGATTACAATCGCCATTTCACCATGGCGGAGCTAGAAAATTCTCTTAAATCTTCGCGATTATCAGCACCAGAACCAGACGGTAATCATGTACAAATGTTACAACAGCTCTCTCCTGAAGCTAAGTAAATCCTGCTCGAGGTCTATAATCGTGTTTGTGTTTACAGTATACACCGAGAAAATTGGCGGGAGGCCTCCGTTATTCCCATCTTGAAGGCTGGAAAGAACCGTATCTTCCCTCCAGCTATCGTCCTATTTCCCTCACCAGTTGAGTTTGCAAGGTGATGGAACGCATGGTCAGTGGACGATTGGTATGGTGGTTAGAAAGTCGTAACCTACTGACTAACATCCAGTGTGGTTTCTGACGACGCCGTTCAACTGTAGACCATCTTGTTTCATTATAGTCACAGATAATGGACGGATTTATGAAGAAGTGTCAAACCGTTGACTTATTTTGCGATCTCGATAAGGCTAATGATACGTGCTGGCGAGCAGGGATTCTACATTACCTGTACACCTGGAACATACGCGAACGCATAGTACTGTTCATTCAGGAATTTATGAAAGACCGCTTTTTACGAGTAAGGATCACCTCGGCTCGACTTTTTCTAATTCTTTTGTTCAGGACGAGGGAGTGCCTCAGGTTTAGGTACTAAGTGTAACGCTCTTTGCTGTAGCAATTAACTCCATCTGGAAATGTGTTCCACATGGAGTTTCGCCATGCCTATTCATAGACGACTTCGCTGTCTATTGCACCTTCCAATGCACGGCGTTCTTACAATAGTGCGTGCAGCAATGTTTGGACAACCTCAGAGAATGGAGCTCAAGAAACGGCTCCCGTATGTCAACTGAGAAGTCAATCTGCGTTAATTGTTTGTGCCTTAGGAGATTAATACTACCTTCGCTCCGTTTAGGTTCAGATTTACTTCCCTTCGCAGATGAAACTCGCTTCCTGGGTTTGATCTTGGACAGGAAGTTTAGTTGGTCGTCGCATATTGCACAGGTAAGAGCACGATGTGACGGTTTCCTAAATATCATGGGAGTACTAAATGGCAAATCGTGGGGTGCGGATCGGACAAGTTTGTTGCGAATCTATCGCGCACTCATCCGATCCAAACGAGACTATGGGTTATTGTTTATTCGTCAGCACGACCATCTGTGCTGAGAAGATTAGACGCGGTCCGCAATAGGGGCATCCACATGGCACTAGGAGCTCTTCCAACAAGCCCAGTCTTTAGCCTTTACACGGAGTCTGCAGAACCTCCTCTGCAATATCGGCGAGGGATTCTCTTGGCAAATTATGGTTGTGCGCTTAGATCTATGCCTAAACACCCAACGTTCGCTTTGTTTTTCACCACCACGCTGTGACTACGGTATAGGAATAGCACCCTTAGTAATAAGCCTGCGGGGTTTCGTTTCCAGGAACTTCTTATGAACCTTACAATTGAAGTGTCTAGAATGTTCACCAAGGGCGAGAAGCTTTACCCCCCTTGGCTATCTGGCACGCCCCATGTAGTTCTTGGGATGACCGTACACCGGAAGTCCACGATGCCTATTTCAAGTATCCGCACATGTTTTTTTGAAATTTTGGCGGGTTACACCGACCGTCCGTGTATTTACACCGATGGGTCAAAGAGCGCCAATGGGGTTGGATTTGCTTATGTTTATGGAACCGAATCACATACATAAGGTTTTCCAAATGGCACTGGCATTTTTATTGCAGAGCAGTATGTAATGTACCGAGCCGTTTTTGTTTGTGCACCGTCGTAAATTGGGTGACTGATTTTGAAGGATTCCCGTAGTACACTCCAGAGTCTTTGTGAGCTGTACAACCTCCACCCTAGTGTACAACGTATCCAGGATGCCCTTCGGGTTTTAAACGCTTCTGGCGTTGACGTGGTGTGTGCATGGATTCCTGGTCATGTAGGTTTGCCGGGGAAGGAGATGGTGGATTTGGCAGCAAAGACGGCAACTAAAGAACACATTATTACCATCTCACGTGTTACCTCGGAAGACTTTAGGCTTGAAGTGTGGAGAGTAGTGCTGTCGTCCTGGCACGAAGAGTGGTGGTTAGCTCTCCGGGGTAATAAGCTTAGAGAAGTGAAAGGATTTCCGATAAACTGGGTAACTTCCTAAGGGACCTTGCCCCTCTATGTCCACTGTGCGACAACCTTTTGTCAGTCCGTCATGTGCTACAAGAGTGTTCCTCTCAAGCGCACCTTCGAGATTCTCTGCAGTTGCCTGCCAGAGTTGCAGAGGCCTTAGAGGACGACAAAACAGCGGTTGATACAGTTTTTAGGTTTTTATCAGTGTTATATCAATTTGAGGATTTAAAATTTTAGATGTTTCTTTTTATGCTTTTTGACATATTTACCACCTTGTTTTATATCTGGCTATTGCCACTGTTTCTTACGTTTATGTGTATATTTTCTTGGTGCTAGTAATGTTATTTTTTATTCAAATTTATATATGGCCATTGCCATGAACTTTTTAAGGGCGCTGATGGACTCGAAGTTGAGCGCCCTTAAACCAAACCCTCCCTCTCACTGCCACGCTTCAGGTCGGTTTGGACCTCCTACTTGGGGAGCTCAATGACCAGGGACTGATGGTTCACCCTGACAAATGCGTAAAGATATTTTTAAACGCGGCCGCCTCTGCTGCTTGCCAATATGTCTATTGGGGAAAATCCTCTTCGTTTAGCTTGATCGGTCAAATTTCTCAGTTTGCACATATATCATAACCTGAGTTGGAAATCGCAGGCGATGCAGCTGCATTCATCCCTCTTGGCAACTAGTACTCTTGTCCGTTATTTGCAAGGGCGTAGCTGGGGTGCACATCCACAAAGTTTGTACCACATATACTTATCCATATGCCAGGCTAAATTAGATTACGGTTTGATAGTTATTAGTCATCTCCCTAAGGTGTAGCAGAGGAAAATAGACGCTGTCCTTTATCTCATTGGCAAAACCATACTTGGGGTAGGGTGCAAACCTTCTATGGAAAAGCTGTTTCCGGAGCTGGACATGCAGCCTTTTTTGCGACGGTGGGTAGACCTCGCAGTCCGTTTTATTGCACTGGTCGACAAGATTTTTTCACAAGAAATCTGAATAGTGAATCTAGTGCATTTTTTCATCCTGAATTCAGATATGTAGTCAGAATTTTTCCATCAGGCATATTTTTTCTGTGAAAGCTACTTTTCAAAATATGATTTTAGCGTTTTCTTTGACCTGTCATAGGAACCTTTACCTCATATGTAGCTATTTTACTCAAGCCGTATTTATTGAAATTATTTGTAATATCACGCTGAAGCACCACAAAACAAGACTGTGCAGGTTAATTCATGTTTAGACATGCTCAGACCTGTCTGGCATTGTGATGTATCAGTATTCAGCTGACTGTGACATTGTTCACTAGTGAAATATTACCTTCCTTTCTGTTTAGAAGTGTATTGTGTATGTTGTGCATGTTGTATTTCAGTGCTTAATGTTTTCATCATGCCAAGAAAGTGTGTAAATCATGCAGATAATTTCTGCTATATTTGTGGTGAGCTGACCTTCAAGTCTCAGAGGCGAAATATGACCCCACTTGTAAAGAAGTGTTATCATCTTTACTTTGGCTGTCAAGTTGGTGATTTTGATAAGAGCTGGGCCCCAAATACATGCTGTATTTCGTGTGTTAGACTGCTGACTGGGTGGAAAAATGGTACACATCATATGCCATTTGCAATTCCCATGATTTGGAGGGAACCGAAGGATCATTCAACTGACTGTTATTTTTGTTTGACAAATATTAAAGGAATCACATCTAAAACAAAATATACAGATAAGTATCCGAATTTGCAATCTGCATTGAGACCTGTCTTACACAGTGAAGAGTTCCCCGTACCAGTATATGTAGATACAACCTTAAGTGATAACTCTGATTCTGACCTAACTGAAACTCAAAATGATTCAGATGAAAATAAAAATGATCTTACATATGAAGCCAGTAGCTGTTCATCAGAACCATACTTTCCCAATCAGCAAGACCTTAATGACCTGATTCGGGATTTAAATCTGTCTAAGCTGCAAGCTGAAGTTTTAACTTCCAGACTCAAAGGGTGGAATTTACTCCAAAAAGATGTAAGAATAAGTAGTTATCGTAGCCGCCATAGTGTTTTCAAAGAATACTTCTCTGAAGAATATGGGGTTGTGTTTTGTAATAATATTTGTTCACTTATAGAAACTCTTGGGCATCAACACCGACCAGATGAGTGGCGATTGTTCATAGACTCCCCTAAAGTAAGTTTGAAGGCTGTGCTGCTATATATTGGCAATGAACTTCCATCAATACCAGTAGCGCATGCCGCTATGAAAGAAACATATCAAAATATGAAACTAATTTTAGAGAAAATACAATATGGAAAATATGAATGGAATATCTGTGGTGATTTAAAGGTCATTGCTTTATTGCTTGGTTTGCAACTTGGGTTCACCAAATTTTGCTGTTTTTTGTGTGAGTGGGACAGCAGAGATAAGAAGTCTCACTACGTTAGAAAGTCATGGCCAAAACGTGAATCTCTTCTCCCTGGCCAGAAAAATGTGGCATGTGTCCCTTTAGTGAATCCTGAAAAAATATTTTTACCTCCATTGCATATTAAGTTAGGAGTTATGAAAAATTTCGTCAAAGCTATGCATAAACTTTCTGATGGATTCTTGTACTTGAAATCGAAATTCCCCAAAGTCAATTATGCTAAATTGAAAGAAGGAGTTTTTATAGGACCACAAATCCGATCATTAATGGCTGATGAACATTTCGAGGGACTGTTAAATCCACTGGAGAGAGCAGCCTGGCAGTCTTTCAAAAGTTTATGTTGCAATTTTCTTGGAAACCATAAAGCAGAAAACTATCGTGACATAGTGGCTGATCTTCTGCATTCTTATAAAGCTATGGGATGCAACATGTCTTTAAAAATTCACTTCTTGGACTCTCACTTGGACTTCTTCCCCGAAAACCTTGGAGCTGTCAGCGATGAACACGGTGAGCGTTTTCATCAGCAAATTTCTACGATAGAGAAGAGGTACCAAGGCAAGTGGAGTTCCAATATGCTGGTTGAGTACTGTTGGACTAAAATGAGACGTTCCAGATGCAAAATATACCCGAAAATCACTATCTACCACTTTCTAGGTAAGTCAGAATCAGTAGTTATAATTTTGAGTTAGATAGCGAGTTACGGATCTTTTAGAATATTATAAAAATTCAAATGAATATCACACAAAACTCCTGCCCGATGCGGACAAACTGTAATTATATTTGAATTCAGCACGAAAAATACTTTTAGAATCTGTTATTTTAATTCTTGTGAAAGAGAAAAAGTTAATTTTTGTAGACCAGTGTTGTCAAATTGTTCCAATTCTGAGAAACGCCATTGTACTGGAAACTCTTGTTTAGTGCACGCTTACCACTTTACCAAGTAGTTGCTTTTATTCGTTATCCTCTGATTTACCTATTGGTTTTTCGGAAGTGTCTAGATTTGGTTGGCATACCCAGTTTCCCCAGGCTACCGCTATAGTTAGTGGACTATTCAGTCCATCAGCCGCAGGTGTCTCTTTTGACTTCCGATCTACATCGCGGCAGTGGCGGCTCGTGCCTTACAAAATAGGTGAAGAAGTTCACTTAAGCATGCTGAAAATACAATGCAAAGCCGGTGTACCGCGGTCCAATATTTTTTACCAAACTTTTTGTATCCAATGGAGAAGTACACAAAAGAAACTGCCACACTATGATTCATTTTAGTCCAATACATATGACACTTTGCGTAGTAAGCGAGAGAAATAAACATGGTGGATGCAAATATATACAGCTTTGTTTTAAAATCAAATTTAAACGGTGAGCTAAACAATGTACAAAAACTGCCTGAGGAGCATTGTTCTTGATTCTTTTTTGAAGTCCATTCAAATGTCCTGACATAACACTCGCTCCATCGTAACATTGTGCTACTAATTTACGTTCATAATGAAATTATTTAAGAACACCATGCAGCAAAAGGAATAATGTTTCTGCGGATCTGTCAACACTCACATCATGAAATCCGAAAAATCGTTCAACCAATGTGCTCTCTATATTCACGTATTTTACAATGATAGAGCACTGAGACTGTTGACAAATATCTGTAGTGTCGTCAACTTCAACAGAAAAAAAAATCTGAGGCATTAATTTCAGCTCTAATATGGCCCTGTAAGTATTCCGAAATACATCCAATCAGCTCATTCTGTACAGATTTAGAATCACCGCTGAATACACTTTTGATTTTACTATAGTGGTTTTGGATTTCTAATTGAGTTTCAGTACACAAGCTCCTTGAAATTTCCCCGACTGAGCGAAAGCGCACTCTCATCATGACCTCAGAATACAAGCTCTTGTTTACCTAAATACAATGTTGGTTTAATGATCAACTACAGGAAAAGCTTATTTAATGTCACATTTCCATTGAAACGCACATGAAAAAGTCTGCTGTTTTCCTGAAGAGCTCAGCCATTGTGTTTATTTCTTTTTTTTCTTTTTCTTTTTTCTTTTTTTTTTTTTTCTTTTTTCAAAAGCGCTTAGTTGTAATTTACTTTTAAATGCCCCGCCGAATCATTGTGCTTGTGAAGAGAACGGGTTATATTAATGAAATCTGTGAATATCTCTTTGTCCCACACGTTACTTTTGTTGCTAAAAAGTAAACAAGGCCAGCAAAATAGCGATTGCAAACTACGGCTACTGCATAACCAAAAAGAGTTATCGAGCCAAGAGCTTTTGAATTTAATGTTATAAGTCTTACCTATTTTCTTATCCTTTCTTTTGAGGACTATATTAATGATATCAGTGGGCCACTCAAAGTTTAAAACATCCTTCTTGTCTTCATCTTTCCACCTGGAAAATGGGGTTTCTAGCAAATTGCAAACTATATCGTTCACTGGATTCATGACAAAATACTTATATTCCGTAATTTAAATATTAAAAGCACTGGAGTCTGGCAAACTCGTAAATTATACCTACCGTTCACAGTTATGTAAAACACCACGTTTTAAGTTTACCTCCAGCTCTTCCTCGAGGTAAACGAATACTATCTTCTAAGCGCGCGAAAACAGAAACCATCCCCTCTACCGTGTTCTGTGCCTCTGCCCAAGTGAAAATATTTCTTGCTTGCTCGAAACATGTGCATGCCCGTGTTATTTCCCCGTAGTTCATCGTTTCGTGACGTCATGTTGCCATGGCAACCAAGCTGTTTAGTGCCACAGTTTCTTCCGTAACTCAGACTGATTCACTTGTCCTTGAAACCGATCTGAGGGTGCCCTCTCACCAATTTTCCCTGCTGGCTGCCGGGCTGTAAGTTCCAAACAAAAGAAGGGTTGGTCACTGACCCTGCTACGGCTCCTAGCAGTTGAAATTTGTGACTAAATTGTTAGAATGGCAGTAATAATGCCAACATTAACGAAAATAGAATACTGCTATTTTCAGGTGAAAACCTCTTCACCTGCTTCACTTGAATAACCGCCACTGCATCGAGGGGACCCGTTTACACCACAAAGTTTCCGCCACTTCCTGACCCAACACTCGGCATCGGTGACTCAACCGTTTTCCACCTATTTACCGACGGATTCGTTACCCCCACAGGTGCGGGTGCTGCGTTTATAAATTGGACCACACAAACGTCCGCACGGGTGTCTCTCCCTGTGGGTTTTCCAAGTATTTTGCTGAGATTTATGCCCTTTATCCAGCTCTGCGATCTAGTCTTTGTATTTCCAATTGCACGATCCTATTTTGTTCAGACTCTTTGGCTGCCCTTCGAAGCATCAGCTCACCCAGTATGCCTCCGGGGGCGGACTGGTGGGAGGTGATTTGCCGTTTAGAAATCTCCAAACACCTTAACCGACGCAATACTATTATGGGTTCCGGGACATGCAAATATTCCGGGCAACGATGCTGTCGACCGCCTGGCTAGGGGCCGGCTCATCTCCCCGCACCGATGGAACCGGTCACTCTCCCTTGGAGAGATGCTGCACGGTTTTTATCTGACTATGTGGTTTCGCATCTTTCTAACTTTTCCGACCTACCTTCCCTGACGAAGTGATCTCCATGGTTTAAAAAATTCACTCTCAGTAGAGCTGCAATCTCTTTGATCTCAAAAATCCGACTGGGCGTTGGCGTTACACCGCCCTACTTATTTAAAATCCTCCAAAGGTCTTCCCCAAACTGTGATTGTGGTGCCTACGGCGATATCAACCACATCTTTTTTAATTGCCCCTTACATACACTTTCTGTTACGCATCTGGCCGGCACACTAGCCCAACGTTATGCCAATGGCCCATGGAACATATCCTCTCTGGTTTAGAGTGTTGATACTCATTTGCCAAGGCTACTGCTTCGCTATCTCGTTAATTGTAACATGAAACTTTAATCTGTGCTCTGATCTTCCTTGTGATTAATCGCTTCCTTTATTTCTTCGTGTTTCTCCTACTCTATTTCGATTTGACGCAGACATCGATTACGTGATCGATTACTCCTGCCCGGAGTGTGGTAGTGCGTCCATCTACTAGGTGTTCTGTGGCGTCCATTTAGCCCAAACAACAACAACGGCAACAATTGTGTTCTATGTATGGTACGAAGTGGGTAAAAACGTGATTAAGAACATGGAGGGAGATGAAAATAAGGCAAACAGTAGTGTTACTGATAAAAGTGAAATAGAAACAGAGACAGAAAATTTTCTTCCTGGGTACAAAACTATTGAGGAATTCACGCAGGTATTAACTTTATTACTTACAAGTTTAGGTTAACTCTTGTGATGTAATGCGGTGATATTTTCTAAATAAAGCATTATGCACATTTGGAACTGAAAAAGTTTTAGTACAGCGCCTTAACTTTTTGAGAGTGCATTCTTTATTATCTTGGCCGAATCTGAGGCACTTTAAAAATGGCGATAAAGTGTGGTTAGAGTAATCCTTGTGAAGGAAGTAGATGGTACCATGACGTAGTGATTTGGCCTACCCTCCCTCCTGATTTAGGAGCCTTACCTTTTCAGTAGATTTATTGCATGAAGGCAGCAGAACACGACAGCTGATGTTTCATATCCGTAGTAGACCCGAAATCCACAAACACGTTTTACGTGATTCCTTTATTAAAAAACACACACACAAATATGGTAAAATAACGTGAATAACACTTATGAGCACTCCACATAGCATGGTTATAAAAAATGTCAGTATGACCTCGTTAACACGATCCGTAGGGACCGAAAAATCAAAGAGCTCATGTTAAAAAATTCGTGTTGAGTGAAAAACACAGATTTTGATATATATATATATATATATATATATATATATATATATATATATATATATATATAGAGTAGTACAGTTATATGTAATACACTACAGTATCAATCACTTTACGTTACTGTAGAATTATAACACTATCAAGTAACTGTAAAGTACAAGTAGTCACACATTACACTGTTTTCTTGGAAAAAAATTGTATAGACGAAATTGAATGTTTCGTTCGGAACCAATTCAGATAACCAGCAGAATAACTCAAGTCTTCTATGCATATATTTTTGGTAGTTTCATTTGTCTATTTTACTGAATCATAGGGCCACTTAAACATATGGTAGATGCATGCATATGATTGAACCATTCTAGCAATAATGTCTCAGTGTCTTTATAGTTAGCGCTATGAAGCTGTTTTGATTTGTTTCTGGATCCTGATATGGCAGCATTAATAATTTTTTCTCAATTCTTAATTGTTGTAGATAAAATAGATGTGGGAATTCCAAGCTGCTTTGCGGTTGCTGTTCTCTTTGTACCATGATTCACTTCATCTAGAATCTTAAAGCGTTACTTTACATTTAGAGCTATTTCCTCTTTGCCTTGTTTCGTGTTCTACTGTTTGTAGATTTTTATTCAGTGTTCTAGCTCGATTTGGCTACGACTAAAAGAACATCTGCGTTGAATGCGTTTCTAAATGTCAATGCACACATTGAATTTATTTAAACATACTGTACACACTGATTATTGAAGTGATAATTGCGGCTGCTGACCTACAATATGTTAGAAACAAGTCAGCAATAGGTAGTTAGCTTTGCAGTTATGTTTCTTGCATTCATTTCGGAAACAGATTAACACTTAAAAATAGGTAATATTGGAAGATTGTGTTACAATGAAATTGAATTACGCTAGGGACTGAAAAGGAGTTTGTAATCTGCCATAACCAAAATCTGTGTTAACCGATAAAGCTTCCCATAAGAGCTAATGTATTCCTGCCAGGACCAATATTTTTTTTGCGTTAACGAGTTCGGCTTAAGTGAGTTTGTGCTAACTGTATACTGTAGTTTGAAATGATGTGGTTACATCACACACATACAACACATGCAGGTATACATTTAATTAACAACAAATATAGCGTTATATATTGAGAACCTTAAAGCATAGCCATGATGTTGAGAGGCCCAACCCTGAAAGCATAGCCAAAGGATGTTTTTTGTAAACACAGTAGTGTAGCAGTTGCAGCCAAACTGCGGAGCGACCAGAGAATGTAGCTGAAACATCAGTGGAGGTAAAACTCAATGATCACCAGCTACTCTTATTAACTCAGGATTAATGTGCACCTACCCTGAGATCCCTGATGGCTCCAGATGAAGTGCTTAGCTGGAGGAAACAGATAAAAACAATGCTACCAAAACTTTGCTCTGCTTGCTTTGCATTAAGAAATTTAAAGAATCTGCTCAATGAAAATGCTTTAAGAATAGCGTACCTATTTTTCCTACTTTCACTTCCTGTTGAGAGATAGAATTATCTTCTGGAGTAACACAGCAAGCAAGTGTTTATATAACAAAACGTGCCATATACACTATTTGTAGCATGATTCCTGTACTGTATGCCCACGACAAGAAGGCTAGAGGGGAATGAAGGGCAGAGGGGGCTTGAACTGTGTATCTACTCCGGTAGCGGACCTGTTTACCAGGAAATGAGTGTATGAGAGTGCATATTTCTAGCTATCGGTGAGTTATCTGACAACATTGTGTATTTTAAATGAGCCTAGCATTCTTGTCATACTCGGAAACTGGGCATAAACACCGTGCGGGAAGCACAAAATGATTACGCTACACATTCCTAAGACTTGCCTTCTTGTCCTGGGCGTACAGTAGGCCATTATTTAAAACCCAATGAAATTTGTCTCGCTGGTGAATACTGTCTTACAGTTAATTGCGACAACTTCACAAAAAACCTTGCTGTGCATGACTACAATATGAGACATGCTGGCGATTCATGGACCAACAAAAATGTTAAAACTGTTCTAAAAAGGATGTTATTATTCTGCAGTAAAAATGTGCAATAACCTTCCATGTTACCTAAAAGTATCTGGCAAACCTAGTAAATATGAAATCTTTAAGAAATACATAGCCATTCTTATACACGATACTTACTCCCCATATACTGTGGAGGAATTCTTTAATATCTTGTCAACTTGCAGATTGCACATGATGGTGATTTACACTGTTGTAATGCATGTTGTGAAGTTTTCTCTTAAAATGGTAATGGCTTATAAGTTTTAATTTTTTTTCTTACATAATGCAAGATCTTAAGGGAAAAAAAAGTATTATTGGTGGTCACTATATTACTAGTCATGTTGCATGTTTGAAATTGTATGACGTTTTCAATGTCCTTGAGCTCTTCTCACAATGGGACCTAACAAATCTTTTTAACCATGCGAAACATGTAGTATGTTTATTTCAGGACTATTAATGATGCAGAACATAACTGAAAAGAGTATATGTATACTCCATCCAGCCTTAGATCTGCCCCTTGTATTCCTCTGCGATAACCTGATGTTATCACCTGCGACTAACACAAAACAAACACCACATGGACTCATGTCTCGTATTTATGTTGCAACAGAACGATATTTACTCAGGAATTTTAGAAATATCGCGTTACATTTAAGTAGTCTCTACCAGGGTTATCGTACATCTTGAAAACTCACAGATAATTGCTGATATTTAAGGTACTATATTTTATGGTGTGCTTTGGTTTCGGCGTATTGCGAGTTCGTTGTTGATGGCTTGTGTTTACATCAAGTGCGGATCTAACGGTGGAGCGATTATAGGATGCTGCACATATGGGAATGAGAGTGTCAGCATGAGTGAAACCCCCTGAACCAATGGGTTTTAGATATACTCTGTCATTGCGTTGCACTGCCCTGTTCAGCTTGTCTTAAAAAAGACTCCCTCAAGTAGGCTGTGAGGTCCTCAACCTTTCGTCTATGCTTTGTGGCTTAGAGCCGGCAGTTAAGTCTTATTTTGGCATCTGTTACATTAGCATATCATCTGTGGCGTCAGTTTGCATGATATATGGAGTACTTGCACCGAGGAAAATTGGGCCAGGATAGTAAAGAATGTTAGAGCTATTTATTTACATTAATATGATGTGGTGGATTTGAATCCATTTTAGAGCAAATACTCAAACACTTTGCACAAAAGAATATCACTTTTTGGCAGTAGGCTTTCTTCTTTCCCTCTCACTTATGCCCTATCAAGTATCGGGTTTCCTCAGCTGGTCATGAGCTATTTCCTATATTTTGTCCTATCCCTACCTAGTTTCTTAGCCTCCCTCAAAATCTTTCCTTTCTTATTCACTATTTTCTCTACATAATCGATCCATTTTATTCTTGGTCGCCCTCTGCCTCTTCAGTAGGCGTTCAAGTGACATAAAAATGGGCAGAATCTTAGAAAGCACAAGGCTTTTGGAAAACAGTGTTTCATGAATACTTGCACTCGAAACAATGTGATTGAATGTTTTAATTTGATGTTACTTAGAATGTAACTGTTTAATTTATATTCATATCTTGCAAATGATGGAGGTTTGCAACCCATTTTGTATTTGTTCATTATGCAGAACATGAATGTTTGTGTGTGTGTGTGTGTGTGTGTGTGTGTGTGTGTGTGTGTGTGTGTGTGCGTGCGTGCGTGCGTGCGTGCGTGCGTGCGTGCGTGTGTAATATCCTAAAAATCAACTGTGGCATTTTCCCTCCATTATGGTGCACCTGAATGTTCAAACACTTAAGAGCAGACTGTACAAATGGCTAATAGACAATCCCTTTTATAATGTGCAAGAATATTATGAACAAAATAAGACTGGATTGTAAATTTATGTAAACCTTAGTTGTAAATAAAGTAAGTGTAATCTTAAGTTAGCAATGTATGTGAATGTATTTATAGAATGAGTACATAATAAGTTGTTTTGACGAAGTCTATTGTGATCAATGTAATTACTAAATGACTAATAAAGTTATTATTATTATTATTATTATTATTATTATTATTATTATTATTATTACTATTACTATTATTGTTACTATTATTATTATTATTATTATTATTATTATTATTATTATTATTATTATTATTATTATTTGATTATGTTTGTGATATTCCATCTGTTAGGTTACATTAGTACCACCAACCATTCATAACATATAGCCGTGATAAACCATGGCCATAGTTTGTATTATTGCATCCGTTGTGTTGCCACAGAAGCCCTTGTTTTTTAGCCCATTGCAGAGAAGCCAACCGAAAGATTTTAAAACAAAATTCTGTTTAGGCACTATGAATTAATTAATCTGTGGATATCATTGTATTGCTCATGTATGCATCATTTTTTCTTAAATTGTTTTAGAGCATTATATGCAGTTATAGTTACTGTTGTTATTTTTATGTTCACAACATAGTAGTGCATTAGATATATATTATGATATTTAGCTTTTGGAAATGATTTTATCCAAAAGTGTTATTGGAGAACAAGATGTGCCGAAGGTGAGTAGATTCATGTGTTGTGTGGTAACAATGGTCAAGCATTATTATCGTTTGAAAACATGTTACTTTAACCCTGTGATATTTGAGGTTAAAAATAATGCTTTTCTTATGTAGGTTAGCAGTACTACTTTTTGGTGAATGTCAACTGCAGTTTAGTATAATGTCACCATGTTGAATTCTTCGGAATGGATAGTTTGTTTCCCGTATAAGTATTGGAAATTTGGTGATGGCTGGTTGGCATGTGACGTTTTCGATATTCCTGCACATGACTCACAGTAAAATCTATTGACAAAATACAGAATGGTATCTGTGCAAGAGGATATGCATTGCACAGTAAATATCACAGTACAGAAAATATATTTTCAGATTTAATAATGGTATACATAATCAAGCTTGTTTGTTTATTTGGTCCCATCTTGAGCAAAACTAAGGGACATTGAGTGAGTCATTCAGTCATGGAACATGCATCATGACTAGTAATGTATCTGCCACCTCTTTTTCTCCATCTTGCATAATATAAGGTACTTTGTGTCAATAAAAAGTATTCCAAATATGTATTAAACACTATTCTTCTTCGCTATGATGACATTTTTCTACATGAAAGCACTATTATCATATAATAGTCTTTACGTCAAAGTTTGTGCTCTACACAGACGTACAAGATATAGCACAGCCACAAACTGCTCTCTACTGGGCAAAGCATTTTGGAAACAAGTCAGCGTTTGTGATTATAGTTTTAAAATTCTGTCGATTTATACAGACAAACTTGCTAAGGTTTCTGCAAAAGTGCAACTATTCTGCAGTATAAGTATGTAGTGACCCTCTTCCTGACCTAAAAGCGGAGACATACAGAAACATCTATTCTTTAGAAAAAAATCTGATGTGTTACACTCAAATGACTTTCTCTACTCTTGTATTAACTATTCCTACAACCGCTTATTCCTCTATCTTCTTCATGTCAGTCGAGATAAACATTTGCAGAAATTACTACTAGTATTATTGCAGGTACTAGGGGAGTATGAGAGAAAATCCAGTACTTGGACAACTGTCCTATTTTAGGGTTGTAGTAAACACACGTCTGCTAATAGAAAAAGACAATTTTAAATATGAATGATAAAGTATAAAAAATAATAATGTAAAAATATTTGATTAAATGTAATAATGTACAAAATGATTATCAAATTTGGAAATAGGACAGCTAACCTTCTTCTTTCCCTGATTACCCTCCCCTTATGTAGGACCCCCTAGGACTTACAAGCCAGTGCCTAGGGTCAGACGCCTGTTTGGGAGCAGGGGGACCTCTGGACCAGACAGAGTGAAGACCTGGAAGCAGGTGGTCAGCCAAGAATCAGGTATGATAATGAGGAAGAGGATGATATGAAATGCAGGCAAAATGGATGATTGGAAGGGTAATAATGGAGCAATTGGTGGAATGAATTGCGGGGGAAACCAGGAGAAAACCTGCTCAGATGCTGCTTCGTCCACCGTGAATATCACATGCATGGACAGCGAACCATTTTAGAATTTTATTTATTAGTTTAATGTAGTATACAGGCGATTGTGTAAAATGTACAAAGAATTGCAGACAATTGTAAACCAATATCTTTAAAACACTTAATTGCAATTCAAAACATGGGAACAAATTAACAGTAAATTTAGTAATCTCTCCACGAGCACAAAAAATGAGACCAATTACATCTCAAATTGAAATTGTGTATTTCTCTTAAATAAGGACTACAAGGCCCAAAATGTTTTTTTCCCTAATCAATCCCCTTAATTTGGTGTAGATTTTTTTTTTCAAATCGGATTGTAGCGTCAAGAACTACTCCCCTATTTTGTTGCCTGTCAACGATAATTATGTCTGTTCTTTCATAAAAATAAGTTTAGAAAATGTGTTGTCAACATAAATATCACCATTTCAAGATCATTGCAGTGTATATGTTTCAATAAATCATAATTAATTATTCTTGGATATGAAAATCTTACTAATATTTCCACAAACAGATATGTATCTTCTTAAGTGAACAAGAAATATGTATCTATATTGCCAAGTAATACATAATTACTAATTCCTTATAGCAATATCGTGAAAATTAAATGGCTTGTCATGGCCTACAGCAGGCTTCGAGCAATAATCAAATCTTTTAAAGCTGCTCTCTATATGAGGGCTTTGAAATTCCATTCTCTTAGCACAGCTAAGATATAAAAAAAGTGAATTGACCTATTTGAGAAAAGTATAAGTATTGGGAAGCTCACACAAATAGCAATACCTCCAAAATGGTTCACAAAAAAATTAATTTGGACATAAATTGTGTTTTAATGAGATCTACATTTTGTGTGTACTATTACTGCTAAGTCTCTTCAATATTTATGAAATATGACGTGAGGGGTAAAATGTTCCGGTGTTAAAATAGTCCCCCATTCGGATCTCCAGATGGGGACTACTTCTCGAGAACCAAAACATTATATAAATAGAAGATCTAACATCAGAATTCTACAATGGAACGCGGGTGGTCTCACCCAAACAAAAACAATAGAACTGAATAAAATTGTATTTGACTATAACATAGGTATATTTGTCATACAAGAAGCAAATCTAACAAATGATCAACTTAAATACTTCAATTTTACTGGATTTTTACTACACCTACTACCCAAAATAGACAGATAAGTAGTGGAGTATTAGTTGGAGTCAAAAATGATATTAAATCCTTTCAAATTGTTAAAGAAATGTATAAAATAGATAAAGCTGAATTAATAAAGCTAAATTTTTGGGATAGCAAAACACATCTTCATTTATACAGTATTTACAATCCTCCCAGGAATAAACCAGATCTCTCACTTATTGAACAATTAAATAAAACAATCACAATTGAGGATTTCAATGCCCATTCCAAAAGATGGATTTATGAAAAAGTGGATTCTACAGGCAGATAGTGGAAGAATTTTTGAATACCACAACCTTTGAACTGATTTATGATAAAGAAGATCCCAAAACCTTCATACATTACTCTGGAGCAGCCTGTAACCCAGACCTCTTGTTAGCTACAACAGATATTGTTTCAAAAATTAAAAAACAAGTTATAGAAGACCCAAGTTCTGGTCACAGAGCAGTAATTGCTGATGTAAAACTATGTAAATTAAATAACAGTCAAAATCAGACATCTGTATTGGAACTTCAAAAAAGCAGACTGGAACAAATATAAAACTGAACTGGAACATAAATTTAAAGAACAAACAAACTCACAGCTGCATGACCACCCAGATCATACGAGCAAAAATTTCTGTAAAGTCATCCCAGAAACTGCAAAAAAAGACATATTCCTCGTGGAAGAATAAAAAATTTCAAACCCTTTTGGAACCCCCAGTTAGAAGAACTGAAAAAGCAAAGGGATATAGCTAGAAATGCAGCTGAACAAACAAAAAACATATCAGATACACAAATATGGTGAAAGAAATGTGCCTTACTAAAAAAAGAAATTTATACAGCTATAATTATAATTTCTTAGAAAAAATGGATTATAGGACAGATGGCAATAAAGCCCATAAGTTCATAAAAAATGTCAAGGACAGGAGAGAAAGCAACAGCACACCTATCATACACAACAATAAAATATTAACAAATGATGCAGCCATAGCTGAAACATTCAATAAATATTATGCTAATTCACATAAAGTAACAAGAAATAATAAAAAGGAACGTAAACAATTTAAGGAAGATTTGAAACGAGAAAGAGAATGTGATCCTAACACTCAATACAATATCTTTTATCAAAATTTTAATATGCAAGTACTGAACATTGCAATTAATAATCTAAAAAACAAAAAGTCTCCTGGACCAGATCACATACATCCAGAGTTCATAAAAACCATGTAAAAACAGCAAAACAACTACTACTAAAACTCTACAATCTATCCTGGAACACCACTGTACCTGCCGAATGGCGAAAAGCAATAATTGTCCCACTCTTGAAAAATAAAACAGCATCAGAAATAAAAAATTATAGACCAATAGCTCTTACTACATAATAGCAAAAGTGATGGAAAGAATGGTGTCAAATAGGTTAAATTGGTTTCTAGAATCCCAAAATTTAATTTCCCCATGTCAAGCTGGATTCAGAGAGTTCCACTCTACAAATGAACAAGTCTTACTTCTCAGTCAAGAAATCAAAGACTCCTTCAATAGAAAAGAAGATAATGTATCAGTTTTTATTTATTTATTTATTTATTTCCAAAGTGCATATGATTCTATAGCGTGTTTCACCCTTAGAAGACAGTACACGTTAAATGGAGCGCAGTGTTGCAACATGTACTAGTTGCGAATCTTTCTCCGCGCGCGACCCCGAGGTGACCAGTCCTGTACTTAGTACTTCAATTGCTGCTTGACGAGATGGGCACTTTTAACTTTGGTATCCCTCCATGCCTTTGTTACTGTATGACCTAAATTTACAAATGACTCGTCTGTATAAACAATTGATTTCCCCTGGTCCCTAAACCTTTTTACGTATTTTAGATATTTATGTCGCCATCTGATGGTATCGTCTCTTTCTATTAATATGCACTTCTTACCCCTTCTTTCATATTCGGACCCCAAATCATGTAAGAACCGACTAAGAGTGGCCCTTAAGAAATTTGATTGTGTCTCATCACTGTTGAATAGTGACAAAATTATATTCAGGGTGGGTGGAATATTTGCAAACTGTAAAGAATGAACAATTCGCCGCAATCCACCTTGCACTATTCAATCATATTGCATTAACCTAGCGTTTTGTGTAGTCCCACCCTTTTTGCTTTCTTTTTCGATGGCATTCTTAGAGACCTTTCATTACTTCCTTTTTAATCCTATACACTACTGCTTCTGAACACTCAATAGCCTTAGCTGTTTCTTTTACTGCCTTACACGCGTTTTACTTCAAAAATAATCTAACACATTCATAATTATTTGGCATTCCTTACTTCTTAATTTACCAACATATCGTCTCTTCCTAGCTTCCCCCTCCATAACTACAAATATTTACAAAAATATTAAACAAATAACACAATAACAGCTCACAGTTACACACACGGCTTCTTTCGAACTAATGTTAGTGCTGCTCCTTATACTATCTTCTGTGTCAGGCCTGGCGCTGAATAGATGAATACCTTTTGTTTGCCTTATTGGATAAAAGAAAGAGGTTACTGCCTTTTGGTTTATTTTAAAAACTTTCTCCAACCTTCCTCAACATTTGCTCTCGCTGGTTCCCTGATGTAAACTCAATAACAAAAAAGTTTCACACTGCGTAACTTTTGCACTGCACAGATATAAAATTTTCCGAAAACATTTAATTTAAAAAGGTATAACACTTAACTGGGTAAACATAGAGAATTCAAAGTAGGCAGGTAGTAGCACTATGGTCTACTCTACCTAAGAAAAAAATATAGATGCATTCTAGCAGTTAGTTTGTTAGTTAGCGCGTGATGAGTGTAGAGACAGCAAATATCGGACTTCTATTGAAAAAAACGTTTTCTGAAGAAATTTGGGCCTATAGAAATGTATAATGACTCTGAAAAGGATATAACCTGATAGAGAAAAAAATTCTGCATAGGATAATGTGTTCAAACCTGAAATTTATAACAAATGAATATTTATACCATGCTATTAGTAATCTGGCAACAGTGCAAGGGTAGAAAAGACGCGGCTAATGGCAACTTGTATGCGCTAGATAGAGACAGATATGTCCCATTTAACTCCATACTGTCTTCTAAGAGTGGAACGCTATATATATGCAGAACAAAACTGCTAAAGAAAGTAAAAAAAATAGGGATACAAGGTCCAATGTTTTCATGGCTATGTCATTTCCTAACTCAACGCTTTATTGTTATCAGATATGGAAGAAATGTATCTAAATATAAACAAGTACACCGCGGCTTACCACAAGGCGCAGTGCTCAGCACTACACTTTTTAATATGTTTATTAATGATCTCCCAGAGCAAATACAAGAATCAAATGTGAAGTGTGCAGAATTTGCTGATGACTTAGTAATATGGACTTCAAAACCAAAAAACAAAACTACAGAACTAGAAAAAATCATGCAACAATCCTTAAACAACCTACAAACGTGGACCAAAGAAAATTTAATGACTGTTAATACAACAAAACAAACTACCAGATCTTTTCACTAAGAAAAAAAAACCACTAAAAATAAAACTAAATTTTGAGGGTCAACAATTACCAGAAACAAAGGAAGCAAAGTATTTGGGAGTTACATTTGATACCAAACTTACATGGACCAAAGAAATAGAAAATGTAATTCAAAGAGCAGAGAGGCGCCTTTCACTGTTAAAACGTCTAACAGGAATGAAGTGGGGATGTTCCAGAGCAACTCTTAACACAACATACAATGTATATATAAAGTCATCATTCACTTACTGCGGCCAAGTTCTTGTAACAGTAAACACAAAAAAAAAATTCAAATCTTTCAAAACCAAAGTCTGAGACTAATTACAGGTGCTATCAAAACCACACCAATAGCAGCTATGGAAATACTAACCAACTAATACCCCATTGAATATGAAATAGAAAAAGCGGCTCTTATTCAACACGAAAAGTTGGTCAGACTCCCATTCAATACATGGCACAAGAGAAATTTTACACATACACTAAAGACTCAGGAGAGCTTTCTTTCCAAAATTCAAGACATCAAGAAGAATGTATACCTTCCTAATTCAAAAGAAAACTTCATATCTAAAGTTAATACGACACAAACATTAGACATCACATATTATTTACACCTGACAGAAGAAGTTAAGAAAAGTGATACTCCAACTAGTGTTCTAAAATTATTGGCATTAGAGACAATCCATACTAGATTTCCAGAACATGAATGGCTCCATATTTATACTGGTGGATCATTGATATCAAACCGAGATGGAGCATGGGCTGGAGTCATGTGTCACCTCTTTTCTTATTACAAATCTTTAAGTTATGGAACTACAAACTTTGATGGAGAAATTGAAGCAATTCGAATGGCCCTACAAAATCTTTTGTATAGAACTTCACATTTTCATAAAGCAGTTATTCTCTCAGATTCCAGGGCGGCAATTATAGCACTTACTTCCAAGTTGTCACCAAAAAACCAAACAATTATAGAATGTCGGAAAATCCTTACTCATCTAACCGCACTTCAAAAACACCTAGTCTTCCAATGGATACCAGCTCACTGTGGACTGAGTGGTAATGAGAAAGCTGATTTTCTTGCAATAAAGGGTACCAGCAATGTGCAGAAATCTATAGTTAATCTACCATTTTATGCAGCGAAAAGGTTAGTCAACTCTGAATTCAAAAAAATTATTGCAAAATATTACTATGAAAAATCAAAAAATAAAGGATGGGAACTACCAAACATTCAAACAGTAATTCCTGAGTATCCTCAAAAAACGGCAGTTGCAACCTTCAGGTTGATTACAGGACATGATTGTCTGGCAAAACATTTAAACAGAATTGGGATATATTCTTCACCACTCTGTCCTCTATGTGATCTGCAAGAGGAAATGGACCGAGACCACCTTCAAATATGCCTGGCCACTGCTAGTGCCCCATCCATCAGTGAAAAATATTGGAGAGCAAGAGGATTGATGACTTCATTGTCAGAAATCCAGCATTAGCTAACAACAACATTTTGTGCATAGTGAGATTTGGTCTATCTCTTATGGTTTACGAGTTATTCAGAAGTCATCAAGAGTAAACAGGACTACATAGGCTATAGCCAGATAATTGAAAATATACATTCCATTTATCATAAAAATATCTTATATGGGATTTTAATCAAAATTGTTAGTCATTTTCGAGAAAATCAAAAATTTGATAAATTTTCCATGTAAATGGTTGTTAAGAGTGTAGGAATATTCTTCAAAATCATGTCGCATCTTTAAAGGATACTAAACTTAAATACCAACCTTGGTTTTTAACTGACTTTTCGTTTTTTAGTTATGCTGTCCACAGACAGCCACACACTTGGACCTTTTTCTAAAAGTGCTTTTTTCGGATCCACGGGGCCTCAAAACATATTTTCAGTGAAATCTTGACATTGAATTTTTGGGTGCAATACAATACTTCCTCTACTTACTATACGTAGTAGAGAAAGTAAGAATGAAATAATATTATATCAAGCCCTTCTACAATATAAAACAGTATATTTTATTAGAAATATAGGAATGAAAGACAGAATTGGGGTTATTCTGTTGTGCTCACTGTGTTTATAAAGTATTGTATATGGCACTTTATATTCCTGACACAGACTCATTTTGGGTTGCCCCTCCTCTCTTTTTCTCCCTCCCTCCCCCTCTCCCCTTTTCCTCTCTCTCAAGAAATGTGCACTGTGCAAATAAGTACCCTTAAGCCATTCTTCTACATATGAGAAAATGAAGTTTGTCATTGCCATATTGTAAATTGTGTGGTTAGCCCATTTAAGTGAGTCCTCACTTGTTTCCACTTTGTGCATTAGATAAATAAATCCTGTGGCATTACATTCTGCAAAGGGCCTGGGTCTGCCAACCCGACTGCAAGCCTCACACTCACTTATGCACAACAGAAGTGGCAGACCATCAAGCCAATATGGGAAGGTGATGTGGCCAGCATCACACATTCTCCAGCTGTAAAGTTGGCTTATGAGACTAGGACTGCTGCCTGTTGCAGCTCCTCATATTTCCTCATGATGCTGAGTGGCAGTGCTGGTCCTGCACACAGGACTTAAAGGCTGTATGCCAATGGTTGGGATCAAACTCAGGCACATTGTGTACCCAGGAATCAGAGTGCCATGCTCTAGCCCACTGGGTTATGGCACAGGACACCTTATGCCATAGTATGGACTAAATATGACAACATAGTTGAAATTGACTTGTACTGTATCTGCTGGCCATATAATTGTGGTGAACGTTGAGTGTGCCGCTCTCCTAATTGGTATTTAATGAATAAGAGGCAAGTGGCCAACTTTCAATAAGGCATTGTGGTAAAATCAGACTCACAATGTGCATTTTGCTGTAAGATTAACAGATTTAAAGTTCAATCACTAACAGTCCTACAATTTTGTTTTATTTCGCAATTGCATCGCTTGCACATGTACACATTATTCCTATTATTTGTCAACTGTTGCTCAGTAGCATCATTCCTTTTTCTAGCAGTTGTGAACAATTCGGCTTGGTAATTCTGTGCAGTACATCACCAAAGGGCAGCATTCCTCAAATCATCAGTTTTGCAATTAGTTACTAAATCATCAGCTTTTTATGTTCTTCTTATTTACAAGGAATAATTTTGTTAAAAATGTTCATTGCTCAGAGTAGAAGTTTTGTTTCATTTTAGTAACACAAAGCTGAAACTGGCTTTAATTCTGTACCTCATGAGGTAAATTCGTAGGATCTTACATCACTATAGCTGACTGGATTTGGGATCTTTAGTGGACTCATCTGTTTCATTGCAGTTTTAGTGATTGGAGGTTTTTGTTTAAATTTGAAACATGGTGATACCAAACTAGTGTACAGATAGCTCTGAATGTTTTTTGGGCCACATATTCTTAGCCACAGTGGGAAGGCAGGATGACTTATCAGTAAGTTTTGGCAGCTGGTATCGTAGGTTGACTAGCCAACTCCTTTCTACAAGGTTGAACAATGTAATGTGCTTGTAAGTCCAAAGAAAATATCATTCCAACATTTCTCTTAGACTTGGTCGTAAGAAAGTAGTCTCAATGTAAAGAAAACAGCATTAACATTGTAAATCCAGAATGAACTTGCAGCAACACAAGCGAGGATGGAAATGAAATATTCGGGATTAGAGGCATCATATCACTCTATAATGAAATGAAATTTAAAAAAGTTGAAATAATTTTAGTATACCACGTTTTTAAAATAATTAAAATAATTTATCCTAGTCCCATACAGATACCCCATATATTGTCCTGAAATTTTAAAAGCTATGAAAATAGTTATAAAATTTACAATGAGAAACATAGGGTGCATGCAATAGGTAATCAATGTACGAATAGTTCACTTAAGTCACTAATAGTTTTATTGCACTGCAAATGATATGAACTGTTGTGTGAGTTTTCTCAGTGATAACTACTTGCTACACTCCTTACTATTATGTATTGCATGTGCCCCATGTTTTTAATTTTAAATCTTACAAGCATTTTTATAGCTATTAAAAATTCTCTATCAGAAATTTTCAGGGCAATCTGTATGGTACCTATTACTAATCTGTATGAGGCTAGGAGAAATTATTTTACATCTTTTAGACCTCTTTAAACATGTGGTGTATTAAAATTTTAACTTTTTTTATTTAAATAAAACAAAAAAACTGTGTCTGCCTGTCTGTTTTACATCCAGTTCTGAGCTATGTTTAAAGTACACAGGACTTCAGAGGCTATTCCCAGAAAATTCAAGATATGTATACATTTCATTTGTCATAAAAATATCTTCAACATATGCTATTTTAGTAAAAATTATTAAAGCCATTTTTGAGAACATCTAAATGTTCAAAAATGTTTCTATTTAGGCTAGTTTGGGGCTGGGGGGATTTCCCTAAAAGCAAGTGAAGTATTGCATTGTTATCCAGGTCTAAATTGTGTTTCAAGTTTCCGGCTCAACATGAAATTACTTAAATTTTCCATGTAAAGAGTAGTTTGGGTCGGGAGATTTACTTGAAAGTGAGTTAATATTACATTGACACCCAGTTCTGAGCTATGTTTCAAGCTTCAAATCTAGGTCGTCATGGAGTTCAAACAAATTTCAATGTAAAGGGTAGTTTGGGATGGAAAGGTAGTCTTGCAAGTGAGTTAATATTCACTTGTCATCCAGTTCTCACTACATGTACAGTTGCAAGTCTCTAGTTCATCAGGGACTTAGATTAATCAAAATCAAAATGTTTGAAAAATGTTCCATGTAAAGGGTAGTTTGTGGTAGGTGGGAATTTTTTAGAAAGCAAGTTTATAACTAAAACCTGCCTAAAATGGAACATGATCATTCCAGTAGTATTTTTCCGTTTTCACAGGTTTCCATCTTACAAAGGGTTGTATGTATTTTAGTAAAACAAAGTACAAAAAATATAATCCTTCTTTCCCGGATTACCCTCCCCTTATGTAGGACTTACACCCCTTAGGACTTACAAGTTAGTCCTATAGAATTAAACTAAAGGAGAAACTTAAAATAAAGTTCTGTAAGTAAAAAATAAGTTCAATTGTATGATTTGCTGTATTTTCAACTTAGATGTCATACATAATTGCAGTTTCTCCATTAGTTTCTTTTCCCCCACATATCCATCAAAGTGCACTGTCGTGACTTCTTTACAAGAGAACACTCTATGACATGGGAAGACAACTTCGGGCCGTGTGACGTATTTAAACGAAGAGCCAGCTTGTACGTTCGTGTGACGTCAGGCGAGAGCAGTGTATTGCTAGGCTGCCTAGATCAGCGGCGCATGTGTTTAGTTTCACACCAGTTTGAGACCGGGCTTCAAGATGTAGAAACATTGTCAACTACGTTTCAGGTCTTTGCGACCCCGTATTCATTGGATGTTAACAATGTTTCTAGCAGGTAGCAAATTGAATTGATAAATTTACAGTGCGACGATTTGCTAAAGGACAAATATAAATACAAGGAAGACTTGGCTGATTGTTATAAGAATGTTCCTCAAACGAGATTTCTGACGTTATATGCCCTTGTTGCACGGATATTATGTATGTTTGGTTCTACGTATGTGTGCGAACAATTCTTTTCTGTTATGAACCTTTCTAAGTCAAAATCCCGAAGCATATTGTCAGGTCACAATCTAACATACAGTCTTCGGTTACAAATGTGCCGTACATTACGCCCTAACATTGACAAACTAGTTAAAGAAAAGCGAAACGCCAAATGTCGGAAAATGTCCACCTAATTGTTCTGTATAGCTCTCCTCTTGCTCAGGCCAAATAGTTATAATTTCTGTTCTATTTGCGTTATAACATGACTATTCACATAAACTAGAATTTACTTGTATATATGTAATTATTTTTAATATGTGACTATTCCGTAATTGAAACAGTCAGCAAATAAATTGCGATGTGCGGCAGGCGATTTCCTCTTCCCCGCTGTGACGTCACACGTTCAACTGACCTTGGACGGGAGTATATGGGCTGAGTGAACTGACATCACAGCAGCGATACCTGTCTTCCCCTGCTCTGTGATCTCCTTTACATCCTGCATCAGCTCCAGGAGTTTTGGAACATTCTTGGAAGCTGTAAATTCCTGCAGGTCACTCACAATAGATAATGCTTCTTTAAAAGTGCATATTTTTGACTCTCTTTCATTGGCTGCGTCGTCGTCCATTCCTTCCATGACTTCACACCTGCTGTTTCCAGCAGCAATATCTGCTGCACTTTGAATGTCTTCAGTCGTGGCAAGTTCGTTATCAAAGCATGTAACTATATATTAAGCATAATGAAAATGCGTCTTAGGTTATTTATGCAAACGGTTCCAGAAAAACTATTCTGTTTTCGCATTAGGCAGTTTTTCGGTTTAGAATATTATTCAACATAGGAAGTAGCTCCTTTCCAAGATTTATTTTCCGGTTGTCCAGGATCCTGGTATATGTCTGGTTTAGTCAGGTTTTATTGCTAATCAGTTTTGAGCTATATTTAAAGTTTCAAGTTTCTAGGTCATGGGAAGTCAGTTTAATCAAAATTGAAGTGTTTGAAACATTTTCCATGTAAAGGGTGACTTGGGCTGGGAGGACTTTCTTGAAAGTGAGTTAACATTGCAGTCATCCAGTTTTGAGCTAACTATGAAGTTTCAGGTCTCTAGGTCATAGGGAAGTTAGTTTAAAATTGATAACAAAATTTGTACTGAGCAAACAAGGAAGCGAGTTAATAAAAATGTTCTAATATGAGTTTGGTTTCCAATATTCACAGCTTTCTCAGTGGTGTAAATAATGGCCCAGCAGACCCCGCAGCGTGGAGAAGGGGGCGTGATCTTTAGGGGTCCCCATTTTGCTTTTAGTAGTTCTCTTAAAAGGACATTTTATATTCAATTCAACCGTGAAAAATCGCTGGGACAGATGCAGTTCACTGATGACATACTGACAACAAAGTGTATCATGTAAACATTTCCTACACTTTCTTGCTTAAAAGTGTGAAACAAGCTTATCTCCAAGTGTGTATGCTCTGCAAAGCATTCACAACCATATAGAAAGAGTCATTAAAGCACAGCATTTTACTCAACACAGTTGTTATAAAAGCTGAACAACCTACATAGCATGTACGACTAATACCCATGCGAAAATGTAAACGATTGGCCAATAAATTGGATTATTTTAGAATTTGGTAATAAGGTGTAGATATAAATCATTATGTGTTGTTGTTCTAATCAATTGCTCATGTTGTTCCTGAACGATATGAGGTACCACAAATAGAAATTTGCTTGGGTTAATACCTGAGTTACTCATATTGACAAGTAACGATTCTATCCCACCTACGAGGATGTGTATTATGTGTTTAGACTAGAGGTCTGCACGGGCTCGGGCCTAATTTGAAAAATGCTTGTCGGGCTCGGGCTGGACTAGGGCGGGCTCGGGCCGGGCCCGGGCTTGAAAATTAAGGGAATAAACAACTGAAAATGGATTTTTTAAATTTTTCAGCCAAGTTAGCTGAACATTTATTTTCAATGCTGTCTTATACCAGCATTAGAGGGTTTTGAATTTTAGTGTGATGTATCCTTTAGTTTCCGAGTTACGAAATGTTGAATCCGGATTTTATTATGTTGTGCCAAATGCTCTACACGACGAAATTAAAAAATGCCTCTTTTTTAAAGGTTCTATTATATTTATTTGATTATAATGTACAAATCTGCCATACAACTGTGTTTTATTAGCCTCAGCTCAAAAGACAATCGTTTTTAAATTTTGTCGCTTGAAATTTCTAATATAAAGTTTTATAAGCTGCAAGTTTCTTTAGTAACTCAAAAGCGTTCAAAAGAAAAAAAAAGTATATGGCAGATTTACTTGTTTGTGTTTTGGAATGATTCGAAGAATTGCGTGAAAACTGCATCGTGACATTTTCAAAAAGTGAATATGGTGAAAACATAATTTTCAAAAACCTTAAATTTTAAAATGAAAGACATTGCTATTCTGCATGTTTAGGGTACATTATGCAACTACAAGTATTTGTAATATAAAAACTCAAAGCACATTTAGTATTTTAAAGCCATGGAATACAAAGGTAATGTTTTGCCAGATTTGTACTAAATTTCAGTGTTACATTCACTTAGGAGGCAAAAAATAATGTATCATATTTCTTGGTTACCAAAGTTTAAATGTCGAGAATAGCACAATTACCGCAGCATTTCTTTACTAGGAATTCTAATTGATTATTCTGCTGACACGTTTCAAATGCTGCTACTGATGTTGGTCAAAGCACAAAACGAGAGGGTTTGCAACTATATTATTTCTCACTACTCGGCTGCAATTCAATCCATTCCACGTATAATCTTACACTCTTATCTCGAACCCAAGGCGAATTTGATTCTTTTATACTGCTTTTATAGTAACGCATGTTTCCTCCTGCTTTGTAAAGTGTAAACACAGCATCAATGTTTATACTGATACAATTGCAGCTTGTTTTGTGGCTGACGCTGTAGTAATGTTACTGCATCATTATTGTTCAGCATTTCTCCAAATTGAAACGTTTATTTTATTATCATGACATGAATCACTATATATATCATACATCAGGGTCATTGCCCATTAGTCAGCATCATCAAGTTGTGACACTTTCATTTTTCATAGCCTTTCTGTCTTACAACCAAGGTATATGTAGAAAAAAAAATCTCGTCAGCATTTGATGCTGGTAACCAAAGACATTGAAGGGACTTTTCGTAGAAAAGGTGGTAGCATTCATCAAGTGCGAGTATTGAAAGAAATTTTAGTGCAGCAGGATTAGTTATTCAAGAACGTCGAACTAACCTGAGCAGCGAATGCCTTTTTAAATGCGTCAAATTTATGTTCAATTTGAAAGTGAATCTGTACGAATTATACCTTTGTGATTGAAATGCCACAGTTTTATATTGCCTTTTGCTGCCTTTTTAATATGTCTATTTTACAAAATATATGCTTTTTGTTGCCTTTATTTCATTATTTATGTATTATTTATTAATTATTAAGCATTTTCTTCAGGTAAATTTTATTTCAACAACCGTTAGACCGTGACCATGAAAGTTACTTCGCCGAATGTATATTATTGTCTTTAAGTTGCAGACGACATAGACGTCCCTCATTCAATTCATTATTTTCTTTGCAACAATGAGTGCTGCCGCGCAAATAAATGTATAGATAAAGAAAGCATATGGATTATCACGTGTGTTTATTTTTAAATGCAATAATGAGTGTGGGTCTAACTTTGATTTTCTTTCAGTTTTTATTACGACGTTGTAGCTAGCAGCAAGATGCCGAAATTCAATGTTCCTTTACGTGCTAAATTACACAGTTATGTTAATACTTTTGGATCCGGCATATTTTGTACCGACGGTAAAGTACTCACATGCAAAATACGCGAGCAGTCAGTGAACTACGAAAAGAAGTATTTTATATCACAACATATCGGCACAATCAAACACGGCTACAGGCAGAAGATTCCTTTGCTTCCAACAGTAATTGCAACATCCAGTCAGAAATCCCAGTTTGCATTCGACTTATGTAGCTTTCTTCAGCGCCAGAATCCCTTTCTGGAAAATACAGAATCCTACATTATCACAGTTTTTGGAGAAGTATACTAACCAATCTGTACCTAGCGAGTCAAGTTTGCGAAAATGTTACTTAACCGAATGTTACGATGACACAATGAAAATAACTAAAGATAAAATGAAAAATAAGATGATCTGGGATATCGACGAATATCGACGAGTCAACTGATACCATAGGTCGTTTCATTGCCAATTTGTTAATGGACGATAAGATCCTACAGAAGATGAATCAATGAAATCATTCCTGCTTACTACAGAGTGTCTTGAGAAAGTTAACAATCGAACTATTGCGCAGTTATTCACCAGTTCATTAAATTTGCTGCGGCCTGAAGAGGTTCAATACGACGGCTTACTTTTCATCAGTGACGCTGCATCATATATGAAAAAGGCTGGAATAGCGTTAAAAGTGTTATTTCCAAACATGCTTTACATGACTTGCGTAGCACATGGCTTTCACAGGGTGTTAGAAGAGATACGATGCCTGTTTCTGGATGTTGACAAATGACATTTAAGTATGTAGGATTTGAAGCTTTCACGGCGAACGTTAGTGATAAGAGCTTCACGGGTGATCAGCCGTGTTAAACTTATGAAGGTCGAGCTTTCGGCCATTATACTCTCCATGGCCATCTTCAGGACTAAAATGATGGAGATTAGTCCTGAAGATGGCCATGGAGAGTATAATGGCCGAAAGCTCGACCTTCATAAGTTTAACACGGCTGATCACCCGTGAAGCTCTTATCACTGACATTTAAGTACATTGTACCAGATGTAACTCTGCCCCCCCCCCCCCCCGCCCAACCTATCATAACGAGATGGGGGACATGTATCGCGGCAGTACTTCGTTTAAAACTTTGAAATTCTTTAAAATGTGACGATCAGTTATTGAATAGTGTAATGTATTATTTCCTTTTTCCCGTCTATTTTAACTATTTATAATGTCTTTTTGCCTGCCTATTTTAATGATTTATAATGCCTAAACTTCCCATCTCCTAATTTCTGCTATGGCCAATTGCGGATAGCTTACATTGAGTAGGTACATTAATATTGTTTTATAATCGTATATTGCCCCGATAAACCCTTAGAAACACACCAATAACATTTTCTTCAAACTTGGAAAAAAAGGTTATTTCTAAGGCTTTAACGAGACAATATCATGATCTCAAAACTATGAATGTACTAACGTTATTTATGCAGGTACCCAGCATTCGCTAGCGTATTTGGACCAAAATTGGATTTTAGGAAATAAATAAATAATAATGATGATGATAATAATGATGATAATAATAATAATAATAATAATAATAATAATAATAATAATAATAATAATAATAATAATAATAATAATAATAATAATAATAATAATAATAATAATAAGAAGAAGAAGAAGAAGAAGAAGAAGAAGAAGAATAAGAACAGTAATAGTAATAATGATGATAATAATAAATAAATAAGAACTAGACTAACTACCTTAATTCTGGAGCCTATGATCCTCACGACATCTTGCTGCTATAGCGCATGCGCGGACGCGAGTATAAACCTAATGGAGAGATTGAAATCCGCTAGATTGGCAAGGTTTTAAACCAAGTGTTAGATTTTTTCAATAAATAGGTTCCTGTTCTTATACTCAACACATGCCTGACTTTCAATCTGTATTTCTTTTATGAATTGGATTTAACAAGTGAATATGTGCATCTTTGTATTTTTCCTGTCAAAAAATTGGGTAGTATGTATATTTGAACAGCCAAATATTGGACATTAATCAAAGGAAATACAATAGTTTGCCACACGATCTTGCATACGATTTTGTTCTTGCACACAGAGTTGAGAATGTGTATATGCTTATGTGTATGTGAAACGGCCCCGTGCAGCCCATATTAGGTAAGCACACCTAGATTAGTGTGAGTATATGAACAGGATGACAGGGACCTGTGTTAGAGACATCTATGTACTCCTACCATCAATAACCAGGTATGTGTAAACAATGTCTCAACGCTTTCTCCACTTTTACAAATTTATGCAGGTATAATTGCTTGGTCAAAATATATTTACTGAAGTTGAATAAACATACTTGTATAATTTAGAAGCCTAAATACAGTAGTATCGCAAGGATTATTTTTATACACTAATTCATTTTGCAAGGTTTATAGCTGATGCTTAATGTTACCGGCTTTGATTTGTAACTGTTAAGTTCCATCACATATCTCTGTCTCCACTTCGTCTTCGGCAACGGGACCTACGTCGTCTTCTTCTTGAGCAACTTCTACGCCTCCTTCTGGAACAACTTCTCCTTCTCCTTCTTCTTGAACAGCTTCTCCTCCTCCTCCTTCGTGAACAACTTCTCCTCCGGCACCACGATCTTCTTCTCCGACAAACGGAACCGACAGCTTTTATAGAGCCCCAACCTTTTAATGCCTTTAGAAACTTTTTCCTTTGGTTTTCATCCATAGTAAACAATTTCTCTTCGTTCGTGTCAGTTGGACAGCTCATAAGAGTTCTCCACACATCACCGAACGCTCTTAACATACACTGCTTTTTACGGATAGTTCTGTTTTTAACACTTGTTCTAATTTCGGGTGTTGCGGGCTTCCCCATTTTCGTATGAAGAATTTAGATTTTCGTTGCGAATTAGATTACTGGAAGAATTTTGCTTTCCCTTGAAAACCACATTTAGATGTTGAAATTCTATGGCAACGTGTATTTCAGTTGAACAAAAGCGAGTGGAACATACCGAAAACAAAAGTCCCACCGAGCCAATGTACAAAACCTAAAGTACCTACTATATTTATAATATATATTTAAATGAGTAATTCTTACGATTTCGATCAAATTTTGTATTCAGACAGGGTTTTGCTTATTTAGTTTATCCATATAGGCGTCATTCCTGAAAAAAAAAAAAAAAAAAAACAAAAACAAAAAAAAACGCAATTTTACGAGTAACAGTCACAATTACTCTAAACCTTATTTTGGCCATAATTTCTCTTTTAATGGGCCAGTTTTAACAAACAAGCCAGGATATTAAAGGTCTCGTCATGGAAACAGCTCCAACAATTAGGATAAACATTTATATTTAGCTAACATTTTGCTTTTCAAGTTTATCTAAATAAGTATCTTCTCCCAAAAATCACGATTAATCAAAAGGAAAAGAAAGAAAATCCGAGCGAAGGTCGGTCACCCAGGTACTGTAACATAATAGAATGATCGCATTGCTTCAGTAATATTCACTACACAAATAAGATGCAACGTCTAATTTTTGTAATTGTTGTTGTTTGGGGTTTATGGACGCACAATCACACTCCGGGTAGGAGTAATCGATGTCTGCGTCGAATCAAAATGAGTAGGAGCTCTGATGTAAACGTTGCATCAGTAAAGGAGGGTCGGATCACAGTTCATAGTTTCATTTTGCAGTTAACGAGATGGCGAAGTAGTAGCCGTGGCAAATGGTTATCAGTAGTATACACCAAAGATGAGATATTCCATGGGCCATTGCCATAACGTTGGGCTAGTGTGCTGATAAATTGCGAGACAGAAAGTGTATGTAAAGAGCAATTAAAAAAAAAAATAATAACAACAACAACAACAACAACAATAATAATAATAATAATAATAATAATAATAATAATAATAATAATAATAATAATAATAATAATAATAATAATAATAATAATAATAATAATAATAATAATAATAATAATAATAATAATAATAATAATAATAATAATAATAATAATAATAATAATAATAATAATAAATATTGTCAATAACTGCAGGATAATTTTGTTTAAAAGAAAATTGCACAATCGGGCTCGGGTCGGGCCCGGGCCATGGCCTATACACTATTCTCGGGCTCGGGCCGGGCCCGGGCCATGGCCTATACACTATTCTCGGGCTCGGGCCGGACCCGGGCTTGATTGGTACCGGGCCGGGCCGGGCCGGGCCTAAGAAAGTCGGCCCGTGCAGACCTCTAGTTTTGACACTGTATATTGTTTATTTAGGACTAATGTTACTTTTAACAATTTGCTAGGTTGTTTGTTCCAAAAGAAGTCCATCATTAGGTGAGTTTATTTCACTTTCATGCTATTCTATGTGAGTAAATATGTAAAATTTTATTCTCTCCAGTTTTAAGCATTATTAGTAAGTAGGGCCCCCAACATTTATATGCAGGGGGCTCCCAAAACCTTAGCTACGCCACTGGCTTTCTCTACCCATTATCAACTAATGTATATTCTTTATTCATCATACTATTCTCATAAAGCAAGGTATCTTTTGCCAGAAAGTCCCATTAACTGTTTAAGTTACCTTTTTACTTTCCCTCCTGGTAAGTAGAGGAAGTATTGTATTCCACCCAAAAATTCGATGTGGAGATTTCACCGGAAATATGTTTTGAGGCCCCCTGACTCCAAAGAAAGCATTTTTGGAAAAAGGTCCGTGTGTGTGTCTGTGGACAGCATAACTGTAACACGAAAAGTCGGTTAAAAACCAAAGTTGGTATTTAAGTTTAAAGTCTTTCAAGGATGCGACAAAAAGATTTTTAAGAAAATAGCCCCACCCTAAACTACCCTTTACATGGAAAATTTTGATTTTCTTAAAAATGGCTTTAACGATTTTGATTAAAATGCCATATGTTTGAGATATTTTTATGACAAATGAAATGTATATTTTGAATTTTCTGGCTATAGCCTATATAGTCCTGTTTAATCTGGATGAGTTTTTAATAACTCGTAAACCGTAAGAGATAGACAAAATATTACAGTACAAGAAATGTAGATCTTGCTAAAATACACAATTTATCTCTCAATAATTTTTTTTGTGGAGTGAACCATTTCGGAGATATTCCTTGTTTTGTGTGTCAGTTTCAGAAAACTTAAAACCTACGCGAAATGGAACATCGTTGTTAATTTTTTTATATGTTAACTGTGCAAAGAGAACGGAATCTCAAAGCTTTAAAAGATTTGACTATCGCACAAAGCCTTTTGTATTCTAATATTCCCCTTGTACCTACAAGGAAATAAGCAATAAGATAATTTGTACAAATGTTTATCTTAACTAACACGAGGAAGATATAGGAATAAGAGTTTGTAAGAATGGTTAGTACAAGAGTAGAGAAAGTCATGTGAGTGCAACACATCAGATTTTTCCTATTTGGTTACATGCAAGATGCAGTAATGATAGCTGTTTTTAACACAACTCTACCATTTTCTCTCATTTTTCATGAATTCATGTAAAAAGCTATATTGCGTATCTTAGTTTCAAAACATTCATAAATGGCAACAATATAAGCTTCAGTCCAACTTGCACATTACAGTCTGATTTTAAAAGGAAGATACATGACAGCTGTCAGGTTTTCCACATGGAGAGCTGCAGTGTTGTCAAGAAGCAGACAGCAAGTTACACATAACCCCCTCTTTAACCTTCAATACTCGGAACATATAAACAGGCATTCAGGTTATCTCACGGCAGCAAAAACATGCAGATGTGTTAGTCTACTTTCAGATAAAGGTAATTTGTTCTCAGTACAAATTTACTGCCTCTCTTAACCTCTTCAGGGATATGGACGTGAAATCACATCCATTTAAAATGACGGACGAGCGATATGGACGTGTATACACGTCCTGTGCGTTTGTGCATTTAACCCTTATTTATCCACTATCTAACTCAACTTATTTTAATTTTCCCCCGTTATGAAACATTTAATTAAATTCTATATGCTTTACTGGCTTACCTTTATATGTTCCTTCTGCAGTGATATGCCTCAAAACAGGGATAAACACACAAGGGCACATCTCCACATTCGCCACAGATCATCCCAGTTTCCTTACGGATTCCCTTCTTGCGGCACACGAAACACCTTCGAGATGGGCGGGACTTCTTTGCTGTTGACGGTATCCTTTTGGGATAATGTTTTCCTTGAAGTCTGAGGGGTGCAGGGGTTTTGGATTTTCTACCCCCAGTATGAAGAGGCCTCTCAACCTGGTATTGTTCAATTAGGCTGCGAGCTATTGATAGTCGAAAGTCCAGGTAGGTCATTGTCTTGTGTGGGTTTAGAGCTCTCCAAATTACCAAACAATTGTATATGGTTATATCCAGCTGGTGCAAAAATACCTTTTTATACCATTTCACTGTTTTTCGTAAAGAGGGATATGCTTGCAATACCTGATCTACTAGATCGACACCGCCCATGTGCATATTGTATTCCTGGATAACGTCAGGCTTGAAAATGCACATTTTGGTATGGACATCTGTTTTTCCAGTGTCAATCATCAAAATCTTAGAGCTGCAATTGGATAATGCCGTAACTACCCTCCTGTCCTGCCAGGCAAGGTAGGTCAAAGGTGGAAGCTGACGCACCTCCATTTCCCCTCTCCTTAGAGCCTTCGTATTCACATCTTTTGGCAAACCAATACGATTTGAACGTACTATTCCAATTGCATTAGTCTTTCTTTTGTGTAAGGCCATGAATAATTTAGGAGAGCTGTACCAGTTATCTAAGTACACAGTCCTACCTTGATCAAGCACAGGTTCCATTAGGTGCATTACTATGGAGCCAGATAAGCCCAAATCTTTGTCTCCAGTATTGTCAGTCCCTTGACCAGTGTAAATGCAGGTATTGTAAAGATATCCCGTTTTACTTTCACAAACATCAAAACTCTTTATGCCAAATCTAGCCCTTTTTGTTTTGATGTATTGCTTCCAACCTAAGCGGCCCTTCCAAAGCATTAGGCTTTCATCAACAGTGACCTTTTCACCAGGCACATAATTTTCTTTAAATTTTGAAATAATATAATCGAAAACAGGCCTAATTTTGTGGAGTTTGTCATTTACATTCTCTGTGCAGGTGAAATGAAGGAACCGCAAAATTGACGTAAACCTGTTATTTGACATGCATTTTCCAAAAAAAGGAGTAGCTAGCATGTCATCTGTGGACCAATACATGTATAATGCAGGTTTACAAATAACACCCATAAGTATAATTAGACCAATTAGCCTGTAAATCTCATTGAGTGTTACTTCTGTCCACCTTTGAATTCTGCTCTTAGGCCCTAATTTACCTTTAGAGTGCAGGTCTTCCTTCACCTTACTCGCATATACATTTGTTTCTGAAACAATGAGAGACACTAAGTCGGTAGTAAAAAATTTTGTAAAAATGTCAATTGGTTGGCTGTCAGAAGTCAGCTGAGCCTGGGATTGAACACCAGACCCTGTGCTCGTGAAGATGTGCCTGTTTGTATTGGAATTGTTTTCAGCACTCCACAATGCTGACTCTTCACGAACACCTGAAGGAAGTTGGTCACGTTCTTCCTCACTGCTACTTGTACCTATATCCTCCACACCCCCCTCAAATTCGGAAAATTCGCCATCAATATCCAAATCGCTGTCACACAGCAAGAAGTCCTCCACATTATCGTGTGTAAATTCAGAAGCCCTTACACTTCCACCACTCGCTAACCTTTGTGCAACACTGCTTGTTGATGCCATGTTTTAGCTCTGAGATGTAACACTCAATAGCTTCTCACTTCAGCTACAAGCAGGAAAGTATACGTATGCATTTCAAGAAAGAAACAGACGGAGCCTGTAAGCTATATCCAAGTTACGAAACACGTGTAAGGAAAAATTGCAAACCTGCTTTATTCTGATGACTCATAAACCACGCATACAGTAGTGTTCTATTTCACATTGTGCTGTGATTTGCTGACGCATAGCTCACACATACAATGGGTCCACTACTGTTTCTTTCCGAGAAATTATATTAGGCGCCTTCGACAAAGCAAAGTTAACTTTTTACCACAGTGAAACAAATAGTGCCATTTCAACGATTTGTAAATGCAACTCAACATTGCTGATGATGTACATGTATACTGCATATAATGAGTTTTATACCAGTTTTTGTTTCATTAAAATAACTTAAAATTTACGCAAAATACAGCTGTGTATTTAGGAAGCACTTTTAGTGCATTTAACAATTTAAATGCCCTGCGCTGGATATTGGGTATCCGTTCTCGCCCTGCAGAGCTTTTAAATGGCTGTCGCTCAAGAGGTTAAGAGCAGCTTGTCACATCAACAAAACCATGGGACATACCAGCATGATCAATAATTAACTGCCATCTTTTCATGTAGGGCCTCTTGTACTTTCAAGCGTACTGTCCAGCCCTTTGACATGAGATTTAGCCAACTTTCATCCAGCCCCACTATTTCCTTCAAGTTGCTGTTTTCCATTTTTCTTAAAAAAAAGCCCTTAGCGCTACAATACCTGATGTTTCTAATATCAGTTTGGTTATTTGTATTTTTGGATCGAAATCCCACATTATGGAGGATTTTGTTCCAGGAACTAAGGCTTCCCTCAAAATAGGTCTGCTTCTTTAAGAGAAGAAAGAATTGATGCATGTTTGATAGGATGCTCTTTTTGGTTGTAATAGCTATAGATGTGCCTTATGGCATCTGACTGAAAACTGTCCAGTTGCACAACTGGAGTTACAGTTCGCAATGTAGCTGTTGTAGTTGCTTCTCTTTGGAGGTTCTTGAAACAGTCACCTCATTTTATGAGCATGTACAGTTCTTTTCCTCACTTGGTTGAAAGAAATGAGGCTCATTGTGAAGAAGCATTTTCTTCTGTTCCTGTTTGAAGAATTCCATAAAAGAATAAATTCTCTAGCTTGACTGTGCACTGTAACACCCAGACCAGAAGCATATCTTTCTTTTGGGCTATTTATCATTGGTCAACCTCTGCCTGTATCTCCACCAGCTCTTGCTTCCATAAGTACTACCTGGCAAAGCAACCAAGCATATTGACCTTGCTTGTTAGAGCACGCCAATCACTTGTTATCTTGTTTACTGGAACAGTGAAATACTAGTAACTTGGCTTGCAGTCAGTAATGCAACATAAATGGATGATCTTTTGCACCCTTTGATATGTCATTGTTGTCCTGAAGATATGATTGCATTTGATCTGAGTGTACATACACTGTCTAGGCATGTAAGTGCGATAAGCTCATGTAAACAATTCAGCAGTGTCATATTCTTTCCGATACACCTCGTGGGTTTGCTACTTAGTACTATTTTAATATGAGTTTTAACAAACATGGCTAACAACACACAATGCAACTGAGTACTCAAGCAAGGTCGGTTTTTCACATACAGCTAGTGATAGCTGACCTGGGAAGCACATGATTCATCATTCTAACCAATGTGGCAACCTTTGCTTACATTTCCATAGCAATGACCTTCCCCTCTTACCCTTTACCACCCTTGTATGACATCAGTGATGTATCTTCTTTTAAAAATCACATTGTAATTAATATTTCCAAGATGACTGATGGTATAATAAAGCTACACAGTGCAGCAAATTTGAACTTTCTGTTTTGTGATGAGATGAAAGTAGGTGTTCACATATACTGATTATGAAAATGAAATCAGAAAAGTTCTATCACATATCAATTTTTATAGAAAAAATATGCCACATGAACCACTATTTCATATAAGTAGCAATATATGTTAAGTCCATAAAAAACTGGCAACTGGAAACGACTCTTACAGTTGAGGAGCCTGTTGCTGAATAAGTTACGGATCATATATTATTTTTTGTATTACGAACTCCCCCCCCCCCCCCCCCCCCCCAAAGTGGTAATGCTGAATGAAGCATGCAGTGTATTCACAATTTAGAAACTTTTCCTAGAAACTTACTGTTTGCGGGTGAATGGTGAAACTTCTTGTAGGAGCATCCAGCATTAATCTATAAGCAGGTTTGGTGACAATCTTCCCCTACATAGTCTTTCCATGGCAGCTATATCTTGATGAAATCACTCGCCATGTTTGTCACTCACATCTCCAAGATTAGGTGGAACAAAATTCAAATGGGAATGAAGAAAGTGACATTTCAAGGATCTGTTACACCCCATAGCCTTGTAACAGTCTAGCATGTGTTCTGTCAGTTCCCTGTGATTCTCAGACCTAACATTTGCCAAGAAACTGTTGCATACATATTTTTAATGCAAACCGAACTGCTTTTTCAGTATCTGTCAACGTTTCAAAGATAATATATTTTATCGACTAATGAATCTGAGATCCAATGAAAATACTTTTAATCTTTGCATTACCAATGGCAGAAAATTTGGATATTAAATATCGAAAACTCTGACCATCTCTGTCCATTGCTTTCACAAAGTTCTTCATAAAACTCGATTTCAGAAGCAGCAGTGATAACAGCACGCTCTCTTTGTTAACAAGGGGTTCGTATGACATTTCTTTCACCAGGATTGAAGCTTTCTCTCAAAGGCCACTGTTTGAGTACATAATCATCTTTCCTTGCCCTACTGTCCCAGTAACACACACACACCCACATGCACACACACAATATTTTGTCTGTTTGCTTTCCTAGAAGTAGTTCCAGGACTTTGAGATCACCCCAGGTTTTCCATTTGTGATTAAAAAAATCAGTACATTTCAGAGGCAATTTCATGTTATCGTAGGTTTCCTTTAGCTGAACTGAATGGGCCACTGGTATGGAAGGTTGGTTGTTTCCCTTACGTAAGAGAAAGGCTTTGAGACTGCTTTTTGAGGAATCTATAAATAGGTGCCATTCTTCCGGATTATGAATCATGCCAAATTCTTTAAGCAGTCCATCATATTGTCATTACAGTATACCAAAACCTCTGTGATTGAGAAAAATTTGGATAGACCAAGCTGTCATTTACCAAATGATATACTGATGTTAGGTTGTGGAAAGCTTGTTTTCTTGAAGATGAGATTCAAGTAACTGCTTGTCTTTTTGAAAGATTTAGGTCTCTTACAAGATGGTTCAATTCTGCCAGGGATAATGGTTGTGGTAGTAGCTGTGATGTGGATGGCATGTAATTATTATCTGTTTGATCTTCGTGATTTGTTGTATTGTCACTATGGTCTGCTTCATCTTCGAGTGTCCATTCTGCTGATGGTTTTGAAACTGAGAGAGAGTCAGAATGCAAAACTGGGCGCATGGCAGATTCCAAATTTGGATAAGAAACAATGTGTTTCGGTTTACCTGAGATTCCTGTTACTTTTGTTAAACAAAAGTAACAAGCTGTAATGTGACCTTTAGGTTCCCTCCACTGGCATAGATTGGTGAGTTCCATATAACCAGCCTCCTAAACAGTGGGAACAACACAACAGTTCTGTGCTGCCCAACACTTACCATCATCTAACTTTGATCCAAAGTACATCAAGTATGCCTTTTTCACAAGCGAAGGGGATACCTTTGGTATTTTGTTCTAAACTCACCACACACATAACAGAAAAGGTTTGGAAAATTGATATGCTTCCTAGACATCGCTGTGCAGGAAAAATACTCGAACACACACTAACAATATTATTCACATTAGGATATACACACAAACTGTAGAAATAGACTGAACGATCTCACTAGCTATTGACTAATGCAAGTGCAACTCTACTTTACATGGACCAACCTTCTATACCCCCTTCTTTATGCAGTGGCAATAAAATAAATAGAATGTGATAAGTACTCTGACAGTGAAAATCATGCAGTCTTGTGCACATAAAATTGCACCTCTAGAGAAAAGTTAGGTGGTAGCAAAAAACGACTTTTGCTATCATAAAACCCTATTTTAAGGATTTTGTTTAAGCAATTCATGGAGACTCACTCATGTGTGCTGTAAATTTTCCAAATTGTTCTTATTTAGTGTACATGAAATTGAGTATTTGACATGAAATTTTGACATCCAAGTTCAAAACATTATATGGTTGTTTGTAGGAAATAGCCGAAAACCAGAACTTCAAAGGAAAATGAAAATTTAGCGTAACACAAGCAACAGAAATACTGCCAATTCCAGAAGGGCACGAGTCACAAAATTCTGAGGCATCAACCTTGATAGGTTATAATGGAGCTTATCGCCCTCAGCTTTTTTGCCTATCATAGTTCAAATCTGAACTGATTTATCTAATGTTACGAATGCAACAGCAAACTACTTTTGAAACTAAATTCAAATAGTATATAACTTCAGAGCAAAGTAGTTTCAAATAAGGATCACTTTAGTGCATTAGCTATTTTAAAGTGATGCATCTTTTGTTTTAATTTTGAAACTCTTAACTTACATATAATTTTCATAACTGAAAAAGCAAGATGTGTAGAAATTTCATATTTCACCATGTATGCAGATGTATAAAATATACCCAAATTAGGAAGTGTCTTCTACTGTTCACTTTTACGGGAAATGGACATTACGTTATGCTTATCACATGTTTATTGTAATTATTATTGTTATTTTTATTAATTACAAAAAAGCTTAAGAACAATGATATGTATTTCAAAATCTAATTAAATGTAACTGTCAGAACTGAATGTGCAAGTATATGGAAGTTTTATATTTTTTGCTTAACATTGATCTATGTAAATGTCTTACATTTACATTCAAAATTTATATCCACAAAATAGCCCATCACATATTTGTTGTTGTTGTTGTTATTATTATTATTATGATTATTATTATTATTATTATTATTATTATTATTATTATTATTATTATTATTATTATTATTATTATTACTATTACTATTACTATTACTATTATTATTATTATTATTATTATTATTATTATTATTATTATTATTATTATTATTATTATTATTATTATTATTATTATTATTATTATTATTATTATTATTATTAATGAAAAATACATTATGTGCATTATCTTTATTTAGAGAATTGTTTCAATATGTTTCTTAAATGCCATTAATGCTGCCACAATACGTGATGCTGTTAGAATACGTGCAAAAAAGAATGGACTGATTTCTTTCATTTGGATAGAATTGAATTGTAGCTTCTTGTTTCCTTCCAACTCACCATGTCAGGCAAACATATACAAAAGTATATAACTGTGATAAAGCTGTCCATGGAACATGTGCAACTAATTCATAGGAAAATTCTTGTCTCTTTCACTTACATCCTTTTATTCATCGAAAAGCATTTGGAGCCGGTTGTACATTCACTTTTTTGGCAGGTAGTACTTTTTACCTTTCACTTCACCCACATGGGCTATATACTACATGGTACACATATAGCCTTAGAATTACAGGTTATCAAAATGACGTTGCAAAACATCTAGACTTAGAAATTACACATAGGTTTTTTCAGCAATTCAGACCTACAAAGACCACATCAAATAGTGAAAGTTACTCGACATTTATCTTAGGAAGCTAAGAGAAAATCTTAGAAAAAACACCTTATCCAGGCAATTCATCATAACTAAGATTCAATTTACAACCCTACAGGTTAGAAAGCAGACACATTACTCTCAACTATGGAGCTAGAGCAGCAGTCTTTCAGTACATTGATACATTCTGTGAGGCTAAAAAGAAATGACTAAAAAATTCCTTTGCAGTACACTGAAACACATTCTGGAATAAATAGGATAAAATTGTTGCTACAGATGTGTCACATGAAAGCATAATTTGATACTACAGTGCAACAATGGAATATTCCAAAAAAGAAACAAAAGAGATCTATTTTCAACTGTTAAAGATTCAGATATTTCAGGTTGCTCTGTGAAACGGGGATTATAAAAGAAAGTAATATTGAGACATCTTAGATATTTAAAATCATAGTGGTACTCAAGATGTTCCTTGCAAGCATCATCAGTGGCGATTTATAACTCTACTGGGTCTCTCAGTAGCTACATAGCATATTCTTCTAATTATGACTCCGGCCGTGCAAGCCTTCATTTATTTATAATTCAACTTATGTTTATAATAATTCAGTCGCATGTAGCTCTTTCAAGTGCTTATCAATTATTTACTTGTTTCTAAGCTGTTAGGCTTGAACTATCACATTTAAGAGAATACGAAGTTCTCAGTGTCTCGTATATACTATTTAGGTTATGCAAGTGTAAATAGTTAAACGAAAAATCATAACACGACACAAATGTTTCCTGTAAACCAAATTAAGCATTCACTTATGAAGAAACAAAGAAGAACATAAAAAATATGGGGCTATGGGTATTTGAACCTGTACTTTTATACATGTACCTTCGCCTTCCTGGCACCATATCCATTATGCTAAATAGACGGGCTATGAAATTCGCCTGCTTGTTTTCTCATCATTGTTTTCTCTCTGTGTGTGTGTGTGTGTGTGTGTGTGTGTGTGTGTCTGTGTGTGCGTGCGTGCCCCATATGGGTTCGTATACCATTCATCTGATTGTGATGGATTGTAGTAAAGTTCTTGTGCACATTCCCTCGAAGGTTTATGAGTTGGTCAAACCATTTTACAATAAGTAGAACCCAGTAGTTTCAACAAATTAGTGTATGTATCTATTATATGTAAAAATGGATGTTGTATGTATGAAAGTAATAAGCTCCAACACCTGTTGACCATACACCATGAAAATTGGCACATCTAAGTGTTTTTTCATGCTGTCCATTTTACTGTGCAACATATTTCATTCACAGTGTTTTCTGTACTCACTTTTTTTTTTTTTTTTTTTACCTAACATTCACATGTCACTCTGCAATGTACAATTCATACAATTTTCTGTGATTGAAATAGAAGTGCAACATAGTACATTCACAGTTTTATCTACTCGCTTTTCTTTTGTGAAATACTATTGCATGTCTTTCTCTACTCCCTCTTCTACAAACAACTCAGACAATTTTCTGTTTGAAATAGAAATGCAACTGTTACACTCACACAGTTTTCTCTGCTCACTTCTTTTACGTAACACATTCAGAGGTATTTGTTGGGAGTGTGGTTGGCCAAGACGTCCGGTGAGGGACTGTCCACACCTGGCTGATAAACTAATTGTAAATGAATAAGTACCGGTGTGAGCTGTCATCGCCGACCTCTAGAGCAATGCTGTGCATTTGTGCAGAATAATGGAAAAAAAAAAAAAAAAAAATTGTTACTCAAGATGTTCTCGGGCTTCTAGCCACGTGTAGTGGTACATGGCCATCGACGTTTGCTAGTCATTCATCCTGAAGATGGGAGAGGTGTACACTCCCGAAACGTCGATGGCTATGCATCACTACACCTGACTAGAAGCCCGAGAACATCTTGAGTATGTTCGTCACCTGGAAAGCTTCAAATATTTTGTTGTTTAATGATGCTGTCAATTGCCAGGATCATATCAATGTCGCCGGTGTGCCGGAATTTTGTCCCGCAGGAGTTCTTTTACATGCCACTAAATGTACTGACTTGGAGCTGTCGTTTTTAAGCACACTTAAAAACCATCGGTCTGGGTCGGATTTGAACCCACGACCTTGGGATTAGTAGGCCAGTGTCTAGCCAACTGAGCCACCCAGACCGACGCAGAATAATGGACAACATTAATCCAGACAGATGGGTACCAGGAAGGTGGTACCAGATATTGGTGTACACGGGTGCATTGGCCGTGCTGTAGCCGAGTGGTTAGACCACTCGCTTCTCACCAAAGCGGCCCGGGTTCGATCCCAGGCAACCGCATGTGAGATATGTAGTGGACGAAGCGGCGCTGGGGCAGGTTTCCTCCGGGTTCTCCGGTTTCCCCTACCATCTCATTCCACCGGTGCTGCATCTTCACTCCATGTATCATCAGTGTCACCGTCTGTGGTGCCGTATGTACGAATAAAAGCGGGCGTTAAACACACACACACACACACACACACACAGACAGACAGACAGACAGACAGACAGACAGACAGACACACAGACACACAGACAGACAGACAGACAGACACACACACACACACACACACACACACACACACACACACACACACACACACACCACCACCGTCACCACCACCACCACCCGCACCACATACACCCACACACCCCCCCCCCCCCCCACACGCACGCACCCACCCACCCGCACACGCACACACACACACGGGTGCAGCAGAGACCGTGGTCTTACCTGTTGTGGTGGAGGGCTTAACATTGAGTAACACCTTACCTGTGGAGGAGGAGGCTTTGCTGGAGTTGACCTTGGGGCAGATTGTTAAAAGTCTGTGGGTGTTCGTCACAACGGGTGACTGAGGTGGTCCTGGATATGGATGCTCTTAGGAGTCACGAGGGTGACTGAGGCGGTGGTCTTAGGTATGGATGCACTTAGGAGACATGAGGCAGCGATTGATGTCGGCAGCAGGTACCTGCATGTCGGACATGAGTGTCTCACTCAGTTACTATACTTGTGGCAAATTGATAGAGAAGTGAATCCTTTTACACAGAGTATAATTTATTTGAATGATTGCAAGGATGCACATTTACTTAGCACTAATTATTAAGTACTAGCAGTATGGTGCCCTGCTAGCAATAAATTTAAAAGTTTTAATTTCAAATTATTTTGATAAGATGTTAAGCAAGTGCTTGCTGATTTCAGGCTGGCTACAAGACTTTAATGGAAGGTATAAGATGCTCTAATAATCTGCCTAATGGGAAGAACTGGGATTATTATACTAGCTTTCCTTCTTTCAAAGGAATCATGGATAATGAAGCAGAAAAAGTGCTACATCTGTAAGTGTAACCATTTTCTGTTTCCCTTAATTTACTTGGCATATCAACATTACCACATTGGGTGCTGATCTCAAAATCATTGAATGCAGTAAGAATTATTTTTTTCTAAATAATAATTAAATGTTCAAAGACTATACAGAAATACATTTTTTCCCAATTACGTAAGCAAAATACGTGTTGAGGCAATGGTAAATCTGTATATTATAAATAAGTATTTTGAAATGGGAGAGAGATTAAATGGTAGTTTAATTTGTCATAAATTGTCAGAATAAATTGTTTAAATTGTATAAGTATGAAAGACAATGATGGAAGAATGGCTAATACAGAAGTTATTTAATATAATCATTTTTCATTGAAAGATATATTAGGCAAAGAAATATTGTAAAACAAAATCTCAAGAAAAGGTTTTAAAAGAGAAAAGTAATATTAAGTAAAATGTAATTTAAGTAAATATAATATTAATGTGTGTAAAAAATAAACAGTTGAATGTATATAGCAATTGAGGGAAACCAGCATTGGGTTCATGTTAGAGTAACGAGAAATGTACAGGCTTTGAATAGATGCTATAGTGAAGTTATATGCAATGGACATGTTTGAACCACATAGAAAACAAGATGCAGAAAAAAGCCAAGAATCATAGTATAGTGATTAATATTGCATATGATTGAGAAGAAGAAGAATTCCATGAGTTAGAATTAAATTTAAGTGAGAAAGGCTCCAAATTTAAATTATAAATCCTCCACTTAATAAAATCTGCAGTGATCAGAACTGAGAAATGTGGGAAAATGTTTATGGCATATAAGGAATAAATGAAAGTAGTCAGTGAACACAACAGCGGAACTATGAGACTTTAGCACTAAAAGGTTGATTTTATAATAGTTATGGATTTATGTGTTGTGGCATTGGCACAGAACGTATATACAACCTAAATACCGAGTTTCCATGCAGGAAGCACTCCGAGACTTTCATAGTACTAAAAGGTTGATTTTATAGTAGTTATGGATTTATGTGTTGTGGCATTGGCACAGAACGTATATACAACCTAAATACCGAGTTTCCATGCAGGAAGCACTCCTGATGTTTTATGTTCTGTGGACTGACATTGCATTTCTAGGAGGCAGTAACTTCTAGCCAGCTTTAAATCCTGGTTGTGAATTTTGTGTAAGAAGAGTTTTTGAGTGTATTTGTGATAGTTTATGTATGTGAGGCCATCACGGATGTAAAGTAGAGGAGAAAATAAAGAATAATTAAAATGAAATCGAGAGAGTAATTTTGCCACAGTATTGTCTGGTGAATGGCTAGGGTCAATACCAGACAAGCATGTATGTAACATTAGCCTAGCACTTATATCAATAAATTAAATGTATAGAGTGAAAGTATTAAATTTTGTAAGAGAAGTACCTGGGTTTATCTCATGAGGCATACAAATAATTACTGCCTTGCATTATAGTAAAGCATTCTGTGAAGCTAAATTGCTAATAAAAATTTAACATTATTGCGTCAGTAATAACACACTGTCACATTATTACAAACAAAGAACACGAGTAAATAATATGGTTGAGATTATGTTTGTAGAAAGAAAAAAGTAAAACAACTTATATAAATTATTTTGAGAAAACAAGGATATTAATTTTAATGTATTTTTAATTTATATTTATTGCAGAAATGAAATATTTATTATCAGAATTTGTATGTTTAACAGGGCAAGAAATTTATTGCATTTATTTTGAAGATACCAGCACTCTTTAATAAACAACAATATAAAAAAATTATTTTACTCGTGTTCTCATTCAATAGTAAATAGCAGACATCCGTGAAGCCCAATTCGGTGCCACAAGTCTCATACTCAAGAAACAGCTAGTTGTGGAACAAAACACAATAAAGCATAAATCAAGTACAAATTCTTGTACTAATGGTTCACTACATGGTGACGTGAGTGCAAAGTTATAACATAATTAAAATCCTTTACAAATGGAGCCCAACAGTGTGGCATACAATTGGGTATGCAAACATAATAAATAAATGATTAAAGAAAATAAAATAAAACTTAGAGCTACAAGAACTCCAGATCTAGAACATCCAGAACATCTGAAGCTCAGCATTACCATGACATTGAGGAACCAACATCACAGTTGAGGGAATACTAAGAAGTTAAGAGAGAAGACCTCAGCACTTCATAAAGTTCCAGAGCAAAAAATTTAAAAAATAGTTATTTTAAATGCTAGAGTGTTGCATATACTTAAAAAGTGGAGGAATAATTCAGGGGAAAACTAAGAAAATGAGCAAGGAAAGTGAAGAAGAAATGACGTATCACATGAGAGTACAGATAGTGAGAGTAGGGCAGAAAAGAATAATCCTAGCCATGAAAATCTAGGTCAGGGTGGGGCGTGGAAACTTCCTATTTTGAACATGTTGCAGTGAAGTTTATGGGGAGAGGTTCAGGGGAAGGGGCAGAGTGGGATATTTTTATTCCCGCCCATCTCAGTTGCAAACATGCTTTGGTCGAGGCAGCAGCAAGCTTTTGCCATGGAGGTGCATATCTCTAATGGTTGATCAGTGATTGCAGTGTAATGTGCTTTTTGTCATCACTTCGATATTCCTCCATGAGGTTGTGTTCCTGATTGGAAATATGTTTTAATCTGGGTGGATGCCTTGAGAAAAACGGGAGTGTCTCCAAAGAAAGGAAAGGACCTTTGAAGACCATTAGAATACCTGAAAATGTGGAAGGAGTTTGTGTGTCCATTCCACAGTTACCCAAGCGTTCTGTGCATTTGTCCTTGGGACATAGTTCTGTTCTCTTCGTCAAATTCTTCACTATGAGCTCCATTTTTACTGGTACAAAATGATTGGGGTCCAACAACTGACAGTGGGATTACATAACCCAACAAACACGTGAGCAGCTGCTTGGCACCTTGCTGAATGATGCAGTTGGGTTCTCTGATGAGGCACATTTCCACCTCATTGGCTGTGTGAATAAATGGAACATGCAGTATTGGAGTGCAACAAACTCCTAAGAACTTTGAGAGGCCCCTACATTTGGATCGTGTCATGGTATGATGTGCCATATCAAGAAAAGGGATCATTGGACTATACTTTTTTCAAGAAAATGGCTGTGCTGTTATTGTCAATTCAGACCGTTATGTGACAATGATCCAACAATTATTCTTACCTGCTCTCCAAGAAATGGACCTGGACAACATTTGGTGTCAATAAGGTGGGGCCACAGCCCACACCTCCAGGATTTCCATGGGTGTTTTGAGAGCAGCATTCATCAAACGACTGATCTACCTGCGAGGGGACGTAAATTTGCCTGCATGCTCACCTGGTTTAGTCCCTCCTGATTACTTCCTGTGGGGTTATCTCTAGTCCTTAGTTTACAAAGATCATCCCAACACCCTGGAAGATCTATGGAACAACATGCAAGCCGAAATTGACATTATCCTGGTCAGTATGCTTAAAAGGGTGATTCAAAACTTTCGAATTCAACTGAATCAGCGTATTGGCAATGTAGGGTGACATTTAAAAGACATTGTGTTTAAAACTGTAAATTCAAATTTCCATGTGTGATAGGTGGAAAATAATAATAATAATAATAATAATAATAATAATAATAATAATAATAATAATAATAATAATAATAATAATAATAATAATAATAATAATAATAATAATAATAATAATAATAATAATAATAATAATAATAATAATAATAATAATAATAATAATAATAATAATAATAATAATAATAATAATAATAATAATAATAATAATAATAATAGTAATAATAGTAATAGTAATAGTAATAGTAATAGTAATAGTAATAATAATAATAATAATAGTAGTAGTAATAATAATAATAGTAGTAGTAGTAGTAGTAGTAATAGTAATAATAGCAATAGTAATGATAGTAATAATAAAGTTTAATGAACTATGTTATGTGATTTATTTCATTTTCAAAACAGGATGTTCCACGCCTTACCTTGTATAATTAGTTCACTGAAACAAATGTAACTTGAAATGTCAGAAATAAATAAAGAACAAACACCATTAGCTAGAGTGTAGAAACAAATAGCTAAGGAAATCACTGAAAAGCAAGATATGTTAGCCAGTGAGCAAAAACATGTAAATAGTAGAAGAGCAAAAACAGGTAGTTAAGTGTCAGAGATGCAAGACCAGATAGCTAGGGAAGTTAACGTGAAACATCATCAGCTAGCTTCTGAAATTAATGAAAGACAAGCTCAGTTAACTGCTGATATAACCCTATGACAAAGTCAGTCAGTTACTGAAATAACTAACGCAGAGCCAGTTAGCTACTGACAATAAAATAGAGGCAATTAGATCTCAACATGTTAAATTTCAAACTGAAATAATTGTAGAAATCAAGAATATGTTAAAAAATGAACTCACTGAAATTAGAGAAAATTGTATAGCAAAGAATATCACTGTAAATAGTGATTGACAAATTAAAATAAGATTGTGATATCTTAACTGATAATGTAGCTAAATAAATGGCAGTATATGAAAGAATAGAAACTATATAAGTAGAAATGTGTCTACAACAAGATTGGTTACAAAAGTAGCAGATAACTAATATAAAATGAAGTAAGAATTTGCTAAACAATTGAAACTAATGACTAAGGCTAGTATTTTTATGTAGTATCATCATGTAGAATATGTACATATTTATGTAATAATATTACATGAAGTATGTACTACTACATAAAAAGTTTTAAAATATGTTATATTATTATTTATTTATGCCAACAAACTTACTGTTGGTGGTTTACCAGGAGAAATACGAACTGGTTTGAGAATTTAATGCCATTCTGGCAGTTTGTCACAATAGCTCAGTGGTTAGAGCGTCCGCCCGGTAAGCGGAAGGTCTGTGGTTCAAATCCCAGTTGTGGCATTGAATTTTTAAGTTCCAGTTCTACCTCTCATATGTTATATTAATTTAATATTTACAATAATAATTAATTAAGCATGGTCATACTATTGCAAACTTAAATAAATTCCATTATTATGAAGATTCCCAATTATTTTAATTTTTGTAGTCACTGTTTAAACTATCCGTCCACTAAATATTACTGTGCAGAACCCAATGAACTTCATCCTGAATTGCAATGAACTATCAGATACATCAAGTTTTCCATTGTCATGAAATGCTGCCGGTCAGAGAGGATGTTTTTGTATACAGGATGTCGCAGGAAGTTGCTGGTGCAAATTAAGTATCTAGATTAAATTTCTCAGAAGATATATCATTTAGAGGCTTCTCTTCTTCGCTGCTGAGGATATTGCACACCACAGTGTCAAGAAGTCAGGGCTTCTCTCCATAACAAACTCAAATTTTTTATTTACTTGTATACCAACAATCCCTTCAACAGCACTTAACTTGGATTTCACACCTTCCACAATGTTCAATGATTTCTTCAATGGCATGCCACGAGCTTGTAATTTCAAAATACTGTCAGCAATGAGTCCAAAATTGCTTTGTTTATAACCATATTGGCACTGTAGTTTATAATCACTGCAGGCACTTTGAGCACCACTCATTGAAACTGGAAATGAATTTATCACAGACTTCACGTCTTAAAAATGTTCTATAAAAGCAAAAAGCTTTGATTCATATACACCACTTAGTCAGGACAGGTTCAGGAGGCAATTTTACATTTTAGGTATCCGCCTTCTGCAATACTTCTCTAAATATGCACAATATTTAAGTACCTGGAGTATATACCATGGAATATTTGTGGCAACCATAGTGGTACACATATCATAGAAGAATGCATTCCTTGCAGTTGAAGACAGTTGCATTTGAAATAGAATGACTTGCTTTTTAGATGTTTGTTCTGCTTTACTCCTAGTATGCAGGGCACTGCGCACATGTTGGTCAAGTTGTGATTTCATTGAACATGTGATCTTATCATAAGCCGGCAGAGAATCACAGCTCCATTAGTAGTGAATGAATCATCTATTGTAACCCACAGCTTTAAGTTCAATGACAATTTTGACGTTACAGGAGACATCACAGGTGGAATTCAATTAAACACTAAACGTACAAACTCAAGAATAACTTGCTTCATTGATATTACATGCTGATGACTAGTGGCAAACTCATGAAGCATATCAGAAAGAATGTTAAGGAGTTGTTTATGCAAGCGTATAGCACATGTACATGGCAAGACAGCAAATGTACACTGTTCAGATACAATCATGTCTTTAGGACAGTAACGTGTCATTAATCAACAGGCCTGAGAAATCATCCATTTGAGTTGCATTACTGACTGTACGTTAAGTTACTATACTAGTTTCATCGAAAGAATTGGTCCTTATATTGTTGTTGTTTGCTAATGCTGGATTTCTGACAATGAAGTCATTAATCCTCTTGCTCTCCAATATTTTTCACAGATGGATGGGGCGCTAGAAGTGGCCTGGCATATTTGAAGGTGGTCTTGGTCCATTTCCTCTTGCAGATCACATAGAGGACAGAGTGGTGAAGAATATATTCCAATTTTGTTCAAATGTTTTGCCAAACAATTATGTCCTGCGACCAACCTGAAGGTTGTAACTGCTGTTTTTTGAGGATACTGAGGAATGAATGTTTGGTAGTTCCTATCTTTTATTTTGTGATTTTTCTTGGTAATATTTTGCAATAATGTTTTTTGAATTCAGTTGACTAATCTTTTAGCTGCACCAAATGGTAGATTAACTATAGATTTCTGTGCACTGCTGGTACCCTTTTTTGCAAGAAAATCAGCTTTGTCATTACCACTCAGTCCACAATGAGCTGGATTCCATTGGAATTAAAGTGTCTACAAGGTCCCTAGGTGAAAGCACCAGCATTAAATCACCAAAAAAAGCATCAAGCTCAACACCAAAGACAAGCAAGCCCGTAATATATGATGCCTCACCGATAAAGTTTAAAAAGAGTTTATAAAGAACAACTTCCTCAAGGAAAATAGTATGTCTGACCCCAGTACGTTGAAGGGATATAAGAGTCCAGGAACATCTACTCGAAGGTCGTCTTCTGGAGAATCTTCCGGGGTGGACTCGGACCAGCATCTTTCATCTTCACCGGTTCCTGTTAGCAATCAGTTCGAGACACTCAAACCCAAGTTCGCTGTGGGAACATGTACGTCGTCTGCAGAGGACATGGAGCTAGAGGCTGCTGCCCACACTGGGAGAGCCCCAGTGGGAAAGAGGCATGAAAAAGCTTTGGAGAAGAATGTCAGCCCAAGACAGAAGGAAAGGGCTAAATTAATTTGACAACCGTCTACTCCAAACTAATGTAGAGTTACCTTGGAACACCTGTCCCACACATATATTAATATGGCTATCCTACAATGGAACATACATGATATTAGAACACAACGACCAGAACAGGAGCATTTGCTCAATAAGAACGAAACTTTGGTCACATGTTTGCAAGACACTAAGCTGTGTTCACAAGACGCTTTCCATCTAAGACCCCAGTATGGTGGGATATTCCGGCACATGGCGGTGCTATGATACTTATCAGAGATGATCTACAATATGGAATCTGTACTATTACGGTTTGATATGCAATCAGTTCCCATAACGATTCTACTGCCGAACATCCAGTTTACCATTTGTAACCTATATTTGCCTCCGTCCCATGACTTCTTGCACACTGATTTAGAAGATCTAGTTTCCCAGTTACTAACACCGTTTCTTTGGTGGGAAACATCAATGTGCACCACCCACTTTGGGTTTCAAGTCGCACTTGTGCAAGGCGCAAGCTCATCGCCGATTTCTTGGACAGATACAACCTAGCTCTCCTTAACACTGGAGAGCCTACATTTCTTTCTGAATCTTTCAATAGTTTGTCACACCTTGGTCTTGCAGTTTGTTCACCTCATTTGGCAGTCTCCTTACAATGGAATGTCATCTCTGATTTACACTCTAGTGACCACTTTCCATGTCTTATTAGTCTCTTAATGCAAGATACATGTTCCACACGTATCTCCAGATGGCATTTGGACCATGCCAACTGGAACCTTTACACCCAGTTGACTGTGTTTACTTACGAGCACGGCTCAGTGAATGATTTGGTGCAGCATCTCACAGAGACGATTCTCTCTGCTACTGAACAATCTATTCTGCAGTCGACGTCTCACCCTCATCAATTCCCTGTCCCCTGATGAATGGAAGAGCGCTGGAATGCCATTTATGCTTGAAGGCGTGCTCTTAGGGCTTTTTAACATCACCCTATATTGGATAATGTAATCCAATACATGAAAATGTGTGCCAGGTCCAGACAAGTCATTAAGAATAGCAAAAAGACATCATGGAGCAATTTTGTAGCCTCATTTAACCGACATACACCTTCCTTGGTTGTATGGGATAGGTTAAGTTGCATTGCAGCTAAATCGACCCATTTACCCATAGTGGGACTGAAAACAGCCACAGGAGCTGTTGTTGATGCATTTGATGTGGCCAACATGCTTGGCAGTGCTTTCGCTCAAGTGTCTAGCTCGGATAACTACTCCTCTGAGTTCCTTCCAAATAAAACTTAGGTGGAATCTCAAGGCTTCGCGTTTTGTTCCAGAAACAGAAGATTACAATTGCCTTTTCACCATGGTGGAGTTAGAACATTCTGTTTCATCTTCACGATTATCAGCACCAGGACCAGACGGCATACATGTACAAATGCTACTTAAGCTCTCTCCTGAAGGTAAGGCATTCCTGCTTGAGGTCTATAATCATGTTTGGGTTGACAGTATAGTTCCAGAAAATTGGCAGGAGGCCACCGTTATTCCCATCTTGAAGGCTGGGAAAGACCGTCATCTTCCCTCCAGCTATCGTCCTATTTGCCTCACCAGTTGCATTTGCAAGGTGATGGAACGTATGATCAATGGACGATTGATATGGTGGTTAGAAAGTCGTAACCTACTGACTAACATCCAGTGTGGTTTTCGAAGACACCGTTCAACTGTAGACCATCTTGTGTCAATATCGACACAGATAACGGACAGATTTATGAAGAACTGTCAAACCGTTGGCATATTTTTCAATCTCGAGAAGGCTTATGATATGTACTGGCGAGCAGAGATTCTACGTTCCCTGTATACCTGGAACATATGTAGACGGCTACCACTGTTCATTCAGGAGTTTATGAAAGACTGCTTTTTCCGATAAAGGGTTGGCTCGGTCTTTTCGAATTCTTTTGTTCAGGCAGAGGGAGTACCTAAGGGTTTGGTACTGTCACGTTTTTTGCTATAGCAATTAACTCCATTTGGAAATATGTTCCAACTGGAGTTTTGTCATGCCTATTCGTGGATGATTTCACTGTCTATTGTACTTTTCAGCGCACAGCATTCTTACAATGACACCTGCAGCAATGTTTGGACAACCTTAGAGAATGGAGCTCATAAAACGACTTCCATTTCTCAATTGAGAAGTCAATCTGCGTTAGTTTCTGGTGCCGTATGAGACGATTACCACCTTTGCTCCGTTTTGGTCTAGATTTACTTCGCTTTGCAGATGAGATGTGTTTCCTGGGGTTGATCTTGGGTAGGAGGCTTAGTTGGTTATCGCATATAGCACAGCTAAGAGCACAAGGTGATTGTTCCCTGAATATCATGGGAGTACTAAATGGCAACTCATGGGGAGTGGATCGGACAATTTTGTTGCGAATTTATTGCGTATGTGTCCGATCCAAACTAGACTATGGGTGTATTGTTTATTCGTCAGCGTGACCATCTGTGCTGAGAAGATTAAACAGGGTTCATAATAGGGGCATCTGCATGTCAATTGGAGCTTTTCCAACAAGTCCAGTCATGAGCCTGTACGCCGAGTCCGCAGAACCTCCTCTGCAATATCTGCGTGAGATTCTCTTGGCAAATTATGGTTGTGCGCTTAGATGTATGCCTAAGGACCCAACTTTTCCTTGCTTTTCACCACCATGCTAAGAGAATGGTATAGAAAAAGGACCCTTAGTCCTTAGCCAACGGGGTTTCGTTTCCAGGAGCTTCTAAGGAAGCTGGCAATTGAACTGCCTGGGATGTTTGCCAAGGGCGATAAGTTCTACCCCTGTTTGTTACCTTACATGCCCCATGGAGATCTTGGGATGAGCATACCCGTACACTGGAAGTCCAGGATGCCTATTAGTAGTATCCGTACATGTTTTTTAGAATTTTTGTCAGGCTATACTGACCGACATTTTATATACACCGATGGATCAAAGAGCACCAGCAGTGTTGAATGTGCTTATGTTTATGGAACCGAACCACATACATTCGGTTTCCATAATAGCACTTCCATTTATACTGCCGAGCTGTATGCAGTATACTGAGCTGTCGTAAATTAGGTGGCTGCCTGATTTTGAGTAAATCTCTTAGCACACTTCAGAGCCTTCGTGAGCTACATTGTACATCCTAGTGTACAACACATCCGGGATGCCCTCCATGTTTTACACGCTTCTGGCATTAATGTGGTGTGTGCATAGATTCCTGGCTGTGTAGGTTTGCCGGGAAATGAAATGGCGGACTTGGCAGCAAAGGTGGCAACCACAGAACCCAGCACTAGCATCTCTCGTTCCTTAGTCTTGAAATGCAGTGAGCGGTTCTGTCATGCTGACACGAAGAGTGGTGAGCTCTCTGTGGTAATAAGCTTAGAGAAGTGAAAGAACTGACAATAAAGTGGGTAACTTCTTCTCGCATATCATACCGAGGAGGTTAACTTGGCTCGGTTGTGAATTGACCACTGCAATTTTTCCCATGGGAATTAATTACAGCAAAAAGGGCCAGTTTCACAAATTTTGTAGAACATATGGACTATAGGAAAGATGGAAATAAAATATACAAATTCCTTAATAAAACAAAATTAGAAACTAGTAAGCCAAAAGGTATACGAAATGATATTTTTATTCAGGATTTTAATGAAACAGAACTGGACTTAGCAATAGAACAATTACAGAACAAAAAATCTCCTGGACCTGACAAGATCCACCCAGAGTTTATTAAACACCTTGGCAGGAAAGGAAAAGAAATCTTACTTAAACTGTATAACACGTGTTGGAGAATGACTGTACCTTCCGACTGGAAAAAAGCCATTATCATCCCGATTTTAAAGAAAAACAAACCCTCAAACAATATTAATAGTTTCAGACCAATATCTTTGACCAGTGTTATTGCAAAAGTGATGGAAAGAATGGTGGCATCTAGACTTAACTGGTTCCTAGAATATTACAACTTAATTAATAGTTCACAGACCGGCTTCAGACAGAATCATAGTACAAGTGAAAATGTACTCCTACTAAGCCAAGACATCAAGGAAGCTTTCAATAGAAAGGAGGATACCTTGGCAGTATTCATTGATTTTAAATCAGCATATGACTCAGTCTGGAGAAATAAATTAATTGAGAAGTTGCAATCAATAGGTGTGAAAAGTAACATGCTTAAGTGGATAACTCAGTTTATTTCACAAAGATTTTGTGCCACAAAATATAATACATACATTTCCAAATATAAACAAACACACCGAGGACTTCCACAAGGTGCTGTTCTGAGCACAACACTCTTTAACATATATATAAATGACCTTCCATCAATAATAAAAACTTTAGAAACCAAAATTGCTTTATTTGCTGACGATGTAGTCATTTGGACTTCAGGCTCTTCAAAAAAACCTGAATTAATTAAAGACAGAATAGAAACAGCCCTAAACAAAGTACATGAATGGAGCTCCAAAAACCTCATGACTATCAATGTGGAAAAAACAAATTATGAATTATTTACACTAAAATACAAACCAGTTAATATTAGCATAAATTATAATGGTAAACCACTCAAAGCAGTTGATGATGCCAAATACTTAGGCATCACTTTCGACAGAAAGCTAAGTTGGAAAAAACATATAACAAACATCTCAGAAAAGGTTGAAAAGAAATTGCAAATCCTGAAAAGGTTAGCTGGTGCTAAATGGGGCTGCTCAAGGAGAGTCCCTAACACAACATACAAAATGTATATTAAACCAAACCTCTTGTACTGTTCTGAAGCTTTAATAACAGCAGCAAATGCTAACATCAGTAAACTTGAACAAATACAAAATCAGGCTCTTCGCCTAATCACTGGAGCAGTTAAATCCACACCTATTGATGCCATGCTTGCCTTAACACGGACCCCATCAATAACAACAAAAATAGCATTGCTCCAACACGAGAAAATGTTACGACTGCCAAACTCTAAATGGACAGAAGAGAACCTCCCCCCTTCAATCCTTAAAACTCATAATAGTTTCCTAGAAAAGGTAACACAGATTAAATCCAAATTGAACATTCCTAACACCAGAGAAAATCTACTTATAAGAGAAAATCCATTGGAATTATTGCAACCTACCTTCAGTTTGGAATTAATAGAGGAAATAAGTAAATCAGACACACCAAAAGAAATACAAAAACTTCTAGTTCTGGAAACAATCAATACTAGGTATCCCACAGAAGAATGGCTGCACATATATACTGATGGATCCTCCAAGGAAAACCTTACTGGAGCTGGAGTTACATGTTCACATTTTTCCTTTTATCATTCTGTTGGCAGAGACACAACAAATTATGATGGAGAAATAGAGGCTATATACATTGCTCTCCGACAATTATTAAATCTTCCCTTAAATAAATTTAACAAGGCAGTAATTCTTTCAGATTCTAAAGCTGCAATTCAGGGAATATGTTCAAATACTACAAAGAAGTCAACAAAAATTAGAGAATGCTACAAAATGTTAACACAACTCCAAAAAGTTAATAAGACTGTTCATCTCCAATGGATTCCAGCACACTGTGGAGTCATGGGGAACGAAACTGCAGACTCACTTGCAAAGAAAGGCACAACAATAAAACAAAAGTCTAAATTCAATTTCTCATATTCCTCAATAAAACGCTTGATCATTAAAAATTTTTGTCATTCATACCTACAAGAAATAGAAACAAATGCCAAAGATAAAAAATGGATTACACTACTTTCCAATCCAGATATAATCCCCCAGAGACCAAGGAAAACAGCTGTTGCAGTCTTCCGACTATTGACAAATCATGACTGCTTGGCAAGTCATCTCTACAGAATAGGTATCTCAGCCTCACCAATATGTGTCCTGTGTAACGATCCAGCAGAAATGAATGAAGAACACTTGAAGACCTGTGAAGCATTAAGATCAGAAGAAACTACAGTTCAAAAGTATTGGAAAGCACGAATGCTAATGGCTTCATTGCCAGATGCAAGGCACTAGAAAACAACAACAACAATTTTTCCCATGGTTACCTATTTAAACAGGACCCTGCCACTGTATGTCTGCTGTTCGACCATGTTTTGTCAGTCCTCCACGTGCTGCTGGAGTGTTCCTCTCTAGCAGAGGCTAACATGAGTTTGAGAATTTGAAACTTTAGATATCTAGTTTTTTCTACTCTTTTGACATATGTATCATTTTGTTTTAATTCTGGCTATTGCCACTCTTTTTTTTTATATTCAGGTGTATATCTTCTCTTTTACAAGTAATTTTTTCTTGATTGAAGTTTATATCTGGCATTTTGCCATAAAATACTTTTTAAACATGCTGATGACCAGCATTTGAGCGCCCTTAAACCTGCATCTCCTCCTCTTCTGCATAAGATGGTAGAGTAACTATAGATTTCTGTGCACTGATGGTACCCTTTTTTGCAAGAAAATCAGTTTTGTCATTACCGCTCAGTCCACAGTGAGCTGGTATCCATTGGAAGACTAGATGTTTTGGAAGTGCTGTTAGGTAGATAAGTATTTTCCAACATTCTACAGGGTGGAAGTGAAATAATCTGCCAGACTTCAACAGTGAGTTTCATGTATTGTGAATAACTAAAAACTGTTATACCAAAAGGCTGAAAAGTTTATAGTTTTCCAGGAAAAAATACTTTTATTAAAGATAATGTGTCATCACCTAGCTGAATTATTATTGATTAAAGGTTCTTAATTTATGGCTATATTCGTAGAAAACTGAATGAACGATAATCTTTTCCTTTGGCATATTTCAATTGTTTTTATGTAAATTAAATTTAAAAAATCCGCAATTTGTTGCTTTTTTAATTCTGTTAGAACTGGCAACATCACATCAGCTGTGTTTACTTTGAGACGGTATCCCGTGCGTAATAAGATATTTACAATTTAAATAAATATTTCCATATATTACAATAAGTTTCATATAGTACAAGAATTCATTTCACCAGAATGCAAGAACAGGCAGCAATATACTGACCCCGGAAGTAATAAAACTATATAGTATATTCTTTGTAGACCTATTTTTGTGCAACGGTCATAAAACATCATACATTGTTAGCAGAGCGTCTGTTAGATTGACAGTTATATGACAAGAGCGTGGGAGACAGCAGTTTCGCACGCTTACCCAATGAGAAATCCCGAAGCAATTCAATTTGAAATATACCACATTCTAAGCAACCAATAGAAATTTAATATTTTGGCAGGCAAGAGTAGGGAGGTTTGATATAGTTTTGGCAGAGTGGTCTGTCTACAATCCTAAGGAGAATACGACGTATTAGTATGTTTAAGTGATAGAGTGAAAGTTTCCGTGCTACAAGACAAGCGTCAGGCTAAATTCCATCCAAGATTCATTTAGGCAATACCATCTTATGTTTATTCGGCTATATACGTTCTTGGTGACGGTGAAGTGAAGCTCAGGATACTGAATCATTTGGCATATTTATTGAAAGTTGGTCTATATTTATAATGTACAGTATTCAAGTTTTAGCTGCTGAACATTGTAACGAAAGTGCAATTGTCTTTCACCTTCATTTCATTTTTATTAATACTTATTTCAATCCACTCTAAGATAACCACTCATTTTTCCCACGACCTATTAAGCAGTCTCAAAAACAGCCGAGGCAAGAACAAGAGGACCAAGAACGAGAAGAAGAGGACTATTAATTTAACATTAAAAATAAATAAATATATAGGCGCCTTAAACTCAAACAAGATACGACGCATAAATTGGCGAGCCCAACTTTGGGGCCAGAAAAGAGTGTAAAACACGACGGTTTTGACAAAGGGAACAGCAGAACGGTGCGAAGTGTAATAATGCAACTTAGGGAAGAACGGGCAGGAGTCATTAGTAAAAGTGAAAGTGCTAGTGAGTGAAAATAGTGAATTAGTGAAATTTAGATACCTTCACCTCTTCCTGGGAGACTATAAGTTCAACAATTCTATATTTAATTAAGATTGTATACTTATGCTACTCAGAAGTAGAAAGATTGTCAGTAACATGGAAAGTGCTCAGGTGAATAACTTTGAACGTGCAAAAGACTTTGGTAATTTTGATGCAGATTACGGTCAAGGCCAACCTTTAGACATAACTTTTGGTAGAGAATCTAACATGTCAGGTCTCGAGGTAACAGATGAAAACAGTAGATTAGGAAATAATAATCCTGTTCAAAATTCAGTGGAGCATGAAATTGCAACTTCAACAGGCCAACCTAGCACACATAAAAGTTCCAACAGCCAGGTAGAAATTCCGGTAGGGGTAAATTTAGAGATTGTAGGGCAATTAGCTAATTATTTGAAGCAATGAAGCATATGGAACAAAATATGGATGGTCAGTTGGGGACAATTAAGAATCAACAAGTAGAAATTAGGGATGAGCTCAGGAAACAGAAAGATGAGTTACAGAAACAGTTAAAATGTGTAGACAAGAGACTTTTAGATGTTAACCAGGAAACTCAGAGGCAGTTAGAAGAGAAAATTAGATCAGTACATTGTGAGATAGTACCTAGGGAAGAAATAATCCAAGTAGTGGAAGAGCAGAATACTAAAGTATTACAGCTAGTAGATAAAAAATTAAAGAAACTAGATGGTTCAATTCACGAAAAACTGACTAAGCAAAGCCATGAACTTAAGAATAATATAGAGGGAGTACACGAAGATACCCAGCTGATTCGTGTAAACTGTCAAACCGAATTAGATAATTTAAAAAAGAAACTTGAAATACAGCACGAGAGAAGCGATAAGAGACTGGAGGATACCTTGCATACTGCTCGTGCACAGTTATCACAGAAATTAAATGAGGAAGTAGATAGTATAAATCAGAAGCTAAATGAGCACATATACCAGCAAGATGCAAGGTACCAAAAGTCACAAACAAATGTTGAAGCACTAATTGATAAGGTAAATGCATTGCATGTACTACACAGCAATAATATTATCAATGATAACAGTGTGAATAGATCTAGTAATAATTCTGTGCTTCGAGGAAACTCTCCTCACTCAAATGTCAATGTTAATGAACTTCCTGAAACTGTAGTCCAGAGTTTGTATACCGTACCAAATGTGACATCCTGTCATAGTTCTATATTCCAAGATCTGCCATTACCTAGGTTCGCGGGTTCCGATCTAGATGACCCACTACAATATTTAGAGCAAATAGAAGAATATTTTAGATTAAAGAAGGTACCAGAGGAATCAAAAATGTTTGTAGTTCGCAAGACACTTGATAGCCGAACTTTAAGTTGGGTTAACCTTGCTGTGGGAACTGAGAATAGTTTCGAGTATTTTAAGCATCTGTTCTTAAACAAATTCTGGAACTCAGCAAAGCAACAGAAAATCCGCACAAGTTTAAGCCATGGACAATACTCACCGCGTGGTAATTTAAGTATGGCTGATTATATCTTGCAATATTCGCAGAATCTACGACATCTGAAACCACTAATTTCTGATCAAGATTTCATTACGTTAATGTCAGGCCATTTTCCAATGAGAATTCAGAACTATTTATTAATTGCGAAACCTCAGTCCGTTGTAGAGATGATTGAGCTCGTATCAGCATTGGAAGCCAACGAAGAACAATCTTCATACTATACAAGCCACCGGAATAATCCGAGAAATAATCAAGGTTTCCGGAATCCTCCAAACCACAACAATAGGAATTATCAAGGTCATATAACTGGACACGTGATCGGTATAACACATCCATCCCACAGTTTTTGCAAAACCAGCGAAGTGAAAATCGCCGGGAACACACACCGCAGATCAACATGATACAGGTTGAACAGCGTAGTCCAAGTAGATGGAGAAGGAGAAATTTACGTAATAGCAGATACTGCCGTGATGTTCCTAGAAACCTAAATAATCATCATTGGAAGTCACAGCGAGAGAATTATAATGAACAGGAGCCAAGGGTCCATTCACCACCAGTTATACAAACAGACCTACGCACGAATACGAAGCTTCTCAGGTCTATCACCATAAATCAAACCAGGAAAACTAGATAATGACATACTGGATGAAGGGTGTCAGTGCGTCGGGAAAACACAATACCCTTCGATAAATTCCCAGATTCAAAATGTCGTCACCGGGGAAATTATAATAAATAAAGATAAAAACAATGATTTTGATACACCGTTTATCAAGGTTGATATAAATGGTCAGAAATTTAATGCCGCTGTGGACACAGGAGCGCCAGCAAATGTGATATCACTTAGATTATATGAACATCTAAAGAATACAGGATTTGAAATGATGAGCCTACCAACCTCCAATTTAATATGTCGAGTAGCCATAGGACGATCAGCCCAACTCATTAAGAAACAATGTATGTTGTCTATAACTATTAAAGGGGAGCATTTCGATGTAATATTCCTGGTAATCAACAACTTAAATAATGACTTAATACTGGGTTGTGATTATTTCGACGAAAATCATGTAAACATTGATTTCAAAAACAAAACCATTAGCATTTGGAAGGACAGCAAGGAAGTCACATGTAATTTTGTAGCAGAACAGTGTGTTCCTATAGAAATGACCCAGGAAGAAAAGGAAATTTTAAATACAGAGCTATTTGTACAGAAATTCCAAGTGTCAGGGGGAACGGAAGTAATTAGGCCACTAGTGGAAGAAACTCAGGTAAACTACTCTCCCAGGTGCAAAGAAACAGGTTTAATGAAAGAAAATAACATACTTTGTAGTATGCGGAATCGTGAGATGACAAAGTTAGATACGTTAAGGAAAATATGTAATAGTGCTTATAATATCACAGATTCCCAATGCAGTGAATTATTTGGAACACTGCAACAAAACACAGAAATCTTCAGTGATGTACCTGGTACCTGTAATATATATGTGCATAAATTTGAAGTTGAAGGAATAAAACCATATAAAAGAGAGGAACATGAAAATACAGAGAAAGGCAGTATCGAAACAATCTGATAGTTTATTTTTCTTAGTTCTATATACAGGATGCGGGTTGCTAACTCCAGAGCTGATTGTAATTGTATATGCATATATGTGTATATATAGGTCTAAGTTCATAAGCACTTGTATATGTTCACCCTAATGTTATGATAGTATAGCTAGAAAATGTATCAATCTCTCAGGTTAGTCATTAAGGAAATTGTAAACAACAGCAAGAAAAACAATGGTTATTTAAGAGTCCCTATGAGGCATTGTGAAAACTTAGTTGTATACCTAAAATATGTGTTTAAGGGAAGATATCAAAGTTGAATCAAAACACTGTTATATTTTGATCATCTTTGATAGGGCACTTATGAGACGGTATCCCGTGCGTAATAAGATATTTACAATTTAAATAAATATTTCCATATATTACAATAAGTTTCATATAGTACAAGAATTCATTTCACCAGAATGCAAGAACAGGCAGTGATATACTGACCCCGGAAGTAATAAAACTATATAGTATATTCTTTGTAGACCTATTTTTGTGCAACGGTCATAAAACATCATACATTGTTAGCAGAGCGTCTGTTAGATTGACAGTTATATGACAAGAGCGTGGGAGACAGCAGTTTCGCACGCTTACCCAATGAGAAATCCCGAAGCAATTCAATTTGAAATATACCACATTCTAGGCAACCAATAAAAATTTAATATTTTGGCAGGCAAGAGTAGGGAGGTTTGATATAGTTTTAGCAGAGTGGTCTGTCTACAATCCTAAGGAGAATACGACGTATTAGTATGTTTAAGTGATAGAGTGAAAGTTTCCGTGCTACAAGACAAGCGTCAGGCTAAATTCCATCCAAGATTCATTTAGGCAATACCATCTTATGTTTATTCGGCTATATACGTTCTTGGTGACGGTGAAGTGAAGCTCAGGATACCGAATCATTTGGCATATTTACTGAAAGTTGGTCTATATTTATAATGTACAGTATTCAAGTTTTAGCTGCTGAACATTGTAATGAAAGTGCAATTGTCTTTCACCTTCATTTCATTTTTATTAATACTTATTTCAATCCACTCTAAGATAACCACTCATTTTTCCCACGACCTATTAAGCAGTCTCAAAAACAGCCAAGGCAAGAACAAGAGGACCAAGAACGAGAAGAAGAGGACTATTAATTTAACATTAAAAATAAATAAATATATAGGCGCCTTAAACTCAAACAAGATACGACGCAACTTTCTTCCGACATCGATGTAGATCGTACAAATGTTTACTTAACTGCATGCAATTGCTCTTTCTTTAAGCATATTGCGGTGGATTGTAACTTTACACTATAAATCATGCTTTACTAAAGATTTAGCAATTTTTAGTACCACATGGTTAAATGCAACACAGAATAACTGTATTAATAATGTAAGAGATAACATAACCTTTGAAATGTTGTAATAGTTGCAGCACATACATCTGGTAGACGATATTAAAACTGTACCCGTGTTAACCACAAGTGCCGGTGTTGGAAGCAAACTAGCTTTACTATTTATTGTGAAAATGAATGTCCTGTTTGCTCCCTGCTATTCAGTAGATAAACTTTGTAAGTATAGTTTTGTTTGATTTGTTAATAATGTCGATCTTGCATCATTGTTTCACAATGACGAACAATACATGCAGTTCCTATACGAGAAGGCTTATTATGAACGTGCATTTTATGTCCGGATTGTGGGTAACTTCACCAGTTTATTTAACTTTAGTGTATTGATGTTCTTAATGTCAGCAACAAACACTTGGGTATCATCATTCGGAAGCAATGTTAGCAGCAATATTGTACCAACTGGGCACGTTCGCCATAAGTTGATTTGGACATACCTTGTAAGCATTTTATTTGAAGTGAATTTATTTGTTTCTGGCCATTTAGAGCGTATTTAAAGTTAGTATATATGTTTCCATCATATTTGTGATTTCCTAAATGATGCAATATCGGAACTGATGTTGAAAGTTAGAAAAAATGTTTGCAAGACAAAGTGAGGAACAGACCAACCACATTTACTTAATTAAAACATGCGTTTGTTAGCTTATCATGGTATAAGCCTCTCAAATAGAACAGGAAACAATTCTGGCATTTAAACATTTCGAATAAAATCTTATAATTATGCGGAAATGTAGAATTTGAAGTCAGTTTGCATACAGTGCAGTGAACAATAAGCTCATTTTGGCAGAATTTTCTAGGTCTCTTGCCCAGCAGCAAAACATCTGAATTCGATTCATGGCCAATGTTACTTAAATGATTTTTATAGAGCATTAGAATAGCTCATTGAGCTGCCGGTAGAAGCAAATTACTCGAATAGGTGGTGCGACGTAGCCAGCTTTAAATGTGATTACCTAGTTAATGGTGTGTGTTTAATTAAAAAAGTGTACAAGAACTTTTTATTCATTTACATCCATTTTCTCACCTCCTTCAGCCTGACAGATTATTTCACTTCCACCTTGTATGGTTGTTTGGCTTTTTTTTTTTTTTTTTTTTTTTTTGTTGACAACTTGGAAGTAATTGCTGTAATTGCTACCCTGGCATTTGAGAGAATAACTGCTTGATAAAAATGTGAGATTCTGTACGAAAGATTTTGTAGGGCCATTCGAATTGCTTCAATTTCTCCATCAAAGTTTGTAGTTCCGTAACTTAAAGATTTGTAATAGTAAAAGAGATGACACAGAATTCCAGCCCCTGCTCCATCTCGGATTGATATCACTGGTCCATCAGTATAAATTTGGAGCCATCCATGTTCCGGAAATCTAGTATGGATTGTCTCTAATGCGAATAATTTTAGAACATTAGTTGTTGTTGTTTTCTAGTGCCTTGCATCTGGCAATGAAGCCATTAGCATTCGTGCTTTCCAATACTTTTGAACTGTGGCTTTCATGTAACTGTTTTCTTAACGGGCACCAGTTTTACAATGTGGCAGTTACATCACCCGACTTAAACCCCCATTTTGCAAGGGGGACCACACCTATCGTTGGTCAACGGGTCCATCGGACCTAGCCGGGAGGACTAAATAGATGATATTTAGATCCACCGACCTTCCCCTCATGTGCCTCTGAGGGACGCTGTTGTGCTGTGATAGGCCAGCACATATGTAAATGACATTTCCTCCCTTTTAGATGAAACAGTTATACCGCTGTGATTCGGTCTCCAGAGCCTCATCTGTTAAAAGCAGGGTGCACCACGGGCAGGATGAGGATGGGAATTGGGTAGGAGAGGCTATAGGAGGCGCATCACTACCCCTTACTACTCCCATTAGTTGGAGTATCAATTTTCTTAACTTCTTGTGTCAGGTGTAAATAATGTGATGTCTAATGTTTGTGTCGGATTGGCTTTATATGTGAAGTTTTCCTTTGAATTAGGAAGGTCTACATTCTTCTTGATGTCTTGAATTTTGGAAAGAAAGCTTTCCAGAGTCTTTAGTATATGTGTAAAATTTCTCTTGTTCCATGTATTGAATGGGAGTCTGATCAACTTTTCGTATTGAATAAGAGCTGTTTTTTCTATTTCATATTCAATGGGGTATTGGTTGGTTAGTATTTCCATAGCTGGTATTGGAGTGGTTTTGATAGCACCTGTAATTAGTCTCAGACTTTGGTTTTGAAAGATTTGAATTTTTTTGTATTTGGTGTTAACAAGAACTTCGCTGCAGTAAATAAATAATGGCTAGGGCTAGGAAGTTCATGCATTTGCATGTTTTTTTACAGGGGTTAAAAATGTATGCTTTTACATTATGTGCACGAATTATGGAATTTTAAGTTATTTGGACGTGATTTTATGGTGCATATAACTGCATATTTTCTTGATTTTGATAAATGCATATTATTTCAATACTATAGCCTCTATATAGCATATTTTAATGATTTTTATGTTTGTTTTTTTTCCATCTGGATAGTATTTTTCATATAGGTAGTGTTGCATATGATGTAACGTGCCAGGTGGCGAGAAGCAATGCTGAGTCATGTTGTTATGTAGTGAATCCCCTGTTTCCATCCTTTCTTTATGTTTGTGCATAGAGAGTAATCAGTAGGGCTAGGAAGTTCATGCATTTGCATGTTTTTTACAGGGGTTAAAAACATATGCTTTTACATTATTTTCACGAATTATGGAATTTTCAGTTATTTGTACATGATTTTGTGGTGCATATAACTGTATATTTCTTGATTTTGATAAATGCATAATATTTCAACATTATAGCCCCTATATTGCATATTTTAATGATTTTTATGGGTTTTTATTATTTTTTCCCATCTGGATAATATTTTTGATATTGGTAGTATTGCGCATGATGATGCAACTCACGAAGATTTCAATATTATAGCCCCTATATTGCATATTTTAATGGTTTTTATGGTTTTTATTATTTTTTCCATGTGTATAATACTTTTCATATTGGTAGTATTGCACATGTTGATGCAACTCGCGAGGTGAGTCATGTTGTCATGCAGTGAACCCCCTGTTTCCATCCCTTCATTATATGTATGTGCGCAGAGAATAACCAGTGCATTATCTGAGAGGTTTATATTAACAAAGATAAAGTGCAGGTCAACGTTTTGAGCAGCACGATTATCACAACGCTTGCCTCGGGTTGCTTGCAAGTTGCTTGACCTCCAATAGTTGTGGCATGGTCTTCAAACATAACAGTGTTGTGAACTGGTTCCCACCAAATTAAATTAGGTGTATAAAATGTCAAAGAGCTCTTCAAATGCCGAAAATAAAACCAACTTCGAGTGCTAGATTAATTAGTTTACAGAAAGAGTTTTCGAGTGATTTAATATCTACAGATAATAGGGTACTGTGTTGTGGAGCATGTGAGAAAAATGTAGGGAGTGAGAAAAGATTTCAAATAGTTCAGCACATAAACACAGCAAAACATAAGGAGAATTTAATCAGAAAACTCGCAAACAGAGAACCTGTTCAAAAACAGCTAGTAGAGTGTTCAGGAAGTAGGGTTACTGAATTTTCCTATGACTTGTGCCGAGCATTTTTAGCTGCTGATATTCCCTTGTTCAAAATTAATAATCCGACATTTAAAAACTTTCTTGCCGAGTACACTCGACAACATGTGCCTGAAGAAAGTGCACTGCGCAAGACTTAGGTCGGACATTGTTACAGTAACATACTGTCAAATATACAAAATGAATTAGTGGATCAGTTTGTGTGGTTGTCTGTTGATGAAACCCCTGATTCTGAGCGCTGTTCTATTGCTAATATAATCGTGGGTGTTTTAAATAATGAACAAAATACTACACCTTATCTTCTTAATGTGTGCAAATTGTCTTCCACTGACAATGTACCTGTAACCCAGTTTGTGATGGACTCTTTGAAATTACTATGTCCTTGTGGAATCAAATACGACCGGTTACTTTTTTATTTGTTACTGATGCAGGTCCTTATAAGGTAAAACCAGGACAAACTCTGAAAGGTATTTTTCCTAACATAATTCATATAACCTGTTTGACACACGCTCTTCATTGCATTTCTGAGACAATATGCGATTCTTTCCCATTGATAGATTTGTATCCTGTACAAAGAGAATTTTTGTTAAATCTCCTAAAAGAGTTAAGTTGTTTAGAACAACAGCACCTAATATCCGACTTCCTCCTGCACCAGTGTTAACTCGATGGGGAACGTGGGTTGATGGAGTTTTATATTATGCTGAGCACATAGAAATAGTCGAAGAGGTTGTTAATTCATTGAACTCAAAAGATGCTTCATCAATAGAAACTGTGCAAAATATTCTGTCAGGCACTGGGTTAAAAGGGGATCTTAGTTTCATATCTGCCCATTTTTCTTTCTTACCAACAGCCATATGGCATTGGAAGCTGTAGGATCTCCTTCGCATGAATCACTTACTGTTTTTGAAAAAACAATGTGATCTAAGTCCGGTTCCTGGTAGCATAGGACAAAAAGTGAAAGAGAAAGTGAAATATGTAATTTCAAAAAATTCTGGTTATAAACAGATGTGCGATATTCGAGACATTCTCGAAAGAACAAGAGACTTGAGTGTCACACCAAGAGACTTGACTCTCTGTGAAGCAGTTAACATCATTTAAATATGCCCTGATAACATCTTGTGACGTGGAGAGAAGTTTTTCACGTTACAAAAGTTTGGCGAGACAACAGACGATGTTTTACAGTTGAAAATTTGTGCAAAGTGTTGGTTATGAACTGCAATATAGCAGTTAATACTAGCAGCGGAACCACTTCTGTTTCAACCTCTAAGGAATAAGGTAACTTTATTATTTATACTAACTCGCCTTGTGTACTGCAAAGGGGCATTGGTTTAATTAAATAGTGCATATTACGAGGGATGTTCAATAAAGACTGGCACTGATTTTTTTACCCTTTCATTAAGTGTCTGATTGCGACATCTGTCCATGTGTCATTGAACTACGTATTCTAGTCGCTAATCACTGAAAATCACACAGTGATAGCTGTATCAGTTGATTGTTGACAGCCTGTGAGAGTGAACGTGTGTGATAATCGCCTCTAAATATCATCACGAGTACAGAAGTCACCCAACAAGGGCGTAGTCATTACTGTTTTTGATTACCAGAGGACAGTCTGCATTCTCACAGTTCCAAGACACTCTACAGACACTGCAGATTACTACAAGGCGGCGCCGTGGCCGAGCGTTTAGCGCGCTCGCCTACCACCTAGGCGGCCCGGGTTTGATCCCAGGGACCCGCATGTGGTATTCGTGGTGGACGAAGCGGCGTCAGGGCGGGTTTTCTCCGGGTGCTCCGGTTTCCCCCGCCATCTCATTCCACCGGTGCTCCATCTTCATGTATCATCAGTGTCACCGCCTGCGGTGCCGTAGTAGTAAAAGCGGGCGTTAAACACTACAACACACCAGATTACTACAACACTATCCTGAAGCAATTGGTAAAGGATCACATCCCCAAAAAGCTAAAGAATCTCATTCATCACGTCAATGCCAAGCCACATGTTGCTGATGCGGTTATTGAATTCCTGGCACAAATTCATATGTCTGCGGTACCTCTTCCACCTTATAATCCTGACCTAGCTCCATGTGACTTTTTTCTTAACCCGAGAGCCATAAAAAACTTAAGGGACGTCGGTTCGACAATGAGACCAAAGCAGTGAAAGCTTTAGAGGCGACCCTGAACTGGCTCTCAAAGAATGGCTTCCTGCACGTTTTCCAGGAATGGCAAAGGAGGTGGGACAAGTACATTGAGTGATTTTTTACAATACATTGTTGTATGAATATTAGTGCCAGTCTTTCTTGAACACCCTAAGTACTTGGCATATTTTCAAGTTTTTAAGAGCATATTTGCATGCATATTTCAGTGTTTTTTAGTGCATGAACTTCCGAGCCCTAATAATGGCTTTATATATACATTGTATGTCGTGTTGAGAGTTGCTCTGGAACATCCCCATTTCATTCCTGTTAGACGTTTTAACAGTGAAAGGTGCCTTTCTGCTCTTTGTATTACATTTTCTATTTGTTTGGTCCATGTAAGTTTGGTATCAAATATAACACCCAAATATTTTGCTTCCTTTGTTTTTGGTAATTGTTGACCCTCAACATTTAGTTTTATTTTTAATGGTATTTTCCTTAGTAAAAAGATTTGGTAGTTTGATTTTTATTTATTAACAGTCATTAAATTTTCTTTGGTCCACTTTTGCAGGTTGGTTAAGGATTGTTGCCTGGTTTTTTCTAGTTCTGTACTTCTGTTTTTTTGGTTTTGAAGTTCACATTACTAAGTCATCGGCAAATAGTGCACACTTCACGCCTGATTCTTGTATTTCTTGTGGCAGATCATTAATAAATAAATTAAAAAGTGTTGTGCTGAGCACTGTGCCTTGTGGTGAACCACGGTGTACTTATCTTCCTTTCATAGAAGTTTGAAAACAGTGTTGTTGTAATTAATTTAATTTAAAAGGTGAGTCAATTAATAACACTGAACAGCACTTATAACATAGTTTTCCGGTGTACTTGTTTATGTTTCGGTATATACCTTCTATATCTGGTAGCAATAAAGCGTTGAGTTAGGAAATGACTTAGCCATGAAAGCATTGGACCTTGTATCCCTATTTTTTTTACTTTCGTTCTGCATATAGAATCATATGTACTTTGGAAATCAATAAAAACTGATACATTATCTTTTTTTCTACTGAAGGAGTCTTTGATTTCTTGACTGAGAAGTAAGACTTGTTCATTTGTAGAGTGGAGCTCTCTGAGTCCAGCTTGACATGGGGAAATTAAATTTTGTGATTCTAGAAACAAATTTGACCAATTTGACATCATTCTTTCCATCACTTTTGCTATTATGCTAGTAAGAGCTACTGGTCTATAATTTATTTCTGATGCTGTTTTATCTTCCTTCAAGGGTGGGACAGTTATTGCGTTTTGCCATTTGGCAGGCACAGTGGTTTTGCAGTATAGATTGTAGAGTTTTAGTAGTTTTACTGTTTTTCCAAGGTTTTTTATGAACTCTAGATGTATGTGATCTGTTCCAGGAGACTTTTTGTTTTTTAGATTATTAACTGCAATGTTCAGTTGTTGCATATTAAAATTTTGAAAAAAGGTACTGTGTTGAGTGTTAGGATCACATTCTCTTTTTTGTTTCGAATCTTTCTGAAATTTTTTACGTTCCTTTTTATTATTTCTTGTTACTTTGTGTGAATTAGCATAATATTTATTGAAGGTTTCAGCTATGACTGCATCATTTGACAATCATAATCCAATAATTTGCTGCTGCTTTTATGTGATGTATGTGAACATTATTTTAAAAATGTTTCCTTTATGCAATTTTTGTATAATTTATGTGAATATCCAAAAATATTTATTTACATGAAAAAAATCACAAAATATCCATTTTTATGTGCAATAAAACTTAAAATATTTGCTCCGGTAAATATCCAGAACATTAAACTAAGTTTCATGTTCATACTAGGATGGAAACAAAATACATGTATTTACCTAAAAATCCGAACCCTATTAATAACTAACAAATAGCACCAAAATTCACATATATGTTAAATTAAATAGCAAAAGTTAACAATAGCAATAGAAAAAGTTTTAATTACTACAGCCAGTAAGTGTTTATTGTCCTTAAAAGAACATACATTTGCGAAGTATACAATAATACTTTTTTTCTCCCTAAGAGAAATCCCAAATAAAATGACAGTCCAATGAGGTTATAAATTTAAAACAGAACAATTCAATGGAAAAAAGACATTTTTTATACAAATACAATGTTCTATTTTTTATTTCAGCTTTTGATTTTTTAAAATCTCAATTATTAATGGTTACAGCATTTTGTGCCCTATTTATAATTGGCATTGGAATATATCACTATTAAGTTTTCCAAATTTTCTGGTGTTAAACTGCATCTTTTATCTGATAAAACCATTTTATAACCTGAAAAAGACTGTCCCACAAAATTGAACTGATTGGGGCATATTTAAATTTTGCTAGATTTTACATGTGTTGGCAGACTTACATCTCCATCATTCAGCACATCGCACGCACTTTTCAAAACAGAAAACTCAGCATGTTTTTCATCAATGTGCTCCACTTATCTCTAACTTTGTCATAAATTCTCCCCACTACCGTGTTTACTTTGGTTTCTACTTCTTTATTGATGCCAATTTGCTCGGGAAGGGATTTTCCCCTTGCTTCAAGTTTCATAATGCAAGGAGGCAAGAAAGAAAAATTGGACTGTATCCTGCAATAGTTCTTTTACAACTTGCACACATCCCACATTATCATCTGGCAATCCATTTATAACACTGGCTATTTCTTCCAAATGCTAAGCATAATACACAACAGCGTCAATGCAGGTGCCCCACCAAGTAATTACAGGTTCAGGAGTGAGGGTGTCAGAAGGAATTCTGTCAAAACAATACTACAAGACCTTTCATGTTTGACACAAGACTGTTGACTTTGGGAAATTCATTTCGGATGGTTTCAGCAACTCTGTGTAATGCATGGGCTAAACAGGTAATGTGAATTAATTTAATTTAAAAGGTGAGTCAATTAATAACACTAAACAACACTTACAACATAATTTTCCAGAACGCGTTTCGAAGGTTAACTTTCCTCCATTATCAACCGGACAATAACTGGGTTATTAAATTAAATTAATTACAACAACACTGTTTTCAAACTTCTATGAAAGGAAGATAAGATAATGTGAATTAAATTTGGATAAAAAGTTTTCAGGAGAGTTGAAGCAACAACCATGTAAGATGCAGCATCGGCACGCAGAAGAAGAACTTTGGAGTCGTCAGTTCCATTCAGGAAAAGTAATTGCAGATTCTTGTTAACAAAATAAGCAATTGTTTCACTGCTGACTCTATCTAGCTATTTTGAACAGAGCAGATACTGGGATGAGGATTCATGTGGATCCATTTTACCAACAATTACATTTCCCATATACCTCCCCATCGTATCAGTGGTTTTGTCTACACACAACCAAATGCAGGAATCCCCTATACTCTCGCAAATTGATAGCAGAGTGGTCTCATATGTAGAATTTAGACAATTTTTTCATAAGGTGGATTCTGATGGAATGGAATACTTGTAGTACTTCTGCAAGAATCCTTTGAAAATTGGATTCTGTACTACATTCCAAGGGATGTTAGCAGCTACCAAAGCTTTGCTTAGATCCATATTAAAACTAGTTTCACTTGTAGGTGGAGGAAGTCAACAAAGTTCGTTTCTTTAGTGCAGTATGTGAAGCTCTAGCTTTATGGCCACTACCATTAATATGTTGGTCAATATGAGACTTCTTTTCATGTGAAACCTGTATAAAAGAAATGAAGGATAGTTTTAGACTTACAGTAGAGGAAGATTTTGCGCCAAATACTGAAACACAATTTTATTAAATGTTTCTACAGGTTGGTTAAGCATGAAAATTAGATGACCTGTTTTTTGCAGAATTTGCAGAAAGCGATTTTCCCATCGCTGGTGAGTCCCAATATGTCCTGGAACCATTGCTGCATCAGTGCACTTTTGGAAGATTTCACTCTAGGCATTTTGGTACCTATATTTTAGTTTTTACACACACTCATTCATACACACATAGATGGCTAACACTGTATGTTGACACTGTAGAAGGTCCACAGCAAGGAAAACTTCTTAAGAGGGTTGTTACAAACTCTTGGTAATCTACCTAGTTTCCTCCATATTTTACAGTAAAAGGTGCAGTGAAGGCTGGCCGTGACAGTGTTTCTAAAGACTTGGACTTTCATTAGCACAACCCCTTCTAGAGCTGTCAGGTAGTAGAAAAATGGTCATTTTCAAGTTAAAGCTCGTTATGAATACTTTATTGTATGGTTTATACAAATTCACAAACTGCTGACCCAGATATTTCATTCATGCTTGATGCTCAAGGTTAGTCCATTATCCCATCTTAAATCCTGTTTTGAATTGACCCATTGTGTGCAAGAATGCTGCACTTCCTTGCTTTCAGAAACCTGTTGGTGCAACTCTCCGCTTTTAGAAAGGCAATTTTAGAATACCCTTACTATGCCAAAATTACTGTCTCATTCTCGAAGTATGTTTAGGTATTTTTTATTTAGGGATGTACAGTGCCTCAAACTCCGGCAAATCTAAATTGGTAATATATTGTGATTTTATAACTTCTTTTTTCAGTTTTTTAAGTGTTCCATTTATGTCCTGCCTTTAACTGCAGAGGTCCTATCAGCGGCCTTGCCTATTGACAACGCGCGCGCGCGCGCGCGCACACACACACAACACACGCACGCACGCACCCACGCTCGCACGCACGCACGCACGCGCGCACGCACCCACGCACGCACGCACACACACACACACACACACACACACACACACACACACACACACACGCACACTTCCAGACTCGGGGAAGGATGAGGAATAATCTTGGCTGGAGGAAAATTCCTACTCCCCTGCTGGGAATCGAACCCGGGACCCCTTGCACAGCAGACAGGTGCTCTACCAACTGCGCTACGGGGCTAGCCTTTCATAACTTCTGTTTGTTATAATTAGCTATTTTTAGGGTTAAAAACCATGAAATAGGTGCATTGGTGTAAAATAGGCACTTTAAGATACAATAAAACTTCCACAGAAGGTGCAATTTTGCATGAAATGTGAACATATATGATTGGGGTTTGATTATTTTTTCAGGAAAAAATAGACATAAAACCTAAAATCCGAGGCCTAATAATGACACTGGAGAATATGAGCGAAAGACATAGAAACAATATTAGACAGCATTGTGTGAGAAATCACTCTCTCACCACATTGACTCGAGCCAAACTTTAAAGTTGACAACAGCAGTTATATAGAATTAACATATTTGGTATACAATAGTTATTATGCAGTATATTATATTCCCTAACATGCTGACCTGTCGTGGCATGTAATATGTCCTCTGGTTGGTAATCAGAGGATATGGTTGGTGAATTTATTTTAATAATCCTCCCAGTCAGGTCGGTGAGACCCGTAAACCAACGACAGGTGTGGTCCTCCAGACATTCTGGGGGTTGTGAGAGAGCGATGTGACCACCAAAACATAAAAATATGGTGCTCTCTATAAAGCGGTTACCATTACTACTAATTGTTCTCTTCAGTATCTTAATATTGGAGAGCAAGAGGATTAATGACTTCATTGTCAGAAATCCAGCATTAGCCAACAACAACATATTCTCAAAAATAAACATCATAATTTATATGAAAATTGTATTGACATTGTTTACAAAGTACATTATTAGATAGTGGCATAGTAATGATACTCCCCTAATTTACACGATTGATATCTTTGCTGGTTTCTTTTTAAATATTGGTGTTTCAATGTCCAGCTACAAACTAGATGAACTTAAACGTAGAACACATTGAAGAAGTTCATCCGAAACACTACTGCGTAGCAGCCTCTTGTCTAATTCTCAATATGCTAAACAGTTCTTGACTGGGTGTGCTAAAGTAGTTAAGTCAAAAAATATTGAAAATGAGTTCTTCACAGCCTTTGATGTAATTTTGCGTGTTCTACCTATGTGTCTAATTGGTTAAGTCATATCACTTATAATAATGATGATCATGATAATCATCATAATAATGATGGTGGTGGTGGTGGTGGTGGTGGCGGCGGCGGCGGCGGCGGCGGCGGCGGCGGGGATGGGGATGATGGCAGCGGTAGCAACAGCAACAATCATTGTCAATAGACTTTTACAGTTTCTGACATTGTCAAATTTACAACTATAAATTACAAAAATTACACATGTGCAGTTTGATACAGTCCTACATGATTACATAATGATTACAATAAATAATATTTTAGACATGATTTTAAATATATGATATACACATGAGTACTGATTATAGTTCATCAATGCTGTACAGACTTTTCATTAACAAGTACCTCTTCAGATCACTCTCAAACTGTTGACCCTGACAACTTTTTAAATATGTGGGCAGTTTTGTGTGAAGTGGTAAACCCATCATGTTTGGATCTTTGTCTGAAATTTTCTTGTTAAACCCTTGCCTAAAATAATCATTATGTTTGGTATAGTGACTATGTATATTGTTATTTTTAGGGCATAGGTTTTGTACTGCATAGGTTACTGTTTTATGTACATGCAAAGAGTACACTTAGTATCCCTCTAAGTCTAAATATTTCCCTACATGACTCATGAGAGTTCATGTTAAAAATCAGTCTGATGGTCGAATAACATGAGTATGCAAAAGGAAGTGTGTCATGAAGTCATCAGTTGTGCGTGTGCAAAGATGGTTAAGTCTCTCACTTTTGACTTCGCCTATTTTACACCATCGAACCAGCCATGCAAAATTGGTTAAGTCAGTAATAGAGCTGACTTAACTTGCTATGCACTGCAAATTTAAAGACTTATCCAACTTGACACTACACCTATCTGGTGACTAAGTATTTATTTTCATTGCACTAACATGAAGATTGAGTAATGCAAAACAACTAACTCTGACTAGTCTACAATACGCATGAAAAAATAAAGTATTGCAACTCTGTATATCATTTCAGTAAAAACACAGAGAAACCATTAACTATCTTGTGTCACTAACTACTTATATGAAGAACACTTAAATGCTATTCCTGGACATGTTGGTAGGAGGATCTACGAAACTATTTTTGATCTTGAACTACAGAAACCAAAAGTAGATGCATACCAGACATGTGATAGACTTGAGCTGAAGATAAAGATCTCTGAAGGTGAAAAATACTTGAGTTTGAGATTAAGAAATGCACCAAGAAAAGGTTGACTTGGCAAGTCACTCTTAAGAAATGAACTTACAAGGAAAACCATGGCATTCGACTTACAACAATGCTTGTCAACTCCAGCAGTCAGTAGTTCCATTGCCTTCTATAAAAGACAGCTATGGAGCTGAAACTTAACGTTCACTGCTGTGATGACAAGCACGCATACAGTTTCATGTTGCACAAAAGACAAGTCTTAAAAGGGACTAATGAATAGGATCTTACCTTTACAATTAATTTAAACAACTTCATATACATGTAAAAAATAGCTTATGTATTCTGATTCCTGGACAACACAAAAAGTCACATTGCCAAATGAGTATGGTTGCACTTCAGGAACACCCAGTTCCCTAGTCTATCCATTAATTCCTAGTATTAGGTCATACACACATGTAGAATGATGGAGATCATGCGATTGTAGAAAAAAAAAAAATGGAAGTATTGTGTTCCCATTCATCATCCTCGCTACTGGATGCAACTCGTTGGTTTATCAGGAAAGAACAAGCCATTTGTGGTCAGTGAAATGTCTAAAGAGGACCTTTGTTGGAAAAAGAACTCGTGGTAGGAAAGGTTGACATAGCTGGATAAAAGATCATTTGGAGGGATCTGCAGTGACTCTTGTTTCAAAAGGTTTCCTTTGGGCAATTCTTTCTTAAGTACAAGTTAAGCAAAGATGATCATTTCATATTTGCCAGTTTTCTCAGAAGAGGAAATAAATCTGCAGGTATCAAACCTTTAAGAAGTATTCAGGTCCAAATGCATTAAACCTAGCAAAAATAGGACTTACTGGACCTATTTTCATTTATCTCGGCCACATTCTGGGAATTCTAGCACATTGAAAATATCTGAAAGTGCTCTCAGTACATTTCCAGATACTGATACCAATGATGATATTGGGTGTGTGTTTTTATTAATTATATTTTGAATGGTGAAAATTTCATGGAAGTCTAAAGAAAATATACAACATTAAAGTCATAATAATAAAATGTCTTGTTTCTTTACTTAGTTTTATATTTTGCCATGTTCATTAAATTTAACAACCTTTTATAGAAATCTGAAAAGTATAATATTTACTATGCGATTATAAGGTATTATTTTCAAATACTACAGTGATATTGGGGTCGTCTCCTTAGTGCAGTGGTAGCGCTTCTACTTCCCAAGCGAGAGACCAAGGTTCGATTCCTGGCAGCAGTAAGGGGATTTTCTCCCACTGAGAGACCTGGCACGGGTGCACTCAGCCTCGTTAGGTTCCTGAGAGGCCAATCGAGGAGCTACTTGATTGAAAAGTTGCAGTCCTGGTTGCGTAGACTGCATAACTGGCCAGGAGGGACCGGGATGTTGAGCACCAGCACTGCACCATACCCTCAACCCCTGTGGTAGTTAGAGGTGGGGAATGCAGCAGCTAGGCAGTAAGGGCTGTTGGGCCTTGAGTTATTATTACTGCAGTGATATGTCTTGTTTTATTATCCTTCTATTTTCATGCTGTCATTTTCTCAAGTTCCATTAAATGTGAATTCGATATACATATGGTGGCGTTTTACCCCCATGGGAACTACAAGAATTGATTACATATTCAAAATTACAATTTTACTGTATGTTCTAGTGGCAAACAAATCTTGCACTGAAACCATTAATATACCATTTGTGTGGAAGTGGATATGTCAAAATGTACTGTGGAAAGTCATATAAGTCACGCTTCTACCCTCCAACCCTACAGATAATCCTTATATAAAGGATGAAGATGTACAGGAATTAAAGCAACCTGTTGTGTATATTTACAGTGTTAACCAATGAATATTTTTTTGCAAAATGTGTAGAGTTTTGTTACATAAGGGATTTGGGAAATTTATTTTAATCTTTAATTGTTTTTCTCATTATGAGGCTTAACCACTTTTGCACACCCAGTCGAGAGTTGTTGACGTTGATAAGCAGTACCAAACATGGCCAGTAATTTTCTTGCAAAATGGCACAGCTTGGGAAATGTTTTCGGCAGTGATGTGTACAAATACAAACCATGTTTTCCTGAACTGTGCAATGGTGTGTTGCTTTGAAGCTTAATTAATTCCAATTACAGTTCATATTGGGCCACCAAAGGATCATAATGTAAATAAATCTTTAATATCAGTGGTTTTGCCTATGGTAAGGTAAATTGAACAAACAAATACTTGTTCTCCCAGTCCCAATTAAATCATTCACTCAGTTGTAAATGAAGCCACCAGTGTATTGATAACACTGCCACGTGACTACAGCCGGAATGAACCGGTTTGGTATTGAAAGAAAATAAGGATGAGAGGGGGGGTAAATTCACACTTGGAATTCCTTCCTTGCCACCCCTGTTATAGAGTAAAAAAGAATTGGACCTGTAATGGAACCCTGTGGCAGAATTTTTCTGTTTTTAGTTTGTATTTATGAAAGCAGATCTCTACAATTTGTTTCCTTTGAGTTAAATATGACCTAAGTCATTCATTAATGACTCCCCTGATACTGTATGTATTTTGTTATCCATAGTATCTTGCACACTGGAGGAAAGAGCAAGAATTGTGGATTCTGTGGATAGTGTTTTTCTAATAGGTCTGCAACTGTGCAGTTCATTTCTTTTCACTTTTTCATACAATGATTTGACTTAGCATCTTGAAGGTTACAAGGAAACACACCACTGGCTATAGATGAATAAAAAATGTGCACTAACAGTTTAATAATAAGATCAGCACACTCCTGCATTATATAGCTGGGAATTTCATCAACTCCTTCAGACAAATTATTCATAAGAGCATTAATTACAGTTCTTATTTCTGACTCAGTTATTGGTTTCATGAACAGGGTTTACTATAGCCATTCATATTTAAGTGTCCACTATCTGGTTACCTGCTGTACCATATTGCTTTTTTAAACATTTGTCAGTAACTTCAATAAAATGAGTGTTGAATAGTTCACCAAATAACGATGGATTTGTAACTACATTACCTTCATGCACTAATTCAATATGTTGATCTTTGTGTTCCCTTTTGATGTTTTCATGTTTCAAGTATTTGCATTACCGTTAATTGATGTTGACTTCATTGTGCTAATTGGTTACTCTGCATTAGGACTAACAATTTCAGATGAGTTAGACTATCCATTCCAGGATAATTTTTAAGCTACTAGTTTAGTTTTTCTGGGTGCTGGGATAGCTGAATGTTTCATTTTTAGTTTTTGTGCCGAAGATCTATTGTTAGATTCCTAACTAATAATAATAATAATAATAATAATAATAATAATAATAATAATAATAATAATAATAATAATAATAATAATGATAATATAATAATGATAATAATGATAATATAATAATGATAATAATGATAATAATAATAATAATAGTAATAATAGTAATAATAGTAATAATAGTAATAATAGTAATAATAGTAATAATAATAATAGTAATAATAATAATAATAATAATAATAGTAATAATAATAATAATAATAGTAATAATAATAATAATAATAATAATAATAATAACAGTAGTAATAATAATAGTAATAATAATATAGTAGTAGTAGTAATAATAATAATAATAATAATAATAATAATAATATAATATTAATAATATAATAATAATTATAACAACAAAACAACAACAACAATTATTCTAAGTTGACCCTATCTTATTGGCTCACGTGAAGTATACCCAAGGCCCAGCATAGTTTGGAGTCAACAGTAAAGTCTGTAGGTCCTGTCGTTCTATCCCCATCCTCATATTACCTTATCATCGGAGGTGACACACTGCGAATAGGATGCCTCCAGGTAATAAGTAGGTCCAACCATTGCTTAGTAGAATGAGATTGCCCCAAAGGTTGACAATAAGGGGATCATTGACAACAACAAAAATTAAGTTTTCTTATAATTATTTGAGCAAAAATGTGCAGGTGAACCTGTCCCTATTTTGCAGTCAGCTTTTTACTGTGCCACCTTTTGTTGAGTTTAACAATGATAAATTGTTGTAAGTACACCATTGGACACACATTGGTAATGCTCTTATCACACTATGGCATGCAACCTCTCAACAGGAACACATACTTGTCAGACTGTGAGACATTGATTAATGTCAAACCTGCAGATTTAAACCACAATTTATCCAGACATACAAAGTTTTAGTACCTTGTTCTTAGCACTGCAGACTAAACTTCCAGGATTTCTTTTTTTTTTTTCTGCAAATGGCCATGGCAGATAGAAACTGCCATAGACTCGATGCAGTGTGAGATAGTTAAAATTGAGTGTGTTGCTAGCTTTTGCCCCTTGTACATGCATGTTCCATTCATAATGAATGCATGTTGTAAAAATAACAATCAACTTCAGCGTTTTAGGCAAATGCTCTCATGACAGGAATACATGGAGGGCCATTCCTAGTAAGTAATCAGTGCGTATAGACACCTTCAAATGGAACTAATTTTGCTGCTCTATTGCTGATCCCAAGCTGAGCTGTTAACTAAATTTATACTCCTGAATATTTTTGTAAGTAATTCTGTTCTTCATTGTTTCTTCTGTTGATTGCTAAATCCGACCATGTATTTAATGCATTCCTTTATTGCAAAGACACTGCAGATAATGAGAGAGACAGAAATGCTACATTTTTGGCTCTCGCACTCCGTGCTCATCATTAAAGATTGGGAGAAAACTGAAAGAAAGCCTTTCCAGGTAGCATTCCATCATGGAAAATAGATCCAAGCTTGCAGGTTACAATACAAGCATATTACCCCTCCCTCCACCATCATGATCTTGAAAATGTAACATTTTGAGGGAAGTTTCATTCAATCAGTGCATGTTTGTGTGGGTGTGGGTGGGGGTGGGGGTGTGTGATAGGGAAAAAGAGATTTTATCATAGTTGTAAAGATATTCTTTACAAAAGCACTTTCAGCTGAAATTAATAATCCTTATGACAAAGAGTTACAAGTTTCTGCTGGCTGCCATACAGCTTTATTGCTCTGGGCCATTACCATAAATATCTGAAGCCCCATTGTAGTATTGAGTGCACAATTGCATTTACTTCACCGAAAATTTAATTGATTACCCTCAGAGGCCTGTAAGGCAATGCTAGTTAAATCATCAATCATAATTTGTTACGTCACTAATCTCAAATTAAGAGGATGTTTGCAAAAAATTACTTAAACTATATTTAATGGTACACCTTAAATAAGTTAATAATATGTATTTTTGTATTTGCAGGATGTCAAAGATTCTTCGATACCAGGGTATCAGAGGAAACATTGTAAGGCGGGATTTGGAAGAAAAGTTTGACTTATTAGTTGAGGCTAATGATACCATTTTGGAGCGTGTGGTTAGTACAGCAGCTTTTAACTTGATATTAGAAATTCTCAAAACTAAATTAGTGGTTTAAAATGGAGTATGTCAAGAAGCATCTAATATTGTTACTGTATCTGTTTTGAGATCTGAGTTAATGTTCAGTCTTTCCAGAAGTTATATAAAAGTATATTTTAGGCTTTGAAGAAAGGTTTGCAGAAGGATTGCCATATTTCACACCAGACATTCAGAAAAGTTTTGGAAAATTTCATGCTTAGCTTTCTATTTGTACAGGAAGCTTTTTGCAGTTAAATCATGTTTTAAAAGCTGAATTGTACATTTTGAAATTTAATGCTTTTTGCACACGTGTAATAGTATTAAAAATAAGCTTTTGTTTTAGGGATGTAATTTAGATGCATTATCCGGAATTAGCAAGAACCCAGAGCAATTACAGTTGCTAGAAGCTGCAACACCGACAATCAGTGGGAGTTGGAATAAAAACCACCTAAAGTCTACAGCAAGTAAAGTATGTAATTTGCATTATCTTTGTCACTGAAAAATTTGAGACATTGATATCTTGTTAGCTGCTTCTTCTGCTGTTGCTTATTTAAGTGAATAATTTCTGGTATAACACTTTTTTAAAATACCAAATGCTTGCCTCAAGACTTCTAGTTGTAGTAAAGTTTGGTATGGCTCCTGTTGGCACCACCAGTTTGTGCATTACAGGTCCTGTTGGTCATACCTACTTGTGCAGAAAGTCAATCTTGCCAAATTTAGCAGAGCTAGTCAGCTTTTCAGTAGATGTAAATAAAGCTATAGTTATTACTTATTTATGCCAACAAACTTGCTGCTGGTGTTTTCAAATACACAAGCCGTGTGTGGGGAATATTTAAGAGGTGGAATCAGGACTGAAAAATTCAGTGCTATAGCCAGCTATGGCATTGAATTTTTCAGTCCTGATTCCACCTCTTAAAGCTATACTTGATTCACTCTAAGAAACACACTTTTGAATTACTCTGCACAACACATGCACAGCATATGCGGTCTAGCAACTGATGGTAAAAGGGATATTTGAAATACCTGTTAGAAACTTCATGCATAAGAGCAGCCTTAATTTCCATTACAATAAGTTAAGTTTACATATTAAAATTGAGAAGGCATATAAAGAATGTTGTAATACGTACATGCATTCAAACAAGTGCACAAATTTTAAGCACTTGCTCGCTTACATTAAATCAGATTCACAGTCATTGCTGGCAAGTAAGGCTGCAACTTGCAAGTCAGAATCTAAGGTTTATCCTGAACTGTTATTCTGTGCTTTTGAGGGAATTGCACACTTGATAAGTCTTCTACATTTTCTAAAGTTGTTTTAGGCTCTTTGCAGTGTTCTAACATGACCAGTTTCTTTGAATTCTTTTTGCATATGCACAACACTGCTTCTGAAAACATTGGTATACTCTACAGCAGTGCTGTCCAACTTTATGTGCTTGGGCACATTTGACTCATGACTAAGGAGACATGGGTGCCATCACAATCACCATTAGGGCAAGTACCCTTCTTTTGAGAGGAAAAAGGGAAAGCACTGGTTAGGGAAGTAATGAATATAGCATTAGGTGTACAGAAACATAATTCATGGGTGTGTACTGGGAAGATATTCAGAAGGAAATACTTTTGTCTTGAAATTTCAATTAATATTAGAAGTCATTGGAGTAAAAATTTGCTTATGAAGGGCATCAGAAAAATACATCACAGGTGCCGCATTGGACAGTGTTGCTCTACAGTTAATTTCGCTAAGTTGTTCGGTGGAATGCCTGGATTAAGCTCCATTAACTTGTGAAACACAATTAAAATATTTGTTTCTCATCACCAGTAGTTTGCCTTTAGGATGCTTATTGTAACCCTGATCACTCATTTTTGACACTGGTGCATTCACACCAGTAACTAGCTTGCTATCATATTCCTTACTGACATATGGTTTGTCATGATTGCTGCTTAGTTTTGGTTTCTGTTACTCCAAAATGGAAATGAAAATGTAATATATTAATATATTGCAATGTCACCTCTAAATACATCCATTTGTGCATTTCAAAAGTAGTAATACAAAGAAATGATGGGATATATTTCCTCTCATAGGCTGTGTGTTTTGGTCAGGGGCCATTGAGAGCATTCACTGTAGCCACATGCTTGGGGCTGTCAGTAACCTTTGTTGACCTAATGTGTGTTTATTTTGGAAAGAGCATTGTAATACCTATATAAAATGTGTATAAACATGGCCACTTTACTTAATAAATAGTGAAAGATGTACATCAATTTTGCAGATTGATTGCAGGAATACGCAGAGAAGGAAGGATGCTAGTCATGTGTGAATTAAGAAAGAAGAGATTGTTGACTATTTCTGTGGTTAGCACAGAGATAAATATCTAATTATCTTCCTTTCATAGAAGTTTGAAAACAGTGTTGTTGTAATTAATTTAATTTAAAAGGTGAGTTAATTAATAACACTGAACAACACTTACAACATATTTTTCTGGGACGCGTTTCAAAGGTTAACTTTCCTCCATTATCAACCGGACAATAACTGGGTTTCCATGGTGTTTCATGGTGCAGATGGTGATGCTTCTTCTGGTGTTTCTTCTGGTGGCGGTTCAATGAACTTACTGAAAATGTTCATTGAACCGCCACCAGAAGAAACACCAGAAGAAGCATCACCATCTGCACCATGAAACACCATGGAAACCCAGTTATTGTCTGGTTGATAATGGAGGAAAGTTAACCTTCGAAACGCGTCCCGGAAAAATATGTTGTAAGTGTTGTTCAGTGTTATTAATTAACTCACCTTTTAAATTAAATAAATATCTAAGTCAAAAAAGAGATTGTATTCTCCTGTACCTCATGTAAACAAAAGCAAGTGTCAAATTGTGTACATGGCCACGGATTACATGTTTCATGCCGTACTATGGAAATTAATTTTGTTTTATTGCATCCAAGAGTTTATTTTCTTAAAAAGCATTATTAGAGTAATAAATTTTGGTTCACACTGCATTTGAAAACATGTAATGTATGTAATTAATACAAATTTAATGACGAGAAATGTGTATGCGCCGTTTTCTGTTACTAAAATACATTTGGTCAGTCTTGTTGCATTTAGCAGCCTTGTTTGTGTTCAGATTGTTTATTAATGTTTTATTGACAGTGGTTAAGGGTAATAATTATGAGTAATCTATATATAACTAAGCTAGCAGTGGTAGAGAGAAGACGTGTGTGGAGGTAGCTCCTGGAGTGAAAGGAAAAAGGGCTCAAGAAACAATGGGTGTTTGTATTCAAGTGTACAGGGGAAGAATCGGAACATTCAACAAGTTAAAATGGAACGAGTTTAAAACAAGTAGCAACTTGGAAGAAATGGTAAACATGTTTCTTCTTACATGTGCCTTAGGTATATTATTGGTGATTGGTGGTGTTGAAATTAACCCGGGGCCAAATGGAAGTCAAAATGTTATGGAAGAAATTTTGGAGAAAATAAAGAACATGGATGAGAAATTAGGAAACAAACTCAATGGAGTGGAAAAGGAACTAATAGATATTAAGGGAGAGATTAGAAAGGAAATGCAAGATATAAGCAAGGAGGTACAGTACGTCAAAAGAAGAGTGGAGCTGATGGAAGAGAGGCACCGGAGATACAATCTAGTTATATCAGGAGTAAAAGAAAGGAATGGAGTATGGCCTATGCAAGAGGTCAGAGAGATCATAGAAGGGAAGCTTGGAATGGTACTACAGGGCTGGGAGATAAGGGAGGCTTTCAGAGTGGGCAGATCAAGAGGAGCCAGAATGATTATTGCAAGATTTACGTCAGTGCAGTTTGTTTATGAAGTGTTAAAGAAAACAAAGCAACTAAAAGGGTCAGATATTTTTATAAATAGGGATTTAACGGTGGAACAACGAGCCTTAAAGAGAGACTTATTACAACAAATGAAGATGGCAAGATTGGAAGGAAGATCGGCTTTCATAAAGAATTTACAATTGTGGGTCGACGGATGCATAGTGGATGGGTACGAAACGGGCATAAGAAGATACAGAACTCACGAGCAGGAAATGACTCAGCTTAATACATCCACAACTAGAGTGATGGAAAGCAGATCGAAAAGAAGTTCAATGGACGATCGGAGACCACAGGAAAAGGATAGTCATAAAGAACTTACATTACCGGCACGTGGGGCTGGCAGGCAGATGATTGCGTCAGAAGCAAGAAGAGATGACGTAGCGAGTACGTCAGAACAGAGTGCAATGACGTCAGCGGAGGGACCTGTGGCAGAGCCGGCAGGAGGAGGAGCGAGTGGGGAGACGTCACACAGGAAAATAGTGTCACCGAGTAAGGGGGAAGTAATAGCTGCACGCAAATTGGTGGTGGAAGGAAGGAAGGCGTGGCGTCCGAGTAGTGGGGAAAATACAGAAGGGGAAGGGGAAGATGACAGCATCGTATCATCTGAACATGGCAGTATTTTAGTTTTAGACAGAAATAAACCGTCCACCTCGAAACAAGGAATACGACTAAGGAGTAAAAAAACACTAGAATCATTCAGATTTAGATCAGGATCGCAATAGGGAACAGGGTCTATAAGGAGGCTTGGATTCTGGAATTGTGAGGGAATAAAAAATAAAATAGATAAAGGGAGTCTAAATCAGTTATTGACAAAACTTGATTACCTTGCGGTAGTCGAAACATGGTTAAAAGAGGAACAAATTTGTGTAAAGGGTTTTGAGTACGTAGGATTAAAAGGTCATACCCTAGCAAGGAAGGGAAGGGTTTCAGGAGGCATAGGATTTCTTGTAAGGAAGACGTTAAATAAAGGATTTAAAAAATCATGGTCAAGGAGGAAAGAGATATTATGGGTGGTATTAGAGGACGAACAAATAGACGAAAAAGTGATTTGTATAGGAATAATATACAATCCTCCTCTTTCCTCGCGATTTCATAATCCGGAACTCCTTAAGGATCTAGAGCTAGATATTCAAACTTTAAAGGAGGAATATATAAATTCGGAGGTTATACTATTGGGAGACTTTAATACTAGGATTGGGGAAAATGATGTTAATGGAGGGAATGGTTGGATGAGTTGTGATGTATTAGAAAAATCAGAAAGAATTAGACAGAGTAAAGATAAGATAGTAGATAAAGGATATGAAAAATTTATAGAATTTTGTGAATTGAATTCTTTTGATATTTTGAATGGGAAATTCGGAGAAGATGTGAATGGGGAATATACTTTTGTAAGCAGTAATGGGCAAAGTGTGATCGATTATGTTCTGTGGCCAATTAACATGGGATACATTTTAAGTAATTTTAAGGTATTAAATTTAAGCTCTAGTAGTGGTCATTTTCCACTGATAGTGGATATAAAAATACACTCTGAACAAATGATTGACAATTTAAGAGAGGATGGATGTATGGTAGAAAAGTATAGCAGATACAAATGGAAGGAGGAGTATGGCATTAAATTTAAGCAGGTGTTAAGCTCTAACTATGGCCAGATATGTCAGTGTGGAATAAATTGTATGATAAAAGAACAAAAAATTGAAAATGCGATGGATATTCTAAATAATATGATGGTAAGAGCTGGGGACGAAATGAAAGTAAATAAGAGGGTTTACAAAAGAGACGAGGGCTGGTTTGATGAAGAATGCAGAGTAATAAAAAGACAAGTTAAACAGATGCTTATAAAATGGAGGGAAATAGGTGGTAAAGAATTAAGGGAAGAATATATGCAAGGTAGGGATTTATATAATTCATTATTAGAACAAAAGAAAATAAACTGGAGGAAAAAACAAGAAAGTAAACTGATAAGGGTTCTAAACGAAAATAATGTAAATGCAGTATGGAAAGTTATAAAATCAATGTATAATAATTATGTAATAAAACCTGATGTATATCCAGGTGAATGGGTGGATTACTTTAAAGAATTGTATGGGGGAGAAAAGAGCAAAATAGAAATAGGAAGAAGGGAAATAGGTAACAATTATGTAGATTTGCTGGATGATGAAATAAGAGGGGAAGAAATAATACAGCAAGTTAAATTAATGAAGAGAAATAAAGCAACTGGGATAGATGGGATCCCAACAGAGTTCCTTAAGGAATGGTGTACTGAAAAAAATAGAGTCAAGGTTCTTGTAGACTTATTCAATCAAATTAAAGAGAAGGGTTATATACCGAAAAAGTGGGGGAAAGCAATCATACATCCAATATACAAAGGTAAGGGTAGTGTCGACAAACCAAACAACTATAGAGGTATTGCTTTATTATCAAATGTAGGGAAAATTTTTACTGGAATTATGGCAAGTAGGTTACAAACGTGGGTTGAGAAATTTAATATTCTCTCGGAATTTCAGATGGGGTTTAGAAGAGGGAGGAGAACAGTTGATAATCTATTTATTATAAAGACTTTGGTAGATAAATATTTGAAAGTTAAAAGAGGAAAGTTGTATATGGCCTTTGTTGATTTAGAAAAAGCATATGATCGAATTGAGCTTCATTTGTTATGGCACAAACTGTTGAGTAAAGGAGTGAGTGAACAAATGGTGAAAACTCTCAAAGCATTATATAAAGACAATACCTTTTGTATAAGAGTGGAGGAGGGAGTTGTAACAAGAGAAATCCAACAAGAGAAAGGCCTTAGGCAAGGATGTAAGTTGAGTCTGGTTCTTTTTAATCTTTATATTGATGATGTATTAATGGATATTGGGAGAAATAATAACTTTATGCCTGTTATTAATAACATACAGATTCCAGGACTACTTTTTGCAGATGATCTAGTTGTAGGTTCAATCACAGTGAATGGCTTAAATCAGTCCCTACAAGTATTAAATAATTACTGTAAAGAATGGAGCCTAAAAGTGAACCAGGACAAGACACAGATCATAGTTTTTAAAAAAGGAGGGAAATTGAGCAAATATGAAAAATGGAGGAATGAAAATAAAAAAGAGTATAGGGTAGTGAGAGAATGCATTTATCTAGGAGTGAAGTTAGATAGTAGTGGTAATTGGGAAAAACAAAAGAAATTTGCATTAGCAAAAGGAAAAGGGGCTTTATCAGCAACCAGAAACTGCAAATACAAAGTACCTAATATAAATGTTAAATGGTTAGAAAATGTATACAATATGGTAGTTGAAGCAAAGATGTTATATGGGACAGAAGTATGGGGATTAGGAGGAGGTTGGGAAGTCATAGATGAGGTGCATAGAACTTTCTGCAAAGAATTGCTTGGATTACCAAATGCAACTGTTAGGCAGGTAGCACAAATAGAACTGGGAAGGGTAACAAGTAAGGGGAAGATTATGGAGAGGGCACTGAAATACTGGTTTAGAATATTGAATTTGGAAGAAAGGAACCTGTTGAAACAGTGCCTACTATATCAAGAAAAAAGCCTAAAGAATAAGGGTTGGGCAGACTGTCTCAGAAATAACTTGGAAAGTAGTGGTTTAGGGGAAGTATGGAGGAATAGAGAAAATAATATACACAATTTTTGGAAACTGGCAAGAAAAAGATTTGACGATATAGAAATACAAAACATATTTAGTGAGATAGCTGAAAAGAGATCCTTAATTTTTTATGTACAAATGAAAAACTCTTGGGGTAGGGAGAAGTATATAGACGTGACAGATAAAGAGGAGCGAGAAGGCATTGCATGGATGAAAGCAGGAGTATGGAGATTAAAGGGTCTAAGGAAGGGCATTCCTCAAAACCAATGTCCTATATGTGGTGGAAATGAAGACATAGAACATATAATATTTAAATGTATTGGGACTGAAGGTTGGAGAAGAGAATATATTAATAAGAAATGGTCGAATATGAATAGAAATAGATCTATAGTTGAAATGCTTCATAAAGACAGTAAGAGGGTAGGAAGATTTTTACATAAGGTGAAAAATAAATGGATCTGGACAGTAAATAGAGTTGAACAATAAGATATAAGTGATAGAATAAGTTAGAATTAAGGAATTATTGTAGAATAAGAATATGACTGGCAATGAGCCAGGGCTGAACACCGGTCATATTCACATGTATATAGCTTAGTAAATAAATAAATAAATAAATAAATATATATATATATAATTATCCTTATGTATGTGACTGAACTGTTCCTAAATGGCTGGACAGATTTTTATGTTAGTTTGTGTGTGTGTGATAAAGGTGATTCGAGAGTGGTTTACATTCACAATATGACCCAATATAACATGCTCTTTTTAATTAATGTGTTGTTGATCTTCAAATAGTTTAGCTTCACAGTTGGATCCGTCAAGCAGTGTTGCGATCGCGTTTTAGAATTTCCGGTATTTGGTGCTGTGATTGTATTCTAGGAAATTTTTGTCACAGCTGAGCGTTAATGTTACATTAAAAGTGTGCGCTTATTGAGAACATGGAATTAAAAGTGTAATTAACAAATATACATTGTGCAAATGTTTAAGGTGCAGTATTGAAGTGAATGTTATACATGCTTTTTCATGAATTCCAATGATCTATAAGCTATTACAATCAGCTGAACATACAGATGTAATACATTGATATTTGTTGAAGGCATTAAAGTGTAATTAAAACATATACGCTGTGCATGTTGTGCTAGAGCCTTTTTAGTACTTTTTCTTATACAGTAATATAATCACACAACTACAAGAAACATGGCCATCTTCCCGCTACAGTGCATGCGCAATGGTGACTTCTAACCCAAAAGAGAAGTGCAATTCACGTTATTTGCAATGTTTTGATTTTTTCTTTTACAGTGAAATGTTGATACTGCATTAAACCACAGAAAATAGCTTATAATAGATTGTGTATTGCCGGAAATATACGAGGCGTTAATAAAGATTGAGGGTATTAGTATTCTCATTTTGAATATGGCACTCATTCATTTCGGCTTGCCATCACCTACCACCCAGCAGTATAAATCATTAACAGTGATGTTCAGTGCCAAAAACAGTTCGATGCGACATCTTTGGCTACTTTTGTTGCTAATAATGAGCAACTGCTCTCTGCTGAACAAAAGAATCAAATTAATTTGTCAATTGCAGCACAACAAGGCAATTTTTTTTATGCACCAGGTGGCACTGGCAAAACTTTTCTCATCTCACTGATACTTGTATGCTTTAGATTGCATATTCATATTGCATTGGCAATTGCTTCATCAGGCATTACAGCAATCTTGCTTGATGGTGGGATGACTGCATATTCACCACTCAAGTTGCTATTGAACATTCACACAAATCCAGACGTAATGTGTAACATAAAGAAGCGCTCAGGTATGTTAGGCTCACTGTGGACTGAGTGGTAATGAGAAAGCTGATTTTCTTGCTAAAAAGGGTACCGGCAATGTGCAGAAATCTATAGTTAATCTACCATTTTATGCAGCTAAAAGATTAGTCAACTCTGAATTCAAAAAAATTATTACAAAATATTACTATGAAGAATAAAAAAATAAAAGATGGGAACTACCAAACATTCAAGTAGTAATTCCTGAGTATCCTCGAAAAACGGCAGTTGCAACCTCCAGGTTGATTACAGAACATGATTGTCTGGCAAAACATTTAAACAGAATTGGGATATATTCTTCACCCTCTGTCCTCAATGTGACCTGCAAGAGGAAGGGGACTGAGACCACCTTCAAATATACCCATCTATCAGTGAAAAATATTGGAGAGCCAGAGGATTAATGACTTCATTGTCAGAAATCCAGCATTAGCTAACAACAAGGTATGTTAGGCATGAAATGTTGAGAAAATGCAAAATTATTATCTAGGATGAATGCGCTATGGCCCACAAGCATTCACTTGAATCTCTTGATAGGATGCTGAAAGATCTCAATAATAATACCACTCCTTTCAGTGGTGCTCTACTGCTGCTGTCCGGTGATTTCAGACAGACGTTGCCAGTCATTCCGTGTGCTACATATGCGGATGAAAGTACCACATGTTTGAAAGAATCATACCTATGGTGAAGTGCCAGTAAATTATGCTTTACCATAAATGTACATTTTCAAATTCAAAATGTGGCATTGGCATTCTCCAATAATTGCTCAGCATTGGCAAAGGAAAATTTAAATTGCATTAAAACGCAATCCAACTTCCAGACAATTTCTGCAACTTGGTGGATACCAATACTTTGATTAAAATTATAAATCCAAGTTTACAAGCTAATTGCACTAATCATGTGTGGCTATGTGAGCGAGTTATATTGGCTACAAACAATATAGATGTCAATGCAATTAATGTTAAAATATAACAGTCATTGCCTGGCAATGAAATATTATTCAAAACTATCGACACATGTCGATTCTGAGGAAGTTGCCAACTACCCTGTTGAATTCTTGAATTCACTGGATTTACCTTGAATGCCACCACATAACTTGTGATTGAAGTTTGGTTCACCAATCATTTTGCTTTGAAATTTGAATGCATCTATGCAATGGCACTCAATTGGTCATAAAAATCATGGACAGTGTTCTTGAAACTATCATTTTAAATGGCAAATTTCAAGGTGAAGTTGTTCTACCAGGATCCCAATGATCCCCTCAGACTCGCCTATTCTATTCAAATGTTTGCAATTAACAATTCGCTTTGTATTTGCAATGGCTGTTAATAAGTTCTAAGGCCAAACAATGTCAATTTGTAGGTTGAGTCTAGAAACTCCATGCTTTTCGCATGGCCAATTATATGTTGCGTGTTCAAGGGTTGGCAAACCATCAAGTTTGTTCATTTATACCCCTCAAAGATTTACTAAAAATGTTGTTCATAAAATAGCATTAAGATAAAAAAGCAAATTTTATTCCTGTTAATAAAGTAAAACCTGTCTTCAGTGGAATCGAATGGGACTTTTGAATGTTTCTTTTAAGACAGATTTCTACTTAATGAGAGTAGGCCTAGGCTATCAAGAAAATTAAAACATTAACATACATAAATGGACAGTATGAGGTAAAAAATGTACGTACATTATTCTATTGTGTGTAGATATTTCTGCTGCAATAAATACATGTAATACACACCAAAACATGAGCCAAAAATAGTTCTATACATAATTCATTTATTTTTTCCAGTACTCAAGGCTGAGTAATCACACCAAACATATCAGTCATTTGGCCATAGGGCAAATTGTTGCAGTTCCTTTAAACTTTTGACAGCATCCTGATAAGTCTTTAGCCAACACTCTTCTTCCAACTTAGGGACATATTTCTCTTCATCTTCCTCTGCCTTCTCTTCTTCTATCCGACTTTACATATTCTCAATTAAGATGTCTATATCAACTGTGTCTGTTTCAGTTTGCACATCACTGTCTATGTTGACATATTCCATGGTGCTGCAACTGAAAGCCCCTTTATTGATGTATTTTTGTGTCTGAAAATTTTTTAAACTCTACGTTGTGAAACTGGAAATTTTCTGTTAAAGGCGTACTATGATTTCTGTTGTCCACATAAGATAGTTTCCGTTTAATAAAGGGAATTTAGTATGTTTTTCAACCCTAAGTGCACGGCACCATAAAATATTTCCGTTTTAGACAGAATTCCACTAAACAGGAGTCCATTGAAGGCAGGTTTTACTGTATGAAGATTAAAAATATATTTAAATATTTAAAAAATATAGCTGCCATGGAAATTAATTGAGCTTTTTCTTTCTTGCTGTTATTTAAAACATTTTTAAGTTTGTACTTGACAAATTTAAATTTATATCAAAGAGACACAATCACACGCAATTGATAGGTGGAGTTGCAATAACTGTATTCATGGTGGCGTCAGGCATTCTAAAACTAATTTTGTTACATACTTTTTTCAAAACAGTTGAAACAGTGAGTTTATGTAATGACTTTTCTTTGAGGTGCAATCACACAAACTATTGAACATATCGATATGGGACTGTAACCATTCGAAACAGAAACGTTTGTAGATGTTCATAGGCTACTCATTTTTTGGACAGAGTCTTGATTTGATAGAGCCTTTGCCATTTTTTAAATTGTTTGTATAGACATTTTTTCCACCTACAGATGCTGTTCTTTCTGGGCTTTTTGGATGTATGCCGTTCTTCCAACCTAACAAAAAATCTAGTGCTAACACAAACTAAGCTAACAACTCTGCCACTATATCTGTATGTATAAAATGAAAATGATTTTTCTTTGAGGTGCAATCATGCAAAAACTACTGAACGTATTGATAACAAACAATCTAGGGCTAACACAAATTAGGGTTAACAACCCTGCCTCTATATCTGTATACAATGAAAATTACTTCTTTGAGTTGCAACCATGCAAAAACTACTCAACGTATTGATATGGGACTAGGACCATTTGAAGTGGAAATGTTCATAGACGGTTATAGGCTACTCATTTTTTGGATTTGGTAGAGCCTTTGTCATTTTTTAAATTCGTTTGTGTAGACATTTTTTCCACCCACATATGCTGTTCTTTCTTGGCCTTTTGGATGTTTGCCGTTCTTCTACTAATCTCCTAATCTTTCTTAGTCTTTTGGCTATGTGCCATTTTTCATCTAATTCCTAAACCAGCTTTCATATCCCTTTCTGAGCCACCTTAGCCAAGACGATTTAAATAGCCACAATCGTTAGAACGATATGCAATGAACTGGCCATCATTCAAAGCCAAGTGTCGCAAGTTCAAATCCCACAACTACATTCAAATGGGTCTGTGGTATAGGAAGGGGAGGGTCCATGTAAAACAATTGGCGCAATGGCATGCTTGGAGCCTTTCAGGGTTACATTTGACGGCAGTGGCATGGATTTTGTTTCTTAAAAAAGATACTACAGTGTTATTGAAAAAAAAATATATTTTTACAAGAGACAGCTGCAAATACTTGAATTCTCTTTATTTAGGTTAGTACAGCAAAAAATTAGAAAGAAAGAGCCAATAAAACTGGTATACCAACTGACTAACAAACAATCTGGCACTAACACAAACTAAGCTAACAACCCCGCCATTGTATCTACATCTATATATATATAATGAAAATGAGTTTTATTTAAGGTGCAATCACTCAGATTCTACTGAACGTATTGATATGGGAGTATGACCATTTGAAATGGAAACGTGCATAGATGGTTCTAGGCTATTTATTTTTTGGATTCTACAGACCCTTTGTCACTTTTAAAATTTGTTTTTATAGACTTTTTCCGCCTACACATGCTGTTCTTTCTCGGTCTTTTGGGCATATGCTGTTCTTCGTCTAATTCCTAAACCAGTTTACATAAACCTTTCTTAGGTACCTTAGTCGAGGTGATTCAAATAGCCGTGATCGTTAGAACAATATGCACTGAACTGGCCATCCATTCAAAGCCAAACACGGGAGCTCGAATACCAGAAACTGCAGTCAAATGTGCTTGTGATAAAGGAAGGGGAGGGCCCAAGTAAAATAGTGTAATGGCATGCTTGGAATCTGAGGGGGTTACATATGATTACAGTTGCATGGATTTTCCTATTTATTATAGAAAGAAGCCACTACAATTTTAGTAAAAAAAATTTAATATTTTTACAATATGACACAGCTGCAAATAACTGATTTCTATTTATTTAGATAAACAAAAGATGTTAGAAAGAGCCAATAAAGTATCTCAAAGATTAACAGATATATATTGTAGAAGACATTGCCAATAAAAGGGTTATAAAATTTATAAAAATCATCTTTCCATTGCCAAGAAATTGGGGGTTATGAACGTTGCATCCTCAAAATTGAAAGGGTCGTTGATTAAATTAATTTATTGTTAAAACGTGAGTATTAATGTTAATGGTTATCTTTATGTTAATATAATTAAAATAATTAAATTTAAATACATATTTTATGCTTTTGTTAAATACTAGGTCATTGATTTACAGGTTAAAATGAATGCCCTGCGAAGTGGGCAAATGACGGCTTGTTCTATGTATATGAAATAAAAATGGCTTTTCTTTGAAGCGCAATCACACAAAAACTACTGAACCTATCAATATGGAACTATGACCATTCGAAGCAGAAACATTCATAGATGGTTATAGGCTCCTCATTTTTTGAATTCGATAGAGCCTTTGTCATTTTTTAAATTTGCTTTTATAGACAAGAAATTGGAAAGAAAGAGCCCATAAAACAGATATACCAACTGGTTAACAAACAACCTAACGCAAACACATACTAAGGTAACTACCCTGCCACTATATTTATGACTTTTATCTATGACTTTTTTTTGAGGTGCAATCACGCAAAAACTAGAGAAAGTATCGATATGGGACAGTGACCATTCAAAGTGGAAACGTTTGTAGATGGTTCTAGGCTACTTATTTTCTGAATTCCATAGACCCTTTGTCATTTTATTAAATTTGTTTTTATAGACAGAAAATTGGAATGAAAGAGCCAATAAAATAGGTATACCAACCAGCTAACAAACAACCTAGCACTAGCACAAACTAAGCAAAATATCCCGCTACTACATCTATTTATGTCAAATGAAAATGACTTGTCTTTGAGGCACAATCACTCAAAAACTACTGAACATATCGATATGGGACTGTGACCATTCGAAGCGGAAATGTTCGCAGATAGTTACAGCCTACTAATTTTTTGGATTCCACAGCAACTTTGTAATTTTTTTAAAATTGTTTTTATAGACATTGTTTCCATCTACATATGCTGTTCTTTCTTGGGCTTTTGAACATATGCTGTTCTTCCTCTAATTCCTGGATCTGTTTTCATATCCCTTTCAGAGGCACCTTAGCCGAAGCAATTTGAATAGCTCTGATCATTAGAGTGATACACAATGGACTGGCCATCCATTCAAAGTCAAACATCAGCATGCTTGGAAGCTGACGGGGTTACATTTGACTGCAGTTGCATGGATTTTGCTTCATATACAAAAAAAAAAAAAAAGGTTTTATTGGAAAAATTTATATTTTTACAATATGACAGCTGCAAATACTTGAATTCTATTTATTTAGGTTAGCACAACAGGAAATTAGAAAGCAAGAGTTGCTAAAACAGGTATGGCAACTGGCTAACAAAAAAATCTAGTGCTAATGCAAATTAATCTAACAACCCCACCACTGTATGTATGTATATATAAAATAAAATAAAATAAAATATATTTACAATAGCAGACACCTGCATATACTTGAATTACTCATTTTCTACATTCGATAGAGCCTTTGTCACTACATTTGTATTGAAAAAAATGTATATTTTTACAATATGACACAGCCTTAAATACTTGAATTCTATTTATTTAGGTTAGCACAGCAAGAAATTAGGGGGGGAAAAAAAGAGCCACTATGGGCAGGAATAGCAATTGACTAATAAAAAATCTAGTGCTAACACAAACCAAGCTAACAATCCCACCTCTGTATCTACATTTATAAAATGAAAGTTACAGCTCAATCATGCAAAAAACTACTGAACGTGTCGATATGGGACTGTGCCCATTTGAAGCGAAAACTTGAATAGATGGTGACTGTCAATTTATCAAAACATTTCTCTGCAAATCAGATTCCTATACTAAAATATGCTCCTATTACTTCGTCTGACGTGGAGAAAAGTTTCTCTGTTTAAAAGAACATTTTATTCGATAGACAAACAATGACCCCTGAAAATATGGAGAAGTATATGGTTATTCACTGTACATTGAAAGAAGCAAAAGACTCAAAATGAAAATGCCTGGTGGTTCATTGTATGTCAAGAGATATAAAACTGAAAATGCATCTTCATTATAAAATTTAATTATTTTGAATTCATTGTTTCACTCATTGATAAATTGGTTCAGTATTTCAACATTGCTTCAACATTATTTAAGTAAAACAATTATGTGAAATGAGTAAGTTTAATAAACATAATCCAAAACACATATTTTTATTTCGTGATTACCTACTTGAAAACAAATTTTAGGTAAATTCTGCATACAACAAAACATTTTCCCTATAATTAATTCTATATTTAGTACATTTTAACTCATTGTAATTAAGTTTGAGTTTTTTATTTTGAGTCACTTATTTACACACACCTTCACTACTAACTGCTTTTTTAAGTGGAAACGTTTTCAGGACCATTCGATCCCATCATCAGCCATTGGGTGACTGACATTATCCTCTTGTTCCTTTTCTCTGCTGTCTCTATTCTGCTGCCATCTGGTGTTAGGGTTGCAGAGCTTTAACACTTCATTCAATGCTGGTATTTCGAAATTAATAACTTTATTACTGTTTTTGATGATGTATATTTTTTCCCAAATATTCAGTTCTATTGGTGAATTAATAGATTTTAACAGTTTTATATTAAGGCCGATGTTGTGGTTTTCAGTCCAAAAATGATGTGCCACATCATATTTTTCAATTTGTTTTAATTTTATGTTTCTTTGGTGTTCCTTAAGTCTTATATCCAAATTTCTCTTTGTTTTCCCTATGTAGCTTTTGTCACAACTATTACAGTTGATCTGGTAAATCCCCGATTTTTTATTGTATGGGATGGTATTGTTTAGTGGCTTATTAAGCAGGTTTTTTAAACTGTATTGGTTTTGCGGTGCTAGTTTTATGTTTAGTTTCTTGAAGATTTTTTCAAATTTTCTGAAGGCCCAGGGATGGTACGTGAATTTTTTAAATTTCCAGTTGTTTGTGAGTGGTGTTAATGTAGTGGTTGGTAGGTGAATTGATGCCGTTAATGATGGGTCTCATGCTATTGTCCTGTTTGTGTACTTTTGGTAGGCAATATAACCTTGGCAAAATGGGGTTAGAGGGTTTTAGGATATATTTTTCCGATATTGTTAATGTTTCTGTGACTGATAAAGCTTTATTGATTGACGTATTCATCATAATATTCATTCATTGTAATTAATTTATATACTTGCAGATCCATCAAAATACAAAATTCTGGGTAATTTGCAGTCTGCATTTAGATTTGAGGTTGTAATCTTAGCATTTAGATTATTACATAATTTTACATGTTTTGTTGATATTACATATTCCATTACATATTTTGATGTTTTTTGTTACATAAATATGTACATATTTCGCACCTTGATATTACATAAAAATCCGGGCTTTACTTATAACTATCTCGACTGTTATGTCTCTACAACAAAATCTTAATATAGGTATTGCTTTCATCCAGTTTTTTACATAAGTACAAGTCCTGGTATTATCTACATTGAAGGGGTATATAAGAGTGCCCTCTGTTGTGTCAATTCCTCGTATTTTTCCCCTGTATACCCAGGGTTCTTGAATAAGACCTATGTCAACATTATCTGCTGCTATTTTCCTGCATAAGACCACCATAGCAGCCTTGCAGTGTTGTAAATTAATCTGTACTATAGAAAGTTCCTTCATAGCTACTTTCTCATTACTTATCTGTAGTCCTGGCACTGCAGACTTCCACGGCCTCCTCTGTATTGTGCCAGCATCCTCAGTTCCCCGGGTCTCCATTTCTTCTGGAAAAAGCCCAGTACGCATGGCTCCCTCTGGGAACTGGCTATCCTCAGCTCCTTTCTCCGTTTGGGTTGTAGTGTCCGTCTTTGTGTCCTCTATACCCTCGGCTTTCTTTGTAGTCCTGCTTGGATCAGCCAGGATCTTAAATAAGCCCCTGTCCAGTCCCGTGAAGGTGGCATAATTCACCTTCTTAATTTCAGCAGATGCCTGGTCAATCAACAGGATAAGCCGTCCCATGTCATCTGCATTTCTATCTAATACCTTCCAGTGTTCTGCATTCAGTCCTGCGTTCAGTATCTTCATCCTTCATAAAGGTACCTTAGGATCCTTGGTCCTGATGTACCTGGTTCTAAAGGCCACTGATACTGGTTTTGGCAAATTCTTTGCCTCAGTCACCTTAAGGACCACCTCTTCCTTGAGCCTCAGTCCGTCTATTGATGTACTCAGCCAGGCACAGGTCTTTTGATCCTCACAATAGTATATGAGTGCCCCATCCTGGAGTGAATAAGTCCTTAGGAGTGGTACAGGTTCACCTTCCTGAATCTTATGTACCTTCCCAAGTATCTCATCCAAAATTTCCTGAACTTCCTCTTCTGAGAGTTTAGAATCAAGATGCCTTTCTTGTATTATTGCCATCTTATACGATGCCAAAGCCTCCCTAAAGGTGATCCCAGCTGTCTCTGGGCTTTTTGGGGTGTGTCTTGACCGAAGGTGGCATTTCTGACATTGGTCTTTCTCTTTTCTGAGACCCCTACCTTTCAGCAGTTGTCGGCTTTTGCATGGTCAGCCCTGATTGCACTAAGCTCTCAGTGTCTGCCTTGCTCATTGCCTCCTTCATTTTTCTATAGTTTTTTCTAGCCACCCCTGAAAACTTCTTCCTTGCCAGGTGCATTCTATTTAGATTAGAGGCCACATGGCCCATTTCCTTGTCAGGTGTGCTTATCTTATTTGCTCCCTGTGCCGAGGTTCAAGGTAAGCCAGAACTGCTGGCTCCTTGTGTTTCAGTTTGAGAGAGGTATCCTTTTTGGTCCCTGTCCTTTTTTGTCATAATTTGTTTTATTTTGCTTTTGTGGTTCCATTTCAGTCCCACGAGTACTGGGGAATTAAAGGTCAACATGCACAGAGCCCCATTTGTGCATGCAAGGCTGCATACATCAGGGTTTAGCCTGGTGCTCTGAAGGGATCGTTTAAGACATTGTTTCATACCCCAGTGCCATTCAGCTCTCTGCACGATTCCTTACACCTTAGCTTGGGTAACCAGAGTCCCTTCTGAGTGTTAGGTCCTCCAACTGAGAGTCCCCACCTAGGTTCTCCAACTGGGAGACCCTTCTGGGATGGATTTTAAGATGGTAAAAAATGGCAAGCTGCTTCTTAGTCTGGAACTTCATCTGTGACCTCCCTGGCACGAGAGACTACCGGTGCAAAACACCCCAAGTACAGCTCATGAATCATTGATTTACATACTTGTCATTTTATACTTTTGTTTTATCTCAGGTTTTAGTGTTCCAGGCACTGTGTTGGTGACATTTTACTGTTTTAATTGTTTTTAATTGTTATACAATAAACAGGTTCTAGCTTTTGTTTTGTCTGGGCGCTAATGACCTCTGTAGTTGTTGTTGTTGTTGTGGTGTTTAACGCCCGCTTTTACTACTATGGCACCGCAGGCGGTGACACTGATGATACATGGAATGAAGATGGAGCACCGGTGGAATGATATGGCGGGGGAAACCGGAGTACCCGGAGAAAACCTGCCCTGACGCCGCTTCGTTCTGTAGTTGTGCACCCTAAAACCATAATACTACTACTATTGATTTACACAAGTCCACCAACCATCGCCAAGGTCATGCAGCTTCTAGGGTTGGATGTTTTTGTTAAATGTTAAGTCATTGATTTTAGGTTAAAATTAATGCCCAGCAAAATGGGCGGGTGACAACTTGTCTATATATAAAATGAAAATTACTTTTCTTTGAGGCGCAATCACACAAATACTACTGAACGTTTTAATATGGGACTACAACCATTCAAAGTGGAAACGTTTTTGATAGTTATAGGCTACTTATTTATTGGATTCGATAGAGCCTTTGTCATTTCTTAAATTTGTTTGTATAGACATTTTTTTTCTGCCTACATATGCTGTTCTTTCTCTGCAGTTTCCTCCTTATTCTTAAAAAAAATGTGGCTGTGGTAAAGGAAGGGGAGAACCTAAGTAAAATAACTGGTGTAAGGGCATGCTTGGAAATTGACATGGTTACATTTGACCGCAGTTACATGAATTGTGATCCTTATTCTTAAAAACAACACTACAGTTTTATTGGAAAAAATTAATATTTTATAAATGGGACAGCTGCAAATACTTGAATTCTATTTATTTAGGTTAGCACAGCAAGAAGTTAAATAGAAATAGCTAATAAAACAGATATGCCAACCAACTGACAAACAATCTAATGCTAACACAAACTAAGCTAACAGCCCTGCCACTATATGTATATATGTGATATATGAAAACGACTTGTTTTTGGCACACAATCATGCAAAAACTACTGAATGTTTCTATATGGGAGTATGACCATTTGAAACAGAAACATGCAGGCTACTTATTTTCTGTATTCCATAGACCCTTCCTCATTATATTAAATTTGTTTTCATAGACTTTGTTCTACCTACATATGCTATTCTCTAATTCCTAAATCAGTTTTCATATCCCTTTTGGAGGCACCTTAGCTGTGATTATTAGAGCAATACACAATGGACTGCCATCCATTTAAAGCCAAAGGTCGCAATTTTGAATCCCAGCTACTGCAGTCAAATGCACCTATGACAAAGAAAGTGAGGATCCATGAAAAATAACCCATGTAATGATATGCTTGGAAGCTGAGGGGGTTACACTTGACTGGAGTTGCATGGATTTTGCTGATTATTCTTAAAAGGGACACTGCAGTTTTGTTTAAAAAATTAATACTTTTACAGTATGAGACATCTGCAAATACTTGAATTCTATTGATTTAAGTTAGCATAGCAAGAAATTAGAAAGAAAGAGCCCAAAAGTATCTCAAAACTAAACAAATTCTGTTAAATGTCATTTAAGCCAGTATCTGTATACAGGGTGGAAGGTACTGCTTCGGCTAGAATAATCTGGCTAATAGATGCAGGCGTAAGAAACATAAAATGCTAAGTTTTGTAAGTTTCATAGTTTTGTAAAAATTTAAGTTTTTTGGTAGCGTAAATGGCAATTCTGTGCTATATTCGCACATGCCAGCGACCTGTTTTGAACCTGAGCAGCGCATGTTTCTATGCCAGTAGTGCCTGAGATGTAAACAAAACATCTGACTGGCGTGTGCCTCGCGGTCAACAGTTGTAAACAAAACACAACTGGCATGTGTCAGCACTGCACTAAGACATGAACAAAACGCTGGCCCAGTGCATACCCCAGCGACTTGTGTTGAACCCAACCTGCGTGTGCCATCAGATGTAAACAAAACACTCGTTTACGTACCAGTAAAGCCGCCACAATCTCGGGCGGCTCAGCAAGAATCGACATGTCACGCCGAAAGGTGTGAATATTACTGAAATGATGCGTTCCTTCAAGTAATAATGAAGATGCAGTATTTCATAGTTAAGACAGCAGAAGAATGAATCAATCAAAACCACGTATTTTAGTGTAAAACAATGCTGACATAAAGGGATACAGATTTTCCCAATAGTGGACATTCTTCTTCTTCTTCTTCTTCTTCTTCTTCTTCTTCTTCTTCTTCTTCTTCTTCTTCTTCTTCTTCTGCTGCTCCTCCTCCTCCTCCTCCTCCTGCTCCTCCTCCTCCTCATCATCATCATCATGATAATCATTATTATCTGTCCCAAGCTAAAACAATGGTAATTGCCTTTAACTCTTTGCGGACGTAGTCCTGGGAAGATTTCTGTAGCCAGGACGGAGCTGTAAATTTGCTGCTAGAACTACGCAAATGGGAGCAAAACTTCATACAAAAGTGGCCTATGTTACTGTACTTACCTGCATTGCAGGTGATTATCAAACGTAGCTGAGCTAAACAGAGAATTACTGATGCACTGGAACAGTTTTTGCTGCTTACACTGTCCACGAATATGGATATTTTTTAATTGTTTTAAGTTTGTAAACACTTTAGACTGAGATAAAGTATCCATGTCATAAAAAACACATGAAAATGCGTTCGGCCATAAATAGTAATGTATATAAAATGTAAACGGACACACGAACACTATGTACACATTTACACATCACACACTTCTCATTATGACAGAACAATTATTTTTTATAATTGACAAGCGTGTGATAGCGCTCGAAACATTCACTGATACACATGGCCGGTTTATTTGCACATGTGTTGCAGTAGAAATATTTCTTTTCTTGCCCCCTTGAGTTTTTGATTGCCGCAAACAATACAGTCTTTGTGCTTTTTTCCCTCAAAATGGTATGTAAAATGTGGTGCATTGTTTAGCCTTTCCTCTCTCTCAGCTGTATCGGGGTGTGACCTTGGCCTTGGGTTGCTTATGTCTTTCACCAGACTCTCGACAAGTGACCTTCTGTATTTTACATGTGACAAGGGATGGGTGCTTGCCTGGGAATTTTGAACCTTGTACAAAATGTATTAGTTTATTATCCCCAAAAACCCTTTCATTTCTACTACAGACACATCAGCCCAAGTTTTCCAAATAGAGTGTGGGGACAATTGTAATGCAGCAATTTTTTCTCTTGCGTATCTATTTGTTTCCTTAGCAATTTGAGATATTAGCTCATCAGTAAAAAATAAACTAAAGTATTCAATTGGCTCAGCATCAAAGGCAAGATTCAGTTTTGGACCTACATTCTTGGAAAAGGTATATTCTTTAGGTTTCTGGTCAGTTTTACCTATCAATTTCCATGTATCGGCACACGCAACATTCACAGCACTTGTTGCTTTCACTCTCACTTACGGACTCCTCAGCACCAGATAGTTCCACATCATTCTCCTCTTCAAATTCATTGTCTACATCGTTATCACTCACTGCATCCAACTCAGATTGAATCATTAACCTTAATTCTTCCACATCTTCATCGCACAACACATCAAACTTTCGTATTCTAATTCCAGAAGGACTCGGTTTATACGCGCTTGAAGCCATTGCAAAATACTGTGCATCCCAGACAGAAACATTTCCTCTGTATGTTGAAATAGTTAAAATAATTTCCAAACAGATGGCAGTATAGGCTGGGTAAAGCTTCCACGAACACTATGATGCCTGTAACATGCTGCCAGAAGCGTTACTTCTTGTAACTAAGACGAGAAAACGTGAAGAGCTTTGCTGTGGATCATATGTTGACATACGACCATACAGGCATTACTGTCGTGTTGATCATATATCGACATATGACCGCAAAGGGTTAACACACAAGTAAATAAAAGTCTTCCCCTTCATTTTTTCTAGAACAATTGTGCTCTTCAGTAGATTATCGGACTGAAATGAAACTAATGGTCTCGTCATAAATTACAGCTGTGGTCACAAAGGTGCCTAAATAAGAAGACAAGCAATATGAAATTGATCTCAAGAAGTAAACATGACAGTGATATCCTTAAAAGAAAGTATACATAATATGGAGTTTCTATAGACACATGACAAACCAAATTCGTATCTAATATGGGATTAAAACACAGTTAATGTACTCTAAAAGATAATGCTACTTTACAAGTACTATTTAAAATGGAACACAAATACCAGTCAGCATTTTGAAATAAATTCCACAAGCCTGTCTAAATGCTTTTATAAGAACTTTACAACAATGCCGATTATGTGGTGGTTATTTAGGTTGTGTTATTACTTAATTAAAGTTCTTAATATTGAGTCGCATTTCAGTTCACAAGAGACAGCATTAGTTTTATGTTGTTTTTGTTTGTTTTCTCTCTCGCTCTCTCGCTCTCTCTCTCTCTCTTTTTTAAGGGAGGAAAACAGAAGAACAGTTGGAGATAAAGCTTGGCTTATTTCGCTAAATGAACGATGACGGGACAGGAAACATCTGCCTTTATTTACACGATCTCAATGTTATGTTTTTTATTTTATTTTGTCTGTTTATTTTTGTATCTCTTTATTTTTTATTCTTAAGGGGAATTCCCCCAGAAATTAGTAGCATCATGTCTAAGTACTCCCTTTATGTTAACAGGTTCAAGATTGCAAGGTAAATTTCTTTGTATTGCAGACAGTTGTACTTTAAACATTGTTTCTTCCAAGAAGCTTCACACCAAACCCCAAGTGATACCTCCCTCACCCCCAGGCACCCGAACTTGTGAGAGTACGCGACCAGCAAGTTTCGCGTGGCCCATGACGTTGCCATATTTCGCGTAGAAATTAAACTTTGCATGACACTTAACATTAAATTGTAGCTAAATTCATTCGAATTAGGTTAAAAAGGTATTGCATACACAATGTTTATGCATCAGTTAGTGAAATAATAAACCATTTATATTCTTTCGTCAAGAAGCTAGATGGCTCCAAATGTTTGACACAAATTATTTTTTTTTCGGCAAAACTGTTCTTTATTGACAAAAATTGTATTGGACATATTTGTTTTGCTCATCATGAAGAATCCCTGGTTATCGTGTGTCCGAAGCAGTACCTTCCATCCTGCATATAAAATGAAAATCACATTGCTTTGAGTAGCAGTCGTGCTATTACCAAATGTATGCCTTGGGGACTATGATCATTTGACCTGGAAGGTTTGTGGATGGTTCTAGTCTACTTATTTTTTGATTACATAAACCCTTTGTCATTTTTAAAATTCATTTTTATATACATTTTTTCTACATGCATATACCGTTATTCCTCTTAATTCCTAAACCACTTTTCCTATCCCTATCAGAGGCACCTTGGCCAAAGCGAGTCGAATAGCTGTGATCATTAGAGTGATACACAAAGGACTGGCCATCCATTTAAAGTCAAAAGTCTTAACTTCAAATCCCAGCAACTGGAGTGCCTGTGGTAATGGCACACTTGGAAGCTGAGTGTATTACATCTTACGGCAGTTACTGGATTTTGCCTTTTATTCTTTAAAAAATTCAGTTTTATTGAAAAAATTAATATTGTTACAATATGAGACAGGTCCAACTACTTGCATTCTATTGGTTTCAGATAGCATAGCAAGAAATTAGAATGAAAAACCAAAGTATTTCAAAACTAAGCAAATTCTGCTAAATGACCCTTTCGACAGTATATGTATATATAGATAATGAAAATAACTTTTCTTTGAAGCGAATCATGCAAAAACTACTGAACATATCTATATGGCACTATGAGCATTTGAAGTGGCAACGTTCGTAGATGATTCTAGGCTACTCATTTTTTTTTGGGACTCCATAGATCCTTTATCATTTTTTCTGTATTCATTGCTGTATTCACATTTTTGTTAAATGTTTAGTCATTGATTTATAGGTTAAAAGCAATGCCCAGTGAAGCAGGTGGGCGATGGCTTGTCTATATATATAAAATTAATATTACTTTTCTTTGAGGGCCAATCACACAAAAGCTATTCAACGTATTGATATGGGACTGTGACCATTTGAAGCAGAAACGTTCATAGGTGGTTATAGGCTACTCATTTTTTTTGTATTCGATAGAGCCTTGTCATTTTTGAAGTTTGTATAGACTCTAAAGTAAGAACAAGTCAGAAACTAAAAACTTCTGTTCTTCCTCTAATTCCTAAACCAGTTTTCATATCCCTTTCAGAGGAAACTCAGCTAAAGCAATTTAAATAGCCATGATCGTTAGAGCAATACATAATGGACTGGCCATCCATTTAAAGCCAAACATTGCAAGTTCGAATCCGAGCAACTGTAGTCAAATGTGCCTGTGGTAAAGGAAGGGGAGGGCCCAAGTAAGACAATTGGTGTAATGGTATGCTTGGAAGCTGACAGGGTTACATTTGAGTGCAGTTGCATGGATTGTGCTTCTTATAAAAAAAATAAAGAGAAACTGCGCTACACCTGATATTTTTACAATATGAAACCGCTACAAATACTTGAATTCTATTTATTTAGGTAAGCACAACAAGGAATTAGAAAGACTACTAAAACAGGTATACCAACAGACTAACAACGATCTAGTGCTAATACAAACTAAGCTAACAACCCTGCCAGTATATATATATATGAGTCATTCCATGTCAAATCGCACAAAATTTGACCTTCATGTCTCCGATTTCATTAATATTAAATGTACGTGTTCTGTGAATGAAAAAAATGATACCCCTATTTTTTTGTTTGTCTGTAAATTAATTATTTTGGTAAATATAAAGCATTACATTTTCGGATATTTCTCGCACACCGTTCTACATAAACATAAATATCTCTGGTATTATTTTTCAGATAAATATGACTTGTAGCTCATTTTGAACATTGAAATGTGTACTTTATTTATATGTTAAACAAAAAACAATTAGTTTGATATTTCCAATTTTTACAAAGCCATTAACATTATAAACATCGTTAACAATACTTACTATACACTAAAAATTTCCGGGAACATTTTTAAAACGTAGCTTGATGATGCCATGTAATCGTAGAAAAAGTTCAGAATGGAATTCTAAATACATGCAGAGAAATTAAATAACTTAGCAAGCCGTGCAGACTGGGGTAACGCTGCATTCAGGGCTAGAAGGTATACACACCACATGCAGCTGATTGCGTGTCATGCGTTGTACTTCCGTCAAGGTCAAACTCTTAGCATAAATACTGAAATGGGTCATTTCAGTCAAATTGAACATGTTTGAAACTTGACATACTATTTTCTCCATTTTTTAATCTAATCAATAGATGAGATTAACTAATCCGTATGTTTTCTTTTTGGTGTGACACGTTTATTTTGCGCTTTATTAATATTATTTTTACGGTATATTCGCATACTGTATTATATAAAAATCATTATATCGAATACTATTTGAAGTTTAGAATTTTCGTGGTTGCACCAGTCTAAAGTAAAAAAAATTGCAGTTTTGCATGCCATTGTTTTAGGTTCACTCACAATATAAAATAGGCCCCTTTTAAGGGGTAGTATTTTTAAAATATATTTTAATTACTAAACGCTGAATAAAATTCAGAAACCTTTTGTAAGGTCTAAACGTTTTCCGGACTTGGGGTACGGGGTTGCTAAAATTTCCCTTTCTTTGGCCACCTGTTCGGATATTCGTATCATGTGAGTTGAGACACCAAAATGTTTTATTTTATTGTACAGCCAGCTGTCAAAAATCATCAGTATTTGTATTTTAAGATTTTTGTCATCCGTTTCATGGAAAGAACCTGTTAATTTTTGTATCATTTCACAATTATTTGAAGTTTCATATGAAGCAGAGTCTGTAGCATGAAATATTTTCTCCTTCATTGCCTGTGGTATTTTCTGCAGCTTCTCTCTAGAGTAGCGTTTTTACGAGTATTCTTTTCTTTTTTGGAAATTCTCCTATTGCACCCAAACTGTTGTTCAGTTTATCTGTTACATCTGTTTGGACCATACTTACTGCGTCACTAGAGGATTAGGAGCTGTCACTATCATGTTCTTATGTTCTACCAAACTTTCACTAGCACTAGGCACACATAACTCGATGGTGGCTTGTTCCTTTGGAAGTTTTGAAATTTTCATGCGGCAACTATCACAAAATTTCAAATCGAGAGATAAGTTTAAGTCTTCTAATTTAAGTTTAATCAGCATTGCTGGCGTCACTGGTCTCAGCTTTTTATTATGAACTCTGTGATTAATTTGAATGGGTTAAAACAGTAGCCGTAACTCCGTTGCACCAAATCAGCCAAAATTACACACAAGCACAATCAACGCCACAGCTCACACTAAAGGTCAACTGCGGTAAAATTATATTATGCAAACAATAAACACCGGATATACAATGACACCTTGCCCATGTGTTCACAGCACTTTCTTCAGTCGATACAAGTGACTCACCACGCACACGTCATTAGTAAAGTATTTATATCACATCTTATTCGAATCCCATTCTGAAACGAGCTTTGTTCAATGCACAATACTTCTGACTATAATTATATTTTCTCAGTTTTTTTAAGGTAAGCATTTAGTAATTAAAATATATTTTAAAAATACTACCCCTTAAAAGGGGCCTATTTTATATTTTGAGTGAACCTAAAACAATGGCATGCAAAACTGCATTTTTTTTTTTTACTTTAGACTGGTGCAACCACGAAAATTCTAAACTTCAAATAGTATTTGGTATAATGATTTTATGTATTACAGTATGCGAATATACCGTAAAAATAATATTAATAAAGCGCAAAATAAACGTGTCACACCAGAAAGAAAACATATGGATTAGTTAATCTCATCTATTGATAAGATTAAAAAAATGGAGAAAATAGTATGTCAAGTTCCAAAAATGTTCGATTTGACGTGAAATGACCCATTTCAGTATTTATGCTAAGAGTTTGACCTTGATGGAAGTACAACGCATGACATGCAATCAGCTGCACGTGGTGTGTATACCTTCTAGCCCTGAATGCAGCGTTACCCCAGTCTGCACGGCTTGCCAAGTTATTTAATTTCTCTGCATGTATTTAGAATTCCATTCTGAACTTTTTCTAGGATTACATGGCATCATCAAGCTCCGTTTTAAAAATGTTCCCGGAAATTTTTAGTGTATAGTAAGTATTGTTAATGATGTTTATAATGTTAATGGCTTTGTAAAAATAGGAAATATCAAACTAATTGTTTTTTGTTTAACGTATAAATAAAGTACACATCTCAATGTTCAAAACGAGCTACAGGTCATATTTATCTGAAAAATAATACCAGAGATATTTATGTTTATGTAGAACGGTGTGCAAGAAATATCCGAAAATTTAGTGCTTTATATTTACCAAAATAATTTACAGACAAACAAAAAAATAGGGGCATCATTTTTTTCATTCACAGAACACGTACATTTAATATTAATGAAATCGGAGACATGAAGGTCAAATTTTGTGCGATTTGACATGGAATGACTCGTATATAAAATGAAAATTACTTTTCTTTGAGGTGCAATCACATGAAAACTGCTGAGCGTATCGATATGGGACTGTGACCATCCGAATGGGAAATGTGCATAGATGGTTCCAGGCTACTTATTTTCTGGATTCCATAGACCCTTTGTCATTTTATTAAATATGTTTTTAATAGGCAAGAAATTAGAAAGAAGGTGCCAATAAAAATGATATACCAACCAACTAACAAACAGCCTAGCACTAATACAAACTAAGCTACCAGCCCTGCCAGTATATCTTCTTCATATAAAATGAAAATGACTTCTCCTTTAAGGCGTAATCACATAAAAACTATTGAGTGTTTTGATATGGGACTATGACCATTCGAAGCTGAAATGTTCGTAGACGGTTCTAGGCTGTTAGTTTTTTGGATTCCATAGACCCTTTGCCACTGACAAGTTGTTTTCCTACATATGCCATTCTTCCTCTAATTCCAAAACAAGTTTTCATATCGCTTTTGTCACTCTAACCTAGCGCTAACACAAACTAAGCTAACAATCCTGCTAAATAACAGGTACTCCACTATATCTATCTGAACCAGTTTTCATACACCTTTCGGAGGCACCTTAGCCAAAGTGATTTGAATAGCTGTGATCACCAGAGCAGTACACAATGGACTGGACATACATTCAAAGCCAAACATTGCGAGTTCGAATCCCAGCAAATGCAGTTTAATGTGCCTTTGGTAAAGCAAGGGGAGGGCCCTAGTAAAATGATTATGTATTTGTTAAATGTGTAGTCATTGATTTATAGCTTAAAATTAATGCCCAGAGAAGTGGGCGGGTGACGGCTTGTGTGTATATATACACACACAATGAAAATGACTTCTTTGTGGAGGAATTGTGCAAAACTACTGAACAGATCATTATGGGATTGTGACCAGTCGAAGCGGAAACATTTGTAGATGGTTCTAGGCTACTTATTTTTTTGGGTTCCATAGACACTTTGTCATTGGCAAGTTATTTTGCTACATATGCTGTCCTTCCTGTAATTCCTAAACAAGTTTTTATACCCCATTCAGAGGTACTGTAGATGAAGAGATTTGAACAGCTGTAATCGTTGCAGCGATTTGCAATGAACTGGCCATCCATTCAAAGCCAGATGTTGCAAGTTCAGATCCCAGCAACTACTGTCAAATGTGCCTGTGGCAAAGGAAGGGGAGGGACAAGTAAAATAATATTGTTTTTGTTAAATGTTTAGCCATTGATTTATAGGTTAAAATTAATGCCCAGTGAATCAGGTAGGTGATGGCTAGTTAGAATGTATGTATGTTTGGTTTGATCACAAAACTCAGGTGCTCAAGACTTCAGTGAGAAAATGTAAACTTTGAAGCAATGTATATTTGAGACATCCCAAAGGGAAAATTTTGAAATGTGTTGAAAAAATGATTCTATAGAATGTGTTCACAAAATTTTGTGAGAAATATCTGGATTTGGCCATTAAAGACATTAATTTAATTTCTAAGTTTACTGGTGTTTTTGTAAAAAGTGTCAACTCCATGTGGAAAAGCACAAAACTGAAAAGCTGTTATCAACTTCTTAGAGAAGGAAATGCAAAAAAGCTGTACTTGGCACAAAATGTGATGACAAAGAAATGCTGTGTGTTTGTAAAGGCCATCAATTTTATTTGGAAAATGAACTGCCAACTATTGGAAAAGTGATACAATAGTGATACAACCTTAACTAACTTCGAAAGAACAAGTTTCAGTATCCTCCTGAAGGAAATTGGGTTTGAGCTAGTGAGTAATCACTTGGAAATAACACACTGCTGATGTGCATTTATGCTGGTCAGAAACATGTGTCTTCAGATTGTGCATATGCCCTGCCTTGGCAGAGCGTAGTACATAATACAATTTGCAAACCAGCATTTCATGCACTGTTTTGTTTGCATCAGAGTCTGCAGAATTGTTTACATATTTTTTTGATATGATTAGAGAATTCCTTTGATACTTTGACAAGAGACAGGCTTTGGACTAAACTAAGAGAAAAAATATCAGCAATAATCATATTGGAATGTTAATCACTTTGCACATGAATAATCGATCAGCTTTTCATCAAATACCCTGAGAATGGATAGGATTAAGGGATTAAAGTGGCCAAGATATTGCCATATGGTTACAATCTTACATTTAACAATCTTCAGGTACCATTTGAGAAGTAACTATAACAGTTAAAGCTTTGAAAATGTTGCCTGTATATCAGTTGTTCATTATTTGCACAAAAATTCACTGGTGTCGGTAAAATACATGGAGGAAGAAAAAATCTTCTGTTAGAATGATGCAAAATGTTCTGAAACAGTATGCAATTTTTATTGAATTTTATACTAAAAATATTATTTATATTAACACAACTCATATGATTTTTTCATGTAAATATTAAATATGAGGGTAATCCCAAAAGTAAGGTCTCCAAAGTGCTGGTGTCGCAGGGAAACTGTTTGCATGGATATTGGCCATACTGCTTTTTTCCTTCCTCCCTCCACTCTCTACAGAAACCACCACACATCTGCTGGAGCTGTCAGTCTTGGCTTGGCAGCCAGTTTTAATGGAGCTTCCATTAGCCACCAAGAGCAAAGTTTGCATAGTTATTCAGTTTTTGAGTGCAAAAGGGGGTTAAACCAATCAGAAGTCATTGACAGTTGATGGAAGTGTATGGAGAGTCTTGTATGGATGTCAAAAATGTCTCCAAGTGGTGTAGAGAGCTTGCAGATGATCGTACGGAAATTCATGACAAGGAAAGAAGTGGGAGACTGTCAATTCCTGACAGAACAGGAAAAAGGTTAAACAAATCATGCTTCAAGATCAGTGGATCACTCTCGATGAGCTCTGCATTGTTGTTCTTGAGATTTCTCGAAGCACCATTCACCGGACTTTGAAGAGTTGAAATTTTGGGAGGTATGTGCAAGATGGGTCCCAAGAATGCTGACAGAAGATCACAAAAGGGAGTGCACTGAAACTTCCCTCCAATTTCTTCAACACTATGCAGATGAAAAGGACAACCTTGTGGATTCAACAGTCATGAATGATGAAGTCTGGGTTTTGCACTTCCACCTAAGACCAAACAACATTCACATGAGTGGCGGCATTCTGGTTCACCCAAGCCATGAAAATTCAAAAAGCACAGTCTGCCGGTGAAGTCATAGCAACTGTGTTTTGGGATCGAAAGGGGATATTGCTGGTTGACTTTATGGATCCTGGGACAACAATAAATGTAGACAGGTATTTTCAGACATTAAACAAACTCAGGCGGGCAGTTCAGAACTGAAGAAGAGGAATATTGAGCAAGGGCATAAGCCTTCTCCATGACAATGCTTGCCCCCACATTGCCCGTCAAACCATGGATCTTCCCATCTTCGATGGGACATCATCACCCATCGACCCTATAGTCCAGTGACTACCACTTGTTTCCCAAGTTGGAAGAACACTTGGCTGGAAGGTGCTTCAGTGACGACGAGGTGGAAGATGAGGTCCAACGCTTCTTGAATAGCATGGTGGTGGGCTGGTAGGACATGGGCTTACAAAAACTGCCACAGCATTTACAAAAGGCATCAATTGAAATGGCAATTATGTGGAAAAATAGAAAAGTGTTCAAGCTTCAAAACTATATACCATTTGTTATCAATAATGGCTTCATTGCCAGATGCAAGGCACTAGAAAACAATAACATTTCTTTATATTTAAAAAAAATTGGAGACCTTACTTTTGGGATCAACCTCACATATTATGATGTGAGAGAATAACTTCGTATCTTATACAGTTATCAAAACTATGGCACCTAAAGATAAAAAAAAATAGCTTTGAGAAAAATGTATTTGCAAATGTGTTTACAACTTCTTAAAAATTGGATATACTGAAACAAAGAATCACAATTAATGCATTCTAGCACCATATTCTGGATCATCTCTATCCTGCTTATCTTCTTATTTTAGTAGCTCTTCTGGATTTCCTGGCTTCGTTTGTGGCATTTTGCATAGTCATTCCAGCTCTCTGAATTCTCTCTGCATCCATTTTAATTCCGAGTCCTGGAAATGTATTTGAGCCACATTTCACGTCCATTTTCTTCACTTTCCATTGTTAAGCAAAAGATGGCATCATAGACTCCAAACCTTAGAGTTGTCAACCCATAAACTCAGTTTTTAGTATCTTCCTTTCATAGAAGTTTGAAAACAGTGTTGTTATAATATAAGTGCTGAGGCTTTCACGGCCGGCGTTGTCAACTATGTTAAGTAGATTTTCCGGGCTTGTGGGCCGTGGTCGAGTTGGATTGCCTTCCTCCGACGTTTCGCTGAAAGCTGCGTCCAGCATCTTCAGGGTGATCCAATTAGTGAACTCCCGAGTCCAAATATTAGAGAGCTATGCCTTCCAGCGCGCCATATATATAGTCGCACATGGAGGGAGGGTGTGGCCTGTAGAGGGGGGAGCATGGCAGCTATTTGCTGCCTATCGGCAAATGGGATGTCTCTGATCCTGGTATAAAAGAGAAGGCTTCCCGTGTCTCGGGTTTTCTTCTCCCTCTTATTAGAGCAGGGAGCCATGTTTTGCTTATCTGTTGTCTCTCTTCTTTTCTATTGAAGGAGTTTTTATGCTTAAAAATCTCTATCGCTTTCCAAGTCAAGCGAGCCTGGTAGTGGCTTGTCCTTGAGAGTACCTCCGTGTCTTTGTAATTCACGCCATGGCCGTACAATAGAGAGTTTTCTGCCACCGCTGACTTGTCCGTCTGCCCCAACCGGCTATGTCTTTCATGTTCTTTTAGTCGAGTGCTGATACTCTGCATGGTGGTGCCTATATATACTTGTCGACAGCTACATGGTATTTTGTAAACACCGGCTGTGCAGTGTGGATGCCTTTTATCCTTAACGGAGTTAAATAAATCTTTGACTTTCTTTGTTGGCCTATAAATAGTCCTAATGTTGTACTTCTGCAGCAGTCTTCCTATTCGGTCTGTTACCTTATGGATGTATGGTAAATAGATGGTACTCAGGGTTTGCTTCCTCCGGTCTTCTTGGACTGTCGGTACCTCGGATGGCGAGCTCTTGTAATTTCCTTGCGTGTATAACCGTTGCTGATGAGGGCCTTGTTTAGATGTCGGATTTCTTTATTCAGTTTTTGTGGCTAAAAAAATCTTCTTGACCCGTTCGGAAAGGGTTTTGATTATGCCCAATTTTTGTCTTGGATGATGGTTAGAGGTTTTATGGAGGTATCTATCAGTATGAGTAGGTTTGCGGTAAACTGTGTGACCCAGACGTGAATCAGCTTCTCTTGTCACTAGGACATCCAGGAAGGGAAGGCTGTTGTCTGTTTCCTTCTCCATGGTGAACTGTATGGCGCGGTTTTGGCTCTAATAAGAGGGAGAAGAAAACCCGAGACACAGGAAGCCTTCTCTTTTATACCAGGATCAGAGACGTCCCATTTGCCGATAGGCAGCCAATAGCTGCCATGCCCCCCCTCTACAGGCCACGCCCTCCCTGCATGTGTGACTATATATATAGCGTGCTGGAAGGCATAGCTCTCTAATATTTGGACTCGGGAGTTCACTAATTGGATCACCCTGAAGATGCTGGACGCAGTTTTCAGCGAAACGTCGGAGGAAGGCAATCCAACTCGACCACGGCCCACAAGCCCGGAAAATCTACTTAACATAGTGTTGTTATAATTAATTTAATTTAAAAGGTGAGTCAATTAATAACACTAAACAACACAACATAATTTTCCGGAACTCGTTTCGAAGGTTGATAATGGAGGAAAGTTAACCTTCGAAACGCGTTCCGGAAAATTATGTTGTAAGTGTTGTTTAGTGTTATTAATTGACTCACCTTTTAAATTAAATCAGTTTTTAGTATTTGTTTCCTTATCAGGGAGCTGAAACTCTCATTTGGGTATGGAGTTTTGTCATGGAGACCCTTTTGTAAGAGCTCTTCTTGTGCAAGAGCTTAAAAACTGGCTTGATTGCAGACATGATTTCTGGTAGTGAAGACATCTATATCTTGGTCTTTTAATATTTTCATTAGCTCTTGTTTTTTAGGCTGGGACATGCCTCCTGCATTCCATTGTAGAATTATTAAAGTATTGGAATTGTTGTGATGAAATTTGCCTAAAGATGTCCCCACCCGGAGATCCGATTGGGGGACAGTACTCCTACTAAGCCAAGACATCAAGGAAGCTTTCAATAGAAAGGAGGATACCTTGGCAGTATTCATTGATTTTAAATCAGCATATGACTCAGTCTGGAGAAATAAATTAGTTGAGAAGTTGCAATCAATAGGTGTGAAAAGTAACATGCTTAAGTGGATAACTCAGTTTATTTCACAAAGATTTTGTGCCACAAAATATAATACTTACATTTCCAAATATAAACAAACACACCGAGGACTTCCACAAGGTGCTGTTCTGAGCACAACACTCTTTAACATATATATAAATGACCTTCCATCAATAATAACAACTTTAGAAACCAAAATTGCTTTATTTGCTGACGATGTAGTCATTTGGACTTCAGGCTCTTCAAAAAAACCTGAATTAATTAAAGACAGAATAGAAACAGCCCTAAACAAAGTACATGAATGGATCTCCAAAAACCTCATGACTATCAATGTGGAAAAAACAAATTATGAATTATTTACACTAAAATACAAACCAGTTAATATTAGCATAAATTATAATGGTAAACCACTCAAAGCAGTTGATGATGCCAAATACTTAGGCATCACTTTCGACAGAAAGCTAAGTTGGAAAAAACATATAACAAACATCTCAGAAAAGGTTGAAAAGAAATTGCAAATCCTGAAAAGTTTAGCTGGTGCTGAATGGGGCTGCTCAAGGAGAGTCCTTAACACAACATACAAAATGTATATTAAACCAAACCTCTTGTACTGTTCTGAAGCTTTAATAACAGCAGCAAATACTAACATCAATAAACTTGAACAAATACAAAATCAGGCTCTTCGCCTAATCACTGGAGCAGTTAAATCCACACCTATTGATGCCATGCTTGCCTTAACACGGACCCCATCAATAACAACAAAAATAGAAGAACAAGCATTGCTCCAACACGAGAAAATGTTACGACTGCCAAACTCTAAATGGACAGAAGAGAACCTCCCCCCTTCAATCCTTAAAACTCATAGTAGTTTCCTAGAAAAGGTAACACAGATTAAATCCAAATTGAACATTCCTAACACCAGAGAAAATCTACTTATTAGAGAAAATCCATTGGAATTATTGCAACCTACCTTCAATTTGGAATTAATAGAGGAAATAAGTAAATCAGACACACCAAAAGAAATACAAAGACTTCTAGCTCTGGAAACAATCAATACTAGGTATCCCACAGAAGAATGGCTGCACATATATACTGATGGATCCTCGAAGGAAAACCTTACTGGAGCTGGAGTTACATGTTCACATTTTTCCTTTTATCATTCTGTTGGCAGAGACACAACAAATTACGATGGAGAAATAGAGGCTATATACATTGCTCTCCGACAATTATTAAATCTTCCCTTAAATAAATTTAACAAGGCAGTAATTCTTTCAGATTCTAAAGCTGCAATTCAGGGAATATGTTCAAATACTACAAAGAAGTCAACAAAAATTAGAGAATGCTACAAAATGTTAACACAACTCCAAAAAGTTAATAAGACTGTTCATCTCCAATGGATTCCAGCACACTGTGGAGTCATGGGGAACGAAGCTGCAGACTCACTTGCAAAGAAAGGCACAACAATAAAACAAAAGTCTAAATTCAATTTCTCATATTCCTCAATAAAACGCTTGATCATTAAAAATTTTTGTCATTCATACCTACAAGAAATAGAAACAAATGCCAAAGATAAAAAATGGATTACACTACTTTCCAATCCAGATATAATCCCCCAGAGACCAAGGAAAACAGCTGTTGCAGCCTTCCGACTATTGACAAATCATGACTGCTTGGCAAGTCATCTCTACAGAATAGGTATCTCAGCCTCACCAATATGTGTCCTGTGTAACGATCCAGCAGAAATGAATGAAGAACACTTGAAGACCTGTGAAGCATTAAGATCAGAAGAAACTACAGTTCAAAAGTATTGGAAAGCACGAATGCTAATGGCTTCATTGCCAGATGCAAGGCACTAGAAAACAACAACAACATTTCTGGTAGTGAATGCTTGTGTGTATACTGTTGGCTTGTAATAGCTACTTTGTTAAATTTACACCAAGTTTCAGACCACTTGGGCATAGACAATGTTGAAGTGTGCTATCAGTAGACAGTTTATGATGTGGGCATGCAATTTAAACACCAGCATGACAGTCTTTAATAAAAAAGAGTGTATCAGAGAAACTAATCAAATTTTTATGAAAGAAACACTAATTTAAGGACAAAGAAATAAAAACAAGAAATTATACTAAAATTAAAAATTGCCATTTTTGAGACCTGTTCACAACCATCTCCCCTTAAGGTGGGGGTGTAAATTAAGCCCCATTCTATTTAGTTTATTGATGGCATTATCAAGGAAACTGAAGAAAGGAATATCACTCTGATGAATAACTATAATGTCCCAGGCTTACATTTTGCAAATAATTAAACTACATGCAGAGGATTGTCAGGGTGACTGGCATTATCGAAAGAGGGAAGGGGCAGCTTGTATGGTTTGCAGATAATTCCCTGATGGAGTGGGTGTTGACATGGGGGACCTGGGTGCCTGTCCTCTCTTGGTAGGTATGCTTCCAGGTAGAAGTATTTGCTATACTGGCTTGTGTCCAATATGTACTATACCAATGGTTCCGAAACTTTTTAGGTTGTGGAACATTTTAGCAAAAGTTACAGAGCACTAATTTTCACCTAGCAATGGGTTGACCCTATTACACTAGTGCCCAAAAGTTAAGCATAATTCGTAAAACACAGAACTGAAAGAGAAAACGGGGGTGAGTGCTTTCCCTTACTTGTGGTCTGTGATAGATAAGGGTGAACATGGTTCAGAGGTCAACCAAACCAGAGAAACAAACCAACAGACTCAGTGTGTAGCTCATTTGTTATTGTTCTCTCATTGTGAACAGTGTGTTGGTTCTTCACAAAGTGTTTACAGGACAGCACTAACATGCCACAAAAATGTCACCTAGACCCTGTTTTGAAGGGTAGAATAATCAGACATCTAGAGGCAGTTCAGGCACAGACCGCAGTCTCTTGAGCCCTGAATGTGCCACAAAGTGTCATTTCCAGGCTTTGATGACAGTTCCTAGAAACAGGTGTTTGTTGGATGCCCATGGGTCACAATGCCGCAACAGAACCAATATTTGACCATACAAGCATGATGACCTGCTGTTATGGTGGATGCCTGCACAACAACTGTTTGCCGAGTTTGCAGCTGCCTCAGGCATTCAAGTTTTGAGGCAAACTGTATACTGGAGACTCAGGGGAGTCTGTCTATGCCAGCCATTCAGCAGCATGTGTCCCACTCACATGTGTCCCGTTTAAAGTGGAGTCAGCAACGTCAACATTGACCCTTGAATGAATGAGGAACGTACTGTTTACATATGAGTCCAGACTCAGTTTGAACAATGATTCCTATTGCACAGTAATCTGAAGAGGACATGGAACCTGATTTTATTCCACAAACATTGTGGAAACATGCCCACTTCATGGTGGTGATGTGCTTGTGTGCGCAGGCATAATGTTCAGTGGACATACAGATCTGCACATCTTCAACGGTGCTACTGTGAATGCCCAGAGGTACAGAAATTAGGTACTGGAGTCACATGCGTGACTTTTCAGAGAAGCAGTTGGTCCACGTTTCACCTTTATGGACAATAATGCACGTCTGCACAGAACCCACCTAATGGACTACTATCTTGAGAAGGAAGATATCCAGTGCATGGACTGGCCAGCAATGTTCCCGGAGATGAATCCTATAGAGAAGTGTGTTCCAGCCAAGCTGCTCACCAGTGAGTAGCACATACTCATCGCCTTGCGTGAGTAAGCCTCCAACATGCATCACAGCTCTGCTCTGGAATAATCTGCTGTCACAGTGTAGTGCGTACTGGCAGAGAGCTGCAACAGGAATGATTGAGGTTGCAATGACCTTCGCCCAGTGACATATTGGCTATTATCCTTTACCGCCACTCCCTCTACAGCCATGCTCCATGCAACACTGCTGTGTACCTGCATGTACTCATACTCAAACTCGTGGATTTGGAACAGCCTACTATAGAGCATATCTGGGGTGCATTAGGAAGACGAGTTGCAGCCCACCGGCCTCCACTGAGGACACTTCCAGACTTCCAAAATGCTGTTCATGAGCAAGGGTAATAGCTGCCTGCAGGGCCCTCGAGCCACTTTATAGAGAACATGCCACAGTGCTGTGAGGCCTTTGGAGCCATTGTCCTGAGGCCAAAATTGTCTGCTATTTCTTACTCTATTGCATTCCAGATCATGTGTTATGCGTATGATAACAACATATTGCATTATGCTTAACTTTTGTATAATGGTGATAGTTTGGTAATAAAATATTGAACCATGCTTAACTTTTGGACACTATGTATTTTAGCGTGGAAGGTAAACATTCAGAATTTAGAACTCAGGACATATAAAATGAGCTTTCATTACAAAAAAATAGTGTAAACTCTAATTTCACTAAATACATTACAAAACAAACAAAAACAAGACATTAAGGCAACACATTTTAAAACAAACTGAAAGCAAGTATCTTAAATCCATAATGTCCTCATAGATCTGGCACATAACACCACTTTTAATGTTATAAAACCAAAAATTTACTTGGAACATAAAAGGACTATTCTATTGAGATGGATAAGATTGAGTTAATTTACAGAATTTTTTATATCTGATTAAATATGGGACAGCCGAAGCTGAATATTTGGCTGCACTTCGAGAAGAGTTCTGTGTTTTGTTTCAGGACATGCATAAGTAGAGAATCCTGATTCATGTAAATAAGTGTTTGCAGTGCGCAGAAGGATAGTTTTACATACTTTCCAACTTTTGCAGTTTGCACATAAAATTTGCAGGAATGGAGGCCTTTGATGACTTTATAGTAGTGGATGCTTTTTGAATGTTTTTTTTTTTTTTTGGCTTATACAACGTGTTGCGATTTTTATCTAGGACATGCATATCAATTTCTGTTGCATTATATTGTAGTTTTTTATGGTGGTATTGTAAGAGTTCTCACTAATGCTTACAGCATGAATTTATCACACAAATAATATACAATGCTACGAAGGCCATAGCTATCTTTGATGAGGCGGCCCAGGTTCGATCCCAGGGACCCGCATGTGGTATTCGTGGTGGACGATGCGGCGTCAGGGCGGGTTTTCTCCGGGTGCTCCGGTTTCCCCCGCCATCTCATTCCACCGGTGCTCCATCTTCATTCCATGTATCATCAGTGTCACCGCCTGCGGTGCCGTAGTAGTAAAAGCGGGCGTTAAACACTACAACAACTATCTTTGATGATGTTCCCCCTTTCACGGAACTGCATTGCATGTATACTTTTGTGGCGTTTAACATTTGATTGCACCACTTGTGACGTCTAGTGAAAGCAGCTGTAACCAATGAACAGTAAATGGGCTATAACATAAACTCTCACCTGTAATTTATACTAGTATCCAAAAGTTAAGCATAATTCAATATGTTCTTACCAACTCATCACACATGACCGGTAATGCAATAGATTGAGAAGCAGCAAACTATTTTGGTCTCGGGACACATTTTTATAGAAGTACAAATTCTGATGATTACCTCCACAATGACAGTGATGGTGCTGAGCAGTTAATATGGGGTATGATGACCCCTCATGGCCACACAGGCCTTGCAGCACCATTGCACGCTCTCTATGAGGTGGTTCAAGAGCTCTGCAGGTAGCTTTTCCCATTCCTTACAAAGTGTGTTTCGGAGCTCTGGAAGTGTCCTCAGTGGAGGCTGGTGGGCTGCAACCCATCTTCCTAATGCATCCCAGTATGCCCTATAGGGTTCATATCAGGGTACATTGCTGGTCGGCCCATGCACTGGATATCTTTCCTCTGAAGATAGTCATCCACCAGGTGGGCTCTGTGCGGACCTGCATTACTGTCTATAAAGATGAAGCATGGACCAACTGCATCTATAAGAAGTTGCACATGTGGTTCCATTACTTCATCTCTGTACCTCTGGGCATTCACAGTACCGTGGTCAAAGGTGTGCAGATCTGTACCTCCATTGAACTTCATGCCTGCCCAAACGGGTATGCCATCAACATAAAATAGACGTGTTTCCATGATATTCATAGGATGAAACCGGGTTACGCGTTCTCTCCAGATTTTTGTGCGATGGGAATCATTGTTCAAATGTTGAATCAGGTTTTTTTAAATATAACAAATTTTTATTAGGGTTCTAAAGTAAGAACAAATTAGAAACTAAAAACTTCACTTATCTTAGTATGTTTTGCTGCTAACCCTGGGCTTCAAGCTGTGTCCAGCTCATTCTCAAAGCCATATAAACAAATTCATTACCAAGCTACAATCTTTTATTTTTTCATGAAAAACAAATACTGATCTTCAATTTTTATTTACCAATCTCTGAAAACAAAAATTTATAAATACAATCTATAGATGGTAATTCGAAGTTCGTGACACGGTTCCTATTTTTTAAAATAAAAATTTTTTCCCAAACCATTAAATCTATTGGATTACTTAATTGTTTTAATAATTTAACTTCTGGATTAATTTCATGATTAAATGACCAAAAATGATATGCCACAACTGGTTTATCAGTTTGTTTATATTTAATATTTCTAAAATGTTCTTTTATTCTGGTTTCTAGATGACGTTTAGTTTTACCAATATAAACTTTATCACAATCTAAACAGCTAAATTGATAAATGCCAGATTTTTTATAATTTGGTATTTTATCTTTTTTTGAAAAATTAAGTAAATTTTGTATATTAAATTTATTTTGAGGGACCAAATTTATTCCATATTCTTTAAAAATCCTTGTAAATTTTTTATTAGCCCATGGATGGTAAGTAAACTTTTTAAAAATACAATTATCTTTTATTTTTTTAAGGGTTGAAACTTCTTTGACAGCTTTTTGATACTTAAATTCCTCTATCCTTTTATGTATAAAATCTGTATTAAAACCATTAATTACTGCAGTGTTAATAATGTGTTTATATTCTATGTCAAATTCATCTTTATTAAGGGGTATATTTATTAACCTATAAATTAAACTATTAAAAACAGCAAATTTATGTGCAAAAGGATTAAAACTTTTATATTTTATGTAATTATCAGTGTGAGTAGATTTTCTGTAAATACCAAATTTCAGTTTATTGTTATGTCTTTTAATTTTTAAGTCCAGAAATGAAAGGAATCCATTATTCTCAGTTTCCAAAGTGAATTGTATAGCTTTATCTTGTACATTTAAAAGTTTTAAAGCATCATTTATCTGTTTTTTAGGGACAACAGCAAAAATGTCATCCACATATCTATACCATATTTTAAAAATTATTATATTTTTTTTTTTATGTAATTGCCTTATTTCCTAGCATTCCTAGAAAAAAGCTTTTGATTTTTTTAAAAAAATGGTTAAATTATTTAGAATCAGACAATGACTTAATAGATGATTTTGTAAAACTTACAAATCTTTGTTTAGATCAAAATTTCTTTAGTTTTAATGGTAATTTTTTTCAACAAACTTCTGTAGAACAAACTTCTCAAAGATACAATACCTATGTTGTTTATGAATGTCATGCCCTAGTAAGGTACCACAAAATAATTGTGGTTACCATTTAACATTTGTTTTAGAATTCTGCGAGGTGTCTCTTGGAATTCCAGCTACCTGTTCAGAAAACCATCAGTGCACCAGTTCATGTCATACTGATATCCTCTTCATTCTGCGGTCTGAATCAAAAATAGCACTGCAACATGTAGACATGGTGGTGTATTGTCAGCTTCATATTGCCCTCTGCAAGTGATGATATGCTGCATCTACTCAAAGCTCTAAAGACCTGTTTCCATATCATACAGATAGGTTTAAAGGACACTCATGGTATAGTTGTGTAAATTCCAGAACAGGTGCTAGGGGGCAGCTCCAAGTGACAAATATTCTAAAAAGTGCGCCTGACACCAACCATGGATTCAGCTGCCGATGCTGATAGAAGTACCACAATTATACATTGTTACATGACGCAAAACAGAAGTGCATTTCTAGGTAACCGTAAACTCGCTTCAAAGAGTGATGTCATAAATTGGAAAGCAATGGTACAAATAAAAGTGAATACCGTGTATTTAAGATAAAGCTATTATTTTAAAAAAATACTAATAATTTACGTCATATATATAAATGTTATGTTGGTTTGTGTACTCTTCAAAAACTCAAAAAGCTCTGCATTGATTTAGCTCAGATTTTGACACGATATACAACCCGCTTCAAAGACTTTTTATTTATTTCTTGCATCAGTAACATACCTAATGCGCCAGGAGGAATCAGGAAAACATTTATCAGATTGATTCTGGCAACAGTTCGATCAAAGAATGACATAGCCTTAGCTCTCACTTCGTCTGGAATAGTTGCAACATTGTTACCAGGTGGCAAGACTGCTCATTTAGCTCTGAAGTTGCCATTGAACATACACACCATCACAACTCCCACGTGCAATATTTCCAAAGCATCTGGTATAGGAAAAAATATTACAAAAATGTAGTCATTGTTTGGGATGAATGCACGATGGTACATAAAAATTGCTTGAAGCTATGGATCGATGTTACAGGATTTGCGTGGAAACATTCAGCCATTCAGGAATGCATTGATATTGCTTGCAGGAGATTTTAGGCTAACATTGCCTGTAATATCTCGATTGACACCAGTGGACGAAATAAATGCTTGCATAAAATATTCAACAATGTGGCGACATGTACATACATTACAGTTGACTACGAATATGCGTGTCCAGCTTCAAAACGATAAGTCAGCTGAGGTATTCTCATGACAG